>CM037860.1:14742967-14922835 GCA_021292105.1 Anadara kagoshimensis | reverse complement strand
CAAATCATATAGAGCATCATTACAATTAATACAATATAAGAGTTTAAAGGTCCATAAATAAACGAGAAGATGTACGGATTACTGTCAAGTGAAAATTCTTGGTTAGGATATTCAAGTGATTAATGATAAAGTATGCAGAACTCAAAATGGCTCATTGGTGTGGCTTTGATCTTGGTTGGCTTAATACTATATGGCTACCGGTATATAATGGTTTTCAGTGTTTAATGTGTGATATCATTTGTCAGTGTAGGGACACAAAAATGTCCCAAATAAACATGATCCAGTGCAAAATACAGTGTCAAGTCAAACAAGCAAACAAACATACATACATACCACATGGACTTGTCCTTGATATTATAAAAACCAAGAAAACCACAGGCCCAAAGTCTCTGAAAAGATTTAATTTGTAGACAATAAATACTTAACTTAAAAAAGAAAGTTGACAATGATACTGTCAACTACATGAATGCATTATCTTAGCCTTTTTAGGCATGACAAAAATGCGAGATGTCTCATCAAACAAAGAAGATTTAGATGGTTAGGGCTTGTTTTGAGAATGCCACAACAATGCATACCAAAACAAGCACTTTTTTGGACACCACAGGGAACAAGAAACCCAGGAAGACCAAAACAGACCCGGAAAAGAACTATAAAGGCTGAACTGGAAGACCTTGGACTATCCTGGGGGCAGGCACAAAAAATGGCAAAGGACAGGGTGAAGTGGAGGCAACTTGTTGTGGCCTTATGTCCCACCAGGGACGAAGAGGATAGAAGTCTCAGAAAACTTGAAATTTGAACTTTTTGATATAAAAAAGATTTTCTTTCATTTCTGCTCATGGGTTTTCATGTTGTGAGATACACATATTCCACAGGTCCATGTGGCATTTAGTGAATTCATAATAAAATGACATTGATTTTGTGGTGAACATAATGTCATCTTGCAGGAAAATGACATCCTTCAAGAGGGAACAAAAGAGTACAGTATGTGCTACCATGAATGACCTTGCAGTTCCATCTCAAGGTTAATGCCTAGTATATTTGTTATTACCCACTGGTATATCAGCTTGGCTGATTGGAGCAATGTGACACACAGCATGGTTTTGGCTTGAACCTTCCTTTAATGAGACAATCTTCACCATTCAACCAGGCAGTTTAGTCATTTAGTTGGTAAATCTGGGTAATTCTTCAGTCAATTTTAATATTTTGTATTTATTTTATTTCCTTGTAGGATGCTGTGGTTGTGTCGCGGCATTAAGGCCACGTTACAAACGGCTTGTGGATGATATATTTCCAGTTAACTCAGAGGTATCTATATTTGACTTTAGACTTTCTAACACATGCATTTGAAATACACACCGTCAGGGGTTAAAAATTCTTCAAGCCCGATGCCAGGGATTAGAAATTTGGCTTGCAGGACTTGGTAAAAATTTTACTGAAAAGCCCGTTGGGCTTAAATACTGAGATGACTAATGAGATTTATTTCCAACTGTCATCTGATGTCTTAAAAAAATCTTGAAAAATGAGCCGTAGTGATGTTGCTCTGTTGTTTACATTCATTCTTGATCATTACAGCGCTTGTAAGAAATGCTAATCTTGAGGTTTGGCAGCTTAAGCCTTCTACTGACAGAAAAATCTAGATAGTTATTGCGCTTGCAATCACTTCAAATGTTCAGTCATCATGTACGATGATGTTGCTGTTTAATTTTAATTTCACATCCAACAAGCCGACTTGATCGGGCTCCAGTGGTGAGAAAAGAAAGCCACAAAACAATGAAAACTCCAAATATGATAAGTGCCCAATGTTTTAACAGTCATGGGTTGACAAATTCTCATGATGAGAGGATAACGCAGAAATGAATTGTAAATATTATCCTCTAACTGTCGATAGAAATGATACATATTGATTGATTCTGCCATTTTTTCTTCTTTGATTCTGACGTTAATCAAACTTTGGACTTGATGAAAAAAATTGTGGGCTTATGATTTTCTGTATCTAAAAATCCTGGGCTTTAGCTCATCTGAAAAAATTTTCAACCCCTGCCAGTGACACACATTTATATTAACACACATCAATGAATACATGTCATGTATGAATGATTCTCCAGCATGAATTACTGATGTATCTTTGGTCATTTGCTGCTTCCACTTTCAGTATCAAATTCATGCCGTATCGCTGATATATAATATTTGAAACATCAAACAAACACTAACTGGGTATTTGTTGTCATGTTTTGAGAAAATATGACATCAACCATTTTCCAGATGTTTTCTGCATTGGATGAATAGAGTGAAGTCTGTAGACTGAAGTCTCAGTCGAGATTTTTCCACTGGTATTCAAATGGTCAGTTCTAGACTTTGAAAAAACCACTGACTTTTAAGGCACTCAAACTCTCTTGCACCAGGATTTGTCCTGACTGAAATTCAAACCTAGATGGTAAGGGCTACTGTGATCCATAAGTGTGTGCTCTAGACCACTTGACCACCGAGGCCCCTTTCCACTTGTTATGGTATTCATAAATATATTATTATACCTTATTAGAAAAATACGATACTATCTGTAATTTGATTGGATTGTTGGATCATGTAATCAGGGTGGAGAAAACATCTTGTATCCTTCTGAAAACATCATATCCCACCTCTTCTGAACACACCATGATGTCACAATGATATGATGTCATCGATGAAGAATCGGTCATGACATTCTAGCGTTTGCCTCCGATGAGTTCCGATAGGAAAAAAAGCAATGAATCGGGGAAGGAATGATGTCTTTTTAGCTCACCTGAGCCAAAGGCTCAAGTGAGCTTTTCTGATCACAATTTGTCCGTTGTCTGTCGTCGTCGTCGTCGTCGTCGTCGTCGTTGTCGTCGTCGTCGTCGTCGTTGTCGTCGTAAACTTTTACATTTTCATCTTCTTCTCACGAACCACTGGGCAGATTTCAACGAGACTTGGTCAGATGCATGTTTTGGTCGGTGCAATTCAAATTTGTTCGTGGTGTTGCCATGGCTACCATAACTAGGTCAAGGTGACCTAGGGTGCAAAATCTTAAAAAATCTTCTTCTCCGAAAGTATTGATTAGAGAAAAAATCTGATGTGATATTTGGCTTCTCTAGGGTCTTTAGCCTATAGTTTTGTTCATTTTGTGAAATTCGGACAAAAATAGGTTACGCGTTTTTGCGTTTAATTTTGAAAAAATCGTAAAATAGCTTCAAATTGTTATAACTTGACTATTTGGCCAGATAATGACATGGGGTTTTCAGTTTTGACATCTTCTTGTTAGTATCTTCAAATTGAGGTCAAGGTCAATTATGAAGGTCGTGACCTAATTTTTTTTACCTCTGATTATAATTATTATCTCGAAAACTATAAACTTTTTGTATAGGCATGTATATTAGAATGTTGTAGGTATTGATACAACAATCATTTTGGTGTATAGAAAAAGGTCATGGGTTCAAAGGTCAAGGTCACAGATGTAAAACAATACCAAAATGGTTACTTATCTCGAAAACTATAAACTTTTTGTATAGGCATTTATATTAGAATGTTGTAGGTATTGATACAACGATCATTTTGATATATAGAAAAAGGTCATGGGTTCAAAGGTCAAGGTCACAGATGCGAAACAATACGGAAATGTTTAATTATCTCGAAAACTATAAACTTTTTGTATAGGCATGTATATTAGAATGCTGTAGGTATTGATACAACGATCATTTTGATGTACAGAAAGAGGTCATGGGTTCAAAGGTCAAGGTCACAGATGCGAAACAATACAGAAATGTTTAATTATCTCGAAAACTATAAACTTTTTGTATAGGCATGTATATTAGAATGTTGTAGGTATTGATACAACGATCATTTTGATGTATAGAAAAAGGTCATGGGTTCAAAGGTCAAGATCACAGATGCGAGACAATACCGAAATGGTTAATTATCTCGAAAACTATAAACTTTTTGTATAGGCATGTATATTAGAATGTTGTAGGTATTGATACAACAATCATTTTGATGTATAGAAAAAGGTCATGGGTTCAAAGGTCAAGGTCACAGATGCGAATCAATACCGAAATGGTTAATTATCTCGAAAACTATAAACTTTTTGTATAGGCATGTATATTAGAATGTTGTAGGTATTGATACAATGATCATTTTGAGGTATAGAAAAAGGTCATGGGTTCAAAGGTCAAGGTCACAGATGCGAATCAATACCGAAATGGTTAATTATCTCGAAAACTATAAACTTTTTGTATAGGCATGTATATTAGAATGTTGTAGGTATTGATACAATGATCATTTTGAGGTATAGAAAAAGGTCATGGGTTCAAAGGTCAAGGTCACAGATGCGAAAACAATACTGAAATGGTTAATTATCTTGAAAACTATAAAAGTTTTGTATAGGCATGTATATTAGAATGTTGTAGGTATTGATGCAATGATCACTTTGATGGAAAGAAAAAATTCATTGGGGTTTAGTATTTATGTTTTCTTTAAATCTATCAGCTAGCCATTAGTTATCAGGTGAGCGTATAAGGCCCATGGGCCTCTTGTTTAAAATATTTTTCTTTCTTTCAGTCTTTCTTATTAAAATGGTTATCTTTCGGTATAATAAACAATTTATTGCCTTTGTTTGAGGGAGATATGAACATTTGTTCACCCTTAACAGTCAAATATGACTTGTTGCGGGTGAACAAATGTTCATATATCCCTCACTCAAAGGCAATAAATGTATAATGTACCACAGTACCTTGTTGTTATTGTTACATATTGTTTATATTGACAACCCATATCTATAATACATAAATCAATTTTAAATATAGTTTAGAAGATGAATTGTAAATATAAAAAATGAAATATAACAGAATAACTGAAAATTTTCTCAGTATATGACAGCAGAGCATAAATCCTGCATGGTGTTGGAATTGGAAAAAGTCTTCGATGCACAGTGAATTTTCTATCTCATGATTTTGCAAATAGTTGTAATATTTTATCTATACTTTATATATCACCATGATTTGAAAATTACTGTATATTTTATAGTTATACTAGTAGTACCATTTACATGTATGGTATATCAAAATAATCTTTACAGTCCTTACTGGTAGTATAAACAATTTTGGGTTGTTTTCAGGATGGGTTAGTGAAAAACAACATGGACAAGTTAACATTTTATGCCATGACATCACCTGAAAAGTTAGATAGAATTGGACAGTACCTAGAACAAAGATTAAGTAGAGATATCAGTCGTCACAGGCTTGGGTAAGTACAGTACAACCTGCTGTTAATCAATGAATAAACTAAATTTATGTTTAAACTGAACCACATGTACATGTGTATTACCATAGTTTACATATTGGGTGCAGATGATATATTTTCATTATGAGTGAATTCATGATTTAACTGATAGAAAGAAATTTCTAATGAAAAAAAATTATTGCCTTTGTCACAGAGAAAATCAAAATGTTATAATAATAATATAATTGTAATAATATTAAAATAATTTTTATATTCTTTGCTTGAATTTTTGTATCCTAGTTTGTGAAAATGTGTTAGTAAACTTGGCAAAGATAGTGTTTTTTCTTCCATCTATCTGGGACTGACCACTTTGATATATAAGTCAGATAATCTTGAATGCAATGTACCATTTTAACTGAACACAGGAGTGGTGGAATGAACTATTTAAAGGGAAACAACTCAATTAGGCAATATCTTAATATATTGATATATAGAATTTTCTAAACCAATGAAGCTGAGGTTTTATTGTCACTTTAAATGTAATAGGTACCTACCCATATGCAGATTCAGGGTTTTAGTAAAAGAGGGCATATATGGTGAGAATCTAACAAGACTAACATGCAAATCTTCTATGGAGTTTCGGAAAAAAAATGTTAAAAAAAAGACACAAAGTCCCAAATTCTGATACAATCTGAGCTGTATGAAAGAGATAAAAAATTATATCTTTCATTTAGAATGCATGGCTCATAAATAAATACACAAAATGTATAAAATTTGTTACAGCAACAAAAGTTTGGAGCATACATGCATTCTCCCCTCCCCAGACTAGCCCTAGTAGTTTCAAATGTTATATTTAATGTCAATTTATGATCAGAACATAAAACATTTAAAGTTATAAACATGTTATTCTAAATATAGAATGAGAAAATAAATAAACAATTCAAAGAAAAGTTGTAATTGACAGGTTGAGACACAACCGAAACCAAATTCTGCCACTTGTTGAAATGAAGGGAGATTATGGGTAATATAATTATGTTTGGATTCAGAGGGTGGCATGTTAATATATATATATTCTAGTATATAAATATTTTTACATCCCAAAACATGCTATAAAATTTTGTTTATCTGGCTATAAAATAAAGGTGATAGGGGAAAATTGTCAAAGCGACCCATTTAGCCATATAAGGGTTATAGGGATATGCATATAATTGCAATTATAGTGCTGTACAAAAATATTTTAGAATGAATTTTTACTTACTCAAAATACAGATATTGCTCTGGAACATGGTTTAGTTTTTAGTTTTTACCTGGTAACTTGTGAATTTTAAATGCATGGGGTACTTAAAAAAAGCATTTCTTAGTACCTAATATATACATTATGTACAGAAAAATCTCATTTCTTCTTCTTTTTATTTTTCCTTTCTCTTCGTGCGTGGTAGAAGTTCTTTTGTTACTTTTCCTTTTAAAGCGAGAATTCACAGGAGCAGGTTGCTTTTTGTATGTTAAAATGTTAAGCATGTAGAAAGGATCCCGTTACAATTACAAGCTGGCTATGGTTTCGAAAATATTTAAAAACTGAGTGTCCCTTACTGAAACATATGACATCATTGTTATTGCTGGAAATTCTATCTGTTAAAGCTCAAACAGTCCATGCCCAAATCACAATCCAAAATGCAAAGTTAAAACTTTGTTAACCAACAAATTTAAGTTAAACAATTGGACTTTCACTAGGGAAGTGAGGCTGAGTGCTCTGGAAGGATATGCACCTCTTGTATAATTTTAAAAATCCTATACGTGTATTTATTACATATAGAATAATACATGGTGAAATTCATATCATATGCCATATCTGACCGAGACCCCCCCCCCCCCCCCCCCCCCCCCCATATCAGACAGAGGGCTTTAGCCCGAGGTTTGATATTGGTCAAGGTCTGATATGGCATATGATATGGATTTCACCATATTTTATTCTGTTTATCATAAACTTCATTTTTTTATCATTTAAAACAAAAACATGCATTAAATACAGACATTTATCAAGAATATAACACAAAATTCAACTTTGCGGCAATTAGACTATTTAGACTAGTTTAAATGTATTCCTCCAATTCCATTCGCATAATATTCCTTCGCGGTTCACCTTTATTTAAGGCGTAGGGATGCCATCAAAGAATTTTCTAATTGATATAGTGATTAGATCTATTTGTTCTGATATGGCTTTTTCGACCGGGCGTGTGCGGTCGGTGATATGGATGACGTCATTTTAGCCGTATCTTAGTGTGCAGAAACTACGTATTTACTACTAAGTATATGATAAATAAAAATATTACATTCCAGTCTGAATATTTACTTTCAATTAGAGACAGGTAGGCAGACAGGCAATAGGATTTTCATAAACACTATTAAGTGTAAAAATTTTGACATGCATAATAATGTTAATGATTTTTACTCAGAATTGAAAACAAAGTTCAATCAAGTACACAATCAAATTTAGAGAAGATTGTATGATTTTATAATCTATTAAATCAGCAGGCAGTATTGTTGACTAATTTATTTAATTACACTTAATAAGTTGATTAAAGATTCAATGTGATTTTTTGCCATTGAGAAATAATTTTAATAGACACTATGTCTACTGTGTGATTCAAAAATAGGGAATGCTCATAATTAAATCTCTGATTAGTGAAGTAATATGTTATGTATACTGTAAACCTGTTCATATTGATGCATACTTATTTTAGCGATTTAAGTTCCCCCCTGTTACAATAAATAGTAAAAATGCTTTAAGTAGGATTCACAACTGATTTTGTTCAAATGTAAAATATAGAAAGTAGATAGTGGGGCATTTGACAGGTACCTATATTATGAAATTCCACATAACATTTGCTTGTTGTAAATAAAAATTTACTGGCATACATTGTTAGCCAGTTGAACATCTATTGGGGCTCTTGTTACAAAAGGATTGAGCCCAGTTTTATTTAAGTGGAACAACTTTTTATGTGCATACAGAGTGTCTTTTGTCCCTGAAAAAATATGGTAAACACGAAAATTTAAGCACAGTTTTAATTCAGGGGAAATGTCAGATAGCAAAACATGCAAATTAAGACTGTTGCTAAAATTTCCTGGTTTACAGTATTTGACAACTTAAGTCATTAAATTTTACATAGAATTTAAAGGGTCTGTTTACAACAAATTTATATATTATCATGTGGAATTTAATAAATTCTGTAATTTATGATCCTAGAAAGTTGTTAATATAGAAAATGTCATGGTTCTCTTTACAGAGGGTACCCACTACCTTGATGACAGAGTGATCTATAACATATACTTATGGATCACAGCCCTACTTGTAGTCTAGGTTCAGTCCCACTTTAGACAGATTCTGGTGCGAGAAAGTTTGTCACTTTACTTGTTGAAGGTTGGTGGCTTTGTTTGGGAACTCCAGTTTCCTCTACCATCTCTGAACTGACTTTAATATAAGTGAAAAATTCTTGACTGGTGAATAGAACTTCATTACTCTGCTCCTCTCAGTAGAGAAAATGCATTAGATGGTAGAATGTGACTTAACTTAGTTATAATATATAAAAGAAACATGAGACAATACTGACTTATATTTGATGGACACAGTAGATGTCTTAGTTAATGGCTTATTATAGAAAACACAGATGTGAGTTAAATGATTTAAGGTACAAAGTGAAAAATTCTGGCCGACTTTAACATCGGTATAATGGAAAATCAATATTATCATATTAGCATACACATTTGTATAGATATGACATAGTCTCTGAATATTAGCCTGGAAGTCTGTAGCATACATTAATGTTCCTCTTTAGTAACTTCAAAGTCTGGTACATTTGTATAATGGTCATTATAACTTAGTTACCAGTAAAATTTACTGGAATAAATGGATTAATTTTGGTGATGATGATGTGATTATTTTGACATTACTGAAGTCTGAATCCATTTAAAACAGCCAAAACATAGAGAATAAAATTTTGTAGTCCTAAAACAAATTTGTAAGCTATGGTAACTTAAATATTTAAAAAAAAAAGTGAAGCAAAAAAGGTCATAGATGTGCAATGAAATTCCTCTATTGATTTCAATTCAAATACCATGTATTAATATTTAGATTGATGTAACTAGATAATGTCAAAATATGTAGTAGGGTTGGCATAGTATCATATGATATCATATGACACTCCAAAAAATTGATTGGTGTGGAATATTTATTTCCATTGGATATGGACTCAAAAAACTTGACATTTCCAAAAAAAAAAAATTATACCAAGAAACTTTATAAGAAACACATAAACATTCCCCACAAACGCTAGGAAATTACAGCATAAACTTTTCCCATGAACTCTAGAAACTTGCAGCATAATCTTACCTTACAAAAGCTGTAGGTTGTTAATCATGTAGAATGCTATCAAATCAATTCCTTAAGCAGTATCATTTGGTTTCATCACTGAACCCTGTTGACTTACAATACAATACAATGTTATATAAGAGATTGACAGGGTGGGAGAACATAGAACCAGTTCTCTAAGTTTTAGAAACAGTTGGTAAGTTGAGCCCATCACAGAATATATAATAAATGTCTATCCTTCTTTAAGTTTAATGAAAACTCTGCTACAAGCACACTTTACAACAACAAGATGTGAATAGCAAGGTATATCATACCATTTAAAGAAGTGCATGTGTACTGATATTGTACCTATTCTTGCTGTGAACCTGTTCTGACAGTATGTCTATGCTCATAATGTACATATTCCCACCAAGTACTTAATTTACCATTTTCCTGTTCTTGCCAAGAAAAAAATTCTTGTTGTGTACCTTTTTTGGCAGCTAGTGTACCTATTCTTGCCATTAAGATTTGGTGAGACTAGTTACTCTGTGAAAATAGATACAATGCCAGTGAGAAATTACCATGATATTAAACTTACCCCTTGTTTCTGTGGTAAGTCATATATTGAATAGTTTGGGAGTATGATACATTTGGCATTTGTTTTTCAGTTAGTGTGGTGATAGTGTGGTATGTCATACACTTGATAGTTTGGAGAAAATGATAATTTGGACAATTTTTGATTTTTCAGTTATGTGGTGATAGCTATGGATGGAATGTTAAATTTGGACAATTTTTGTTTTTCAGTTATGTGGTGATAGCTATGGATGCTTTAGATCTGTTACTGGTGTCCTGTCACTCCCACTCACTTAACCTGTTTGTAGAAAGTTACCTCAAAATGGTTCAGAAACTGCTGGAATGTGAAGAACCAGATCTACAAGTTCTAGCAACACAATCGGTAAGTTCAAGTCCATTTCTGAAATTGTGGTATCATTAGTTCACTACTTGTTCTAACCAGTTAATTGTAAATATCAAACTTTATAGTACTGATGTAATTAAGATATTGATATGATCAGGTACCTTAACACCTCAATATTTAAATAAAATTATAAAAATTTAAATTAAACATTGTCTTGCTAAGAAAAGTGTCTTATGAGGGGAATCACAGTATACCTACCTTTTCATTGGTCTAAGAAAAAAAATTAAGTTGTGTCAGACCAGTGACCAGCATTACCAAAGGAGCAGAAATTCAAAACATCAAGCTGTATATTGCCCACTAAATTATGATCATTTTATTTCATTGAACATCATATTTAAAGATTTTAATGGTGACATATTTCTTAATTTTAGTTTATGAAATTTGCCAACATTGAGGAAGACAATCCATCGTATCACAGAAGATATGATTTCTTTATATCTAAATTTAGTGCAATGTGTCATAATGGCCATAGACAGGAGGCTTTTAGAACAAAGTAAGTAATTATTTTAATTTTCAATTTTGTAGTGAGTAGAGAAACATATTTATTGTCTTGAAAATAGGAGTTTTTTGGAGTAATCTTGTTTTATGCCTCAGTCAAGATTCTTTTACTTATATTAATATATTGTCAGCTCTGGAATTGTGGAGGTAACCTGATTGCCTGGAGAAAACCACTGACTTTCTGAATTTCCTCATACAAGGATCTGCCCCAAGGTGAATTCAATTGTGTTTTATATTGTATTGAAATTATTAAAGTGTAGCCTAAGAATTTTGATACATAATATACATGTTGTAGTCAGGTAGGTGTATAAGTGTATTATTACAGCCCTATTCCTCCATCATCACAGAATTGATGGTCTCAATGTATATTGAATTAGGTAAAAGATAAAACACTATTACTCCACTTTTTATATATTAGCTAGAAAAAAATAATGCAAAACTTACTGTCTGTTTACTCTGTTGCAGAGAAAGGAACAATGCAAATATTACAAAGATTTGAATTGCACGATTAAAAATCAATTAATCATTTAATTACATGAGCCGATTTGTTGCTTATAATCCTTATTTCAATCTAATCTATGCATAATAACGTATTTTGGATGGGTGTTTACAATGGTAAAAATTTTGACAAAATGGCGGTGTCTTTCATGTGACGTCATGATGATGGAAGAATTTATTATTTACATAGGTTTGCAAGGGGTACAATGAAGGGTCATCAAAGGTCAGCTTTAGTTTAAAAGTTCAAATTTACATCAATTTTTTCAAAGTTTGAAAACGCAGAAAGGTGGTTTACTTTATTAAAACAATTTGATCATCCCACTTACGCCAAAATCCATCCAATTCTAGAGCTGCATTAAAATAGGTTAATAGTCAACTCTTTTGCCATGACTACGTGACATAAAGAACCCCGCCATTTCGTAAATTTTTCTTATCATTGTAAACACCCACCCAGGTTATATTTTTTCACATAAAATGATATATGAAGCAATGATGGAGCCAACATGGGATTTTTTAGTAACGACTCGGCTCATGTAAGTAAAAGAATCATTGATTTGTACCCGTCATATTGAAATATATAAAATATTTTGCGATCTTGCTTTCTCAGAAATCGGCTAAATAAACAGTAATTTCACTTTAATACTTAAATTTTCATATTTGAATGTTTTACCAATATATCTTTAAAGCCATGTAGAAAAAAATAATGAAATTTTGTACAGTCAAACCTATCTATAAAGGCAACCTAAGGGAACCAATAATTGGCCTTTATGGGCAGGTGACCTTAATATACAGGGTCAAATGATATAAATTCAGAACAATTGGGATACAAATCTACTGGCTTTTGTATAGAGGTGGCCTTTAAGGCAGGTTGGACTGTATTTGTATAGACTTTAGTTTGCTAAAAAACTAATAATGTTAGAAATAATTAAAGAGTGATTGTGAATTGTCACTTAATATGTCACGAAGACTGTTATTATCTTGATAAAACTAGAGATGGAATTTTAGGTTTTTCTCTGACATTGATTGTTATAATATCAGATAAAACTAAACTTAGGTTCCAGTATTAAATGTTTATATTTGTATCATGTACCGGTATTATATAGCACTTTCATGATGATATTTCTTGTTTCTTTACTTCAAACATTTAAAGTTTCCTGTCTGGAATTGGTTATATTAATGAAGAAAATAGAGTGATGAAAAAAATGTGTTCTGCCCTTGTAAGAACATAAAACTTATCTTTTGTAGCTGTTTGATTTCCTGTTTTATCTATTGTGAAATACCAATATTTATTTAAGATAAATCTATCTCTACATGCTATAGGTTCATGAATTAGAAAGATAAAACAGTTTTCTAGTTCTACTGATACAGGCAATTCTTTGCTTAGAAAGACATAACAATTTCCTAGCTTTTCTCTGTATCTAGCCTGCTGGAATTAAGTCATAAAAACCACAGGTTTTATCATCTGTTATCTATGTTGGCTATGTTCTACTTTGCTCAGTCTGTTTCAATCGCTTGAAGTTGTAAGCCTCCTCTGTAGCGGCCACAGGTGGCCTACTCTTTTTCGAACTCTACAGAGGTGTCTTTAGCGTGCACTGAGACACAGGACCTCGGTTTTGAGTCTCATCCAAAAGACTACTGAGTAACAAGCTTCTTACAGTTCTAGTATGGACAGGAGATGAAAATCATCTCAGAAAATTTCCTAGTCCCGAGTGAGGACTATGGAAGTATGATGAGCATATCAAAGTTTTAAGAGTTTCCATTTTCTTCTTTATAAGTATTGTTATTTGTATTTTGTTTTTACCTGATTTTATCCTAATTTTATATGCATAAATAATAATGCATAATAATAATAATTGCATTTCCTGTGAAATAGGTCATGAATTTAATCACACGATAATGCAGAATGTGTTAGTAGAAAAGCAGAAAAACCAATTAAACTTAACTGCTGCCAGTCTGCCTATCAGTTTTTCCATTTTCAGAGTTCTAATTAATTTAAAACATATATGTACATGTATCCATCTAATAAGTCAACAACAAGATGGACCGGTAAGGTTCAGAACATAATCTTTTCTCTCTGTGCTGGTTTATTGTTGCTTATTTACACTTGATTGAAAACTTCCAATATGATCGGCATTCTGTTGAGTTTTATAGTGTGATATTAACTTGCTTTGTGATGAAGCTTAATCATATAAACATCAAATAAAAGTCCCCTGATGTATCGGGAATTACAGGGCTTATACACACTATTACATAGTCAGATTGTCTTTCTTTATCAATTTGACAAGGTTGGCATGTTTTCTAATCTAATATTGTAAGACGGCTAACAGATATTCAAAGAGAAAAGTAAAACAGACTTCTGCCTTGCTTACTAATATGTTAATACAGAGCTCTTAAGTTAATATTGTACCATAAAATGATTTTCAAAGAAGAACGTGAAAAGATCTGGCTTGCCTTTTATACTACATGACTGATTTAATTAATTATTTTGTTCTGCTGAAGTTTTGAATCAATAGTTTCTTGGTAATATTATGTTAGGATATAATTTTTGTCGCCAATAAAACATGGCTCCCAAAGGGGAGATAATTCATTTATGGTTTATGAACCTGATCAGTATTTGTACAATGTAGTTTTAGGTGGTTTATCATTAAATTAAAAGTTCTAAAAGATTTAGTATACAGTTAAATTGAGTTCTCTTCGTCATCACTTTATTCAGTCATATTTCGGTATTATAGAGTGATTTCACCAATTTTCACACAAAAAAAAAATAGAGGAAAGGTTATGAAGAAAAACAAAATAAGGAGACTGTAAGAAAGGTGGCAAAGATAATTAGTGTAGTGAAGTATAATACATAATAGTTTTATGCCCAGTCAAATTCTTTCACTTATATCAAAGCAGTCCATTTCTGTATGAACCACTGTGGTATTTCCGGTAGTTCAGTTGGTAGAGTGCTTTCTCCGTAAGTGGGAGATCATGGATTCCATCCTTAGCTGGGTCTGACCCAAGACTTAAAAGTGGTTAGTGACTGTTTTATCGCCAAGTGACTGTTTCTTCGCCAAGCACTTGGCATTATGAAATGAAAGTCTTGGTTCTTTTGGATGGGAACTTAAAATAAACAAGGTCCCATGTCACGGAGGGCTTGGCACACTAAAGAACCCTGCTGTATCATGCCATAAGTGCAACGCACATGCAAAATTTCTGCATCTTCACCTATAGCTTGCGACATTTTGATATAAGTGAAATATTTTTGACTGGGATGTTAAACACTATTACTCAACTCAACTTCATTTCTGTATGGTGGAGGAAACCAGAGTTCTTGGAAAAGATGATGACCTTTTGCAAACTAACTGACAAACTGTTGCATACTAGAATTATTCTGAGTGGGATTCTAACTTAGATGGTGAGAAATGACGGGATCTATAATCCAGCACTATAGGAGTGGTCTCTAAATTGTATTTGTGGGACCTCGGTGGCCTAAAGAGCACACTTATAGATCACAGCATCTTTCACTGCCTAGGTTTACCTGGAACATATACTAGTATGAGAAAATTTCTCAGTTCACTTGTTGAAGGTCAGTGTTTTTCACTTGGCACCAGTTTTATTCACTATTCCAAAATTGACTGCCTCATAAGCAACAATAAAAAAACAAAACTATAATATATAGGGAGTTGCAGTGGTCAAATGGTAAAAGGCGCTAGTCTACAAACCAAAGACATCTCATTGTTGTGAGTTTGACACCAGTTGACCACAAGTAAGAAAGGGTTCTTCCTTGTTGTAAAAGATGCTAGCTTTAAAAACCAAGACATATGCTGCACCACTGTGTGTTCAACACCAGTCCAGTGTGTGCCAAACTTTCAAAATGATTAATGGACATTCGGTCTGGTAAACCTAGAAACTTTACCAGACCGTAAAGTTTTTTACTGGACCAAAAATTCTTCAAATAGAAAACAATTATTCGGTTTTGTAAATATTTACTTATTTTCTCCTTTAAAACGGAAAGCTACGGGAGGCACAAATTATGAAGAAAATTTGAAAGAAAATTTAAGAAACATTGGATGGAGGGGCGACCATGGTTGCAATTTGACAAGGAGAAATGAGTCAGGTCGGGTTGAGTTAGGGAGGCGTAGCACACAATAATAATTTAAAAGGTCAGAATACATTTATTTATGGAAGTACAAATAAATGTATTCTGGCCTATTAAATTATTGTGTGCTGCGCCTCCCGACCCATAAAATTCAAAGCAGTGTGTGCATTTCATTACACATTTCTCCTCGTCAAATTGCAACCATGGTCGCCCCTCCATCCAATGCTGCTTAAATTTTCTTTCACGTTTTCTTCATAATTTGCGCCTCCTGTTGCTTTCCGTTTTATTGGTTTCCCTGGAATAGCTCCTGGAACGTATATTTCAGGTTAAACATTTTTGTAATAACGGAAGTCGGATGGCAATAATAAAATTCGAATTGGATCGGAACTATAAATCTGAATTTTTGGCGCTCTCTATTTTCCGAACTGGTTACCGGACATACGGTCCGGAAAAATCTGATTTTTTATCGGACCAGCGGTAATTTTATCGGACTTGTCCGACGGTCCGACGAAGTTTGGCACACACTGCCAGTCGCCCACAAGTGAAAAAGTGATTTACTGATGGACTTATTAAACTTCAAAACACAATCTAACAATTCTAAATCTTGTGTTTAGTAAGCTGTTCCTCACTCTCTTCAACTATAAGTTGTATTTTTACAGCAGTTTTGGGACACCAATATAAAATTTGTAACTTTTCCACTTTCGTTAAACCATATGATTCCAAATCGTTCATAATAATAAACTTCAATTTTACAGTACTGTAATTATTACAGTGTTCCAAATAAATCAGAATGTTCAATCCTTAATGTCCATGTCTTGATAATGTCAACATTTACTATTGTGGTATATAGGAGACTAATGAAAAAGTAACAAGTCTTTCCCAAAAGTTACCAGTCTGATAGCCATACCTGTCTGAGACTGTCAGACTGGCTGTTATTTCCAACATTTACTATTGTGGTATATAGAAAACTTGTGAAAAAGTAACAAGTCTTTCTCAAAAGTTACCAGTCTGACAGTCATACCAGTTTGAGACTGTCAGACTGGCTGTTATTTCAAACTAACATTTACTATTGTGGAATATCGAAAACTAGTTAAAAAATAAGAAGTCTTTCCAATAAGACACCAGTCTGAGACTGTCAGACTGGCTGTTATTTCCAACATTTACTTTTGTGGTATATAGGAGACAAATGAAAAAATAACAAGTCCTTCAGTCTCAGACTGCCAGACTCGCTGTTATCTAGAACACTGCTTGTAAATGTTGTATTTTTATGTTAATGGTGTTATGTAATTTCTTGATACATACCAATATGTCATTTAATACATTTTAGTTTTTTTACCAGATGACTGTCTGGAATTAAGTTTTGTAGCAATATCAAAATTGACTATTTTTTGCAAGATAAATTGACATGCAATTTTTATTGTCCTTTTTTGATGTGTAAATGTAAAATCCAGACTCTAGGGTCAAGGAAAATGATTTTGTTTATGACCAAATAATTAATTAAAACCACGAAAGTCTATTTTTTTACTCATAAATTTATTTTATTTTCCTATTGGGAATTGATTTAGACAGTTTCCATAGGGCTTGTAGGTGAGTTATATACCCTGACGGTAATAAAGTATAGGATGGTGTAATGGGTTATCACTGAGAATGAACAGCTGCAGTAATCCTGTGCTGTTTTATCCCTGCTTAAAAAGGATAAATAATTTTTGAATGATGACCCATCTTAATCTGGCTAGTTCCTGTTTTATTTTCTGTCAACAGTGATAATGAGCAATTGTTGTAATCTGGTATTATTGGCGATCTTATAAAAAGATATTATTAGTTTGTTTGTTCTTTTATATTCAGTTTAGTTTGTTATCCTCAGCACTCCTTTAATATTGATTTGGTATATGCCACAATTATTGGTTGGAGCATTCTATTGGAAGTTGGAGGGGTAGACAGCAATAAAGTTTTGTTGAGATCAGAAAAACTGTGAGGAAATATAGAGGATGTTTGAGGAATGTAAACTTGGATTACTTCCAGTCTATGGAATATCTAAAAAATCTAGTGGAATGGACAATGACATCAATATACCAATGTGATAGAAAATGATTATATTGAAAGTTCTCAAAATAACATCATATTTATAGGAAACATCAGCTTGTGTGTTTCATTATTAAATAGAAATGGGGTGAATTGCTGTTTGAGTGGTCTAAAAAGCTGGTTTACAGAGCACAGTGCTTTTTACTTCTAAGTCTTAAATCCCATTTAGTGAGACAGACTTGAGCTGTATTTACAGAGTTATTGCCCTTGATTTGTAATTGAGAACATTTAGATTTTAAGAACATCTTCAATCTCTGTCTTAAACTTTAAGATATTGAAGATATTATGGTATTAAAATTAAATGCCTTTTCCAAACATAATGAAAGAGAAATATATTCCGCAAATAACCAACAGAAAGTTGAAACATATTATACAAATTTGCTTCTGTATAAACTACCATAAATCATATTTTTCCTGGAACATTACGGACTGTTGCCATGGAAACCATGTTAACAAAGCCAGATTTATGAGAGTATTTATGTCGTTTTGTTTAAGGAGGGTATAATTTTCTGTTGTCACATTTTGTGTTAAACTGCAGTTTATTGTTGCTTTTATATAATTTGATGGCTAGTTACATCAATAAAATACAAAAAACAATTAAAGACGGATAATGTTTTTTTTCTTTCTGATAACAATACATTCACAGCAGCTTTGTGTTTTTGTTTTAGCTCACCTGAAAAAGAGCAGCACACACACTTTAAAATTATTATACAAAACATATTTAAGAATTGACTCTCATTTTTTCCTGGTTCATCAATAATAAACCAGATTTTAAAACTAGCAAATCTGATGAACTGCGAACTGTCAATTCTTATATTTACAATTTATTCTTTCTTTACGAGAGCAAAATTGCAAATTCCGTTGAATGAAATAAATTCCAATGTTTTGAAAAAGAATTTTTAACGGCGGACGTGACCTAAACATGGAACAGCTGTTCAGAAACATTAAGCCCCGCCCATTTGACGTCATGTCTGGAAGAAACAAAATAGGTTATCAATCTTGGATAATATTTCAAACAAATTTTATTTCAGTCAATGACAAAAAATTACATATTCATATTTATGGTCAAGTTACAGTTATTAAAGGTAGAGCTTGTTAAAAAACCAGACTTAATAGACGATAAAGTGCTCGAAATCTGGACTTGCGGATTGGTATTCGACTCGGGAGTATTGGTATTCATGCACGATGTGAAAAACCGATGTTTATGCGAATCTTGAAAAAAGAAATCAAACTGGGTTCAACGTAGAAATTATTTTTCTATTGTAAATATTTTTAATTGAAATACATAGATACATGTATGTCACTCAAGGGAATTGTCAATGTGGGTTTCATGAGCAGGGACAAAATTGAATTTGCTCTGTCAGGGTAATTTTATTTTGAAAAATTTCTTTAAATTACAGATTAAAGATAAAAATGCTATTGATTCACAGTCTGTGTAAAAAATTTGTTCATTACTAGAAATTTTCATGCTATCCATTGTTGGAGATATATGTACTATGGTAGGAATTCCATTTGTAACACCCCCCCCCCCCCCCACACACACACATTAAATCCTGTGTAAGAATTAAGATAAAAAAATTCACACAATTGCAAAGGTTCAAAATTAAGTTTGGTTATGGAAGGTCAGGGACCTTTTGCCTTTGTTTTTTGCAGGTCCCACAATCAGTTTGGAAAGTTCAATATACATGTGCAAAATGTGTTATAAGAGAATAATCTGAAAATGGGGTCCTTGTAATTAAAAATGACATGTCCATTGGGTAAATCATCCATCAGACTTTTTCCGTTTAAATATCAAGGACCCAAATGTAAAATCAAAATGTCCTGGACCCCGGAATAAGGGAATTTTGAACCCCTGAATGGTTTGTTTCCATAATGTTTAGGTTTTTCAGTCAAATTGTAGTGGATGGTACAAATGATACTGTTGGTAAAGAGGTAGTGCTGAACATGTCAATAACCAACATGATCAGCTAGCACACACTGAATGTGTTCTGTTTTGATTTGGAGTTTGTAGATCAAGAAAAGAATATTTGATAAAAAAAATGTAAAAATTGTTTGGTGTTAAAACTGTAGTGTTAGCATTTTTGATAACAAACAAAATTCTGACATTCAAAAAACTCTATATTCATCACATTTTTATCACATTTATTGTAGTGGAAATCAATTTTTTGTTGAATGTTTTCTAGAATCTGTGGAATGTATTGAACTTTGGTGTCCTGATTCTTTTGAAGCCCAATATACATCACATATGGTTATGATTGAAAAAAAATTAGCAAATGTTTTTCTTCGATTGAATTCCTGCAGGTCCCTATATAAATGTTATATATTACCGTGAACTCTCTGTGACTGATCTAGCTAGTAGATAAAGATTTTTCCATAATCCATAATTACTTTAAAGCAGATATATTTATTGATAAAAAACTTAGTGTCTATTGGGGTAAGGGTAATTGGTAATTGATTTTTTTTTTCATAGGGCGATCATAACCTATTGTGATATACCGGTAGTTTTTGTACGGTGTATTGCAGTGGAGACATTATATTGATAGCATTAAAGATTTTAAAAAAATTATACAAAAAGTGAGCTGAGATTTATCTTTCATTTACGAGATTAATGGATGTCTGTGAGTTTGAATATTATGATTGAGTTAATATCAGCGTTAAGTGAAAACTGTTAAAATAAAAAAAAGCTTCAGTTTTATAAAAAAAATAATTGCCTTCATAGCAGTTTTGTAAAAGTTAATCACTATCTTAGCTTGGAAGAAAATTTAATCTATAATGATTATTAACTAGAGATGTATCAATCCCTAAGTGACATATCAATTATCCTGAGTCCATACAGATTATTCCCCGGATACTGATACAAGACAAAATCCCAGTCGTGTATTGAATCACATAATGAAAGGGAAGTATTTCTGACATTATTTGAAGAGCTTGACAGACCTGGACATCGCTTGTGATAGTTATGTAGGACAGAATTCTCAGACAGTGTGATTAGGTATCTGAATGATCAGTATCCCAATACAGCAATTACTTTATCAATGTAGTGTTTGTAGAAACTTGAGATATGTCTAAATCATTTTACTTTCCAGCTTACAGACAATGAAACAAGCATAACTTGCCAATATATGTAGAAAATTGATATTTTCTTAGAAATCAACATGTGATGTGTTAAATTCAGTTGATGTGAAACTAGTCATGTGTTAATTGAAGAAAACTAGTGTAAATTGTTACCATATCAGAAATTCAGCGTGATGTCTTTAAATTGATCTAAAGAAATAAGTTAGTGTCTGTCATCTGTGAAATACGTTAACTACTGGAACAGTCCAGAAAATGTTTATTCTTAAAACTAACCAAGATTCTATGCTGTTCTGATACTTTTTAGTGTTGGTATTAGATTTTGATTTGTAAATTTTTTCAGATGGATTTTCTGTCGATTAGCCTGTATATATATGTGATGGTTAAACAGTTTGGTTACTGATGCTGGATCTTGTTGATAGTATTACTTATTGGAAATGATTTAGAGCACATGGTTTATTCATGATTTGTACAAATAGGAATTATAAATGGCCTTTTGTCATAATATTTGTGTAAGATAGATACAAGGCATTTATCATTAGATATTAAGATACAATTTTAGTTTTACTTGTTTTATAAGATTTTTGACAATGTTAGAACTAATACCGAGATTATTTTGTTGTCGTCGTAGAATTCGTACTGCTGGACTTCGAGGATTACAAGGAATAGTTAGGAAAACCATTACAGATGATCTCCAAGTCAACATCTGGGAAAATGTACACATGGATAAAATTATACCATCTATACTTTATAACATGCATAATCCTGAGTAAGTAATTCTCTCTCTCTCTCTCACTCTCTCTCTCTCTCTCTCTCTCACACACACACACACACACACACACACACACACACACACACACACACACACACACTATGTCTGTCACTGTCTCTCTCTTCCTTCTGATGCTGTTACCAAGTTTTCCATAAACAAAGTATCGGTATTTATCATGTAAATGCATGGAAATCAATTTAGTTATCCATTTGTTATAAACATTGAATGAACAATTTCGATAGCATCATGGTAGTCATTTTTTGCACTTTTCAAATTTTTACCATACATCACTTGTAATCATTCATTTATCCATGATTGGCAAGTCATGTACTAGACTAGCCAAATCATAACTAAGGTCACACCATTCAGTTGACAGTGTATTTTATATTCATAATTGAAAAATTATCTGATCTGAAAGTATTAATACTTGGAGTTGTATTTGCTGTATCCATTAAAGTCCATCAGATTTGCTTATGTAGCTATACTTGTATCTGACAGTGTTTATTTTAGCCTATTGCCAGGATTGTAAATATGTGAAATGTAATGTTACTTTTTGTTTACATTGGTGTCATGAAGAACACGAAGATACTTAGATTTAATGAAGTGCAAAGCTCAAGTAATATACCAGTTTTTAAGGAACAGCAATTGCTAATCATGTTCACCCCTTACACTTGAATGACACATTCTATTTCTTTTGTATTGGCTCATGAAGAACGTGAATATGACAAACATTTAATGAAGTGCAAAGCTCAAATAATATTCTTCTTTTTTAAGACCAACACCAACTGCAAATCATTCTCACCCCTTACACTTGATTGACACATTCTATTTCCTTTGTATTGGCTCATACCACTAGTTTAAGGGTAGAACAGTTTAATACCGCAACTGTCTAGTCATATATCATACTTTGTGATATAAAATGTCTATATTTAGTATAATCTTAATCCTGAAATATTACATAGATTAAGTCTTAAATTATCATTTAATATTTTAATATTAGTTTCATGTCTGTGGATCTGGAAAGCCCAAAAGATGAAGAGCATCCTGCTTATATTGCAGAAACAGTCTTTAGGGATCTCATCTGTCGAGCTTCATACGGAAATGTTAAAAGTACACTTAGACCGATATTAATGTAAGTTAATATTTTTTTAGTCACAATGTAAATATAGGCTTACCAATTTATAATTAAGTTGTTAATGGTAAGTTTGACTCATCATGAAATGATTTGGCGAAAATGAAGTTTGGGGGTATATAGGAATCGTCCTGTCTGTCTGGCTGTCTGAACCAATATTGTGACCACTTCATATCTTCCATGACTATGGATAGATTTTGATCCAGCTTGGAACAAATGTAAACCAACATAAGACATTGTGTGTCATACCAAATTTAGGTGCATAGGTCAAGGTCAAAAGGTCATATCTTAAAAATGAACAACTTAACAATGTTGAGAATGCTCTTGTTTTGTAACCTGTAAGGTCTAGTGTCATAGCTGTGGGAATTTTTATAACCCCTTTTAGTATCAGAATATATATGAATCTTAATTTAGTCTATATGTTCCAATTCATGTTTTGGGTCACATCTCATTGCTGAATAGCAGGATTCTCATCAAACTTGACATAAATGATCTTCATGGCTCAGTTAAACAAATAAGTTAGTAAAACATGTAAAAGAGACAATGTCATATTTTAAAGGTCAAGGTCACATGTGTTAATTATGTCATGTTGTTGATATGCTCACTACTTAAAACAGACATTTTGTCTGATTTCTACTTGATACAGCCACGTTTAATCCTCAGATAAAATTTTTAGTTTTATAAAAATTGTTCTTGCTGATTTGTGTATGGATTAAAATATTTGTTTTATTTATTTTCAGACATATAGATAATCATCAACTATGGGTTCCTAATGAATTCGCTATAAAGTGTTTTAAAATTATAATGTACTCTGTACAGGTATGTATTAATAGAAATAAATTTTCAAGCAACTAGCCCATGGTGCATAGTGGAAGTAAACATACCTTGGATAGAATTTGTAAGCCATTAGTGAATGTTCCATAATGGAAAAAATTGTTTACATGAGAAATTTACTTGTCACATCTAAAGTGCCTCCGTTAATAGTTCCTTAAATGAAATCAACTTCTCAGTCTACATCAAGCAGGCATTCAGATTTATTTCTAAATACTCTTTACATTCTTAATTAGCTACCTGGCAAAGGCCATGTGTATGCATGTAAATACTGTTAATACATATTTTCGACTTTTCGAAGCTATTATATCTCATTGTGTAAAGGTAAAAGAATATTTTCCTTAGTATATTATGAGAAGTTTTTATCTGAAGCAGAACCCTATCATGTCATTGTTGTTGGGTTATCTCATCCTACTACTATAGGAAGTATATGTTTCTCACTACCGGTATTTATCTAGAAATTGAAATGACATTGAGCCGCTGTTTCTGTCAGACTGCCATGTGATCCCATATTTGCAACTCTGACATAAATGATTAAAATTAGAAAAACATGTTTATATCACCTAAAGGGTCTCCCTCTACATGCTCTCGGAAATATAAGCAGTGTAAAAAACCATCCATCAGTCTATTTCCTAATTCTTTTTAATGATAATTCAGTTATTAATAAAATTTAGATTAAAATAAAATCACTATAAAAATAATGCTTGCATACTAAGACCCGAAGCATCTTGCTGAATTAGTAATATCAAATCATTGTAATTCTGCAGATTGAGCAGGCTGAGTTTATCCAGTGTATTCCATCATAATGTCAATGAATCTTAGCCAAGGGGTTTTAATACAACTTATGATATGTTTTTAATTACTATGTTTTCAGATTATAATGTATTTTTTGTTTGTTTTTCATTGCAGCAACAGTATGGTTACCTGGTAATACAGACATTGATGTCTCATTTAGATAAACATGTTAAAAGTGATCCCAGTATTAAAACTAGTATTATAAATGTCCTATACGAGTCTGTTATCATATCTGCAGGAGGCTCCATAGGTAAGACAGTTTTTGTCATGTACTACAGAACAAGAAGATATTTGTCTCACAAATGTGATGCATGTATCAAAACTAGTATTATAAATGTCCTGTACGAGTCTGTTATATTATCAGCAGGAGGCTCCATGGGTGAGACAGTTTTTGTCTTATATAACAGAACAAGATATTTGTCTCACAAATGTGATACATGTATCAAAACTAGTATTCTAAATGTCCTGTATGAATTCAGAACAAACATACAACTCCATGTCCAAACCACATTTCCAAAGCAAAGCAAATACTCGGAAGCTGGCAAATTAGGTTAAACATGTGAACTTCCACCAGGGAAGTGAGGCCGGGTGCTCTGGAAGGGTGAATCTGTTATAATATCTGCAGGAGGCTCCATAGGTAAGACAGTTTTTGTCTTGTACAATAAAATTTTGATCCATCACCACCATTTGTTCTGTCTTTTGGCATTACAAAATCAACTGAGGGTTATTTGGAAAAGCATTCAGAAATGGATAAGCAAGGTGGCAAAGATATAGAGGGACATTATAACAAGGTTTAACTGTATATTGATACAAGAGGATATTAACCTAACAAATTTGATATAAGTGGTAAAACTAGTGTTATAAGTGCATTATAGTTAATAATGAGTTACAATATCTACTGGAGGTTCAGTATGTAAGACACCCTTTAGCTCATGTTCATGTAAGTGCAGCAAGCTAATGCCATAAACCCTGGCATGAGCATCAGGGCCCAATGTTAAATGTTTATGTTAAAAATTTTTAATGTTGATGTGTTTATGATATGAATGTTCAAATATCATATACTTGATAAAAGTGATATCTGCCATAGAGGTTGTGTGATCCAGTTGCAAAATATAATGCTGGAAAGTCAAGGTCAAAAGATCACTTGGTTTAAGTTTTCGTCAAAGTTATATTACCATATGTTTTTGATGGGCTGTTCAAAAACCAAAAAGATATTTGTAATGCCACAATAGATATGTGATAAATATATGTGGCCAGGCATTGAGATTTCCAGATTTCCAGGCTTATGAAGGTAGGAAGTCGTAGTTGAAGTATGACGTTGATGAATGACAGTAACATGAACATTCCAACATACATGTAGTTCCTCACTCAGCATTTTTTTGTTTTTTGATGTACATGTAATTTTTAAGTATCACACATTCTATTTGCAGGTCCCTCTGTGTTAGATGTCTTTAATACCCTGTTGAAACATTTACGGATATCAGTGGACAATAAGAGCTCTGAAGAAAACCAGAGAAACAAAGAGAAAAAGTTTGAAGAAGCTGTTATAAATACCATTGGTAAAATATTTGAGTCTCTCAAGTGAAATTCAATGATTTTTTTTACAATAATGTGCTAGTATCATGCCAAATTCTATGTTATTTGTTGCTAAATATTTTTATTGTATTATCACTCCTAAAATCCATATAATAAAAAGTCATGTAATTAAAATCACATTACACTAGTCATGCTGATGTATCACTCGTGTATCTAAGGTACCGGTAAATGACATCATGCAATTGTTGTAACATGACATCACATTTAGTCAGCGTGGCTTGTGGTTTGCAGCCATTTTGGCTGTTCTGTCATAGCTGAGAAAAAAGACTTTACAGACAAAAAATATCATGTTTTCTCAAATTATACAATAAACAGAATCTTACATTCATGTTTGTGTAATATAGTGCAGTATGTGCCATTTGTCAGAGCATCAGTCAGTCCACTCAAAACCAAGCTGTTGTCACAATCTTGTCTCCTTCAACAATGTTCATATTTTAGCTGACCTTGTTAAATTTTTATAACCAAGAAATTTTCTATTTAAATACAAAAATCTCTACATTTGTATATTATTCTTATTTTAGGTGAATTTGCTAATAATCTACCTGATTACCAGAAAATTGAGATTATGATGTTTATAATGGCTAAGTTTCCACAGTTTGGTAATGAGGATTTAGGGTAAGTCAGAGAGAGAGAGAGAGAGCCTTCGGTGATGCACAAGTTACTTCCCTGTTACAGCTCACCGTTGCTACATTTATGCACCTGGGTAGATTTATGATTTTTTTTTCCATGTACCCTGATAATTTAACACTTGCTTAAAAATTTCTTTGGTAAGTGACAAAATTTATTACATCAATGAAGCTTATGTAAATTTTCTTATGAATGTGGAATTTCCAGTAAATTTGATTCATAAACTAATGATCATTACATCTCTATTCTTAGATTACATATACTCATCATGCAGGTTTATATGATCAGTCAATGACTGCAGTTACATGTGGTATAGGTGAACAATAATAAAAGTGACAGTGAATTCAGCAAGTCTATTTTGAAATAATGGTTATTATAACAAGTAAAGCATGAAGTGATGTCATGGTATTATTACCTGTATGTACATTGTTTAGAATCGTCCATGTCTAAACCGTGAGCCACTTATCCTTTTTCAACCTATATATGTGGTACAAGTTTGATCTATTGTTGTTTTTACAGATTTGGTACTATGGACATACAGTTACAGACCATGTTACTAAAGACACTTCTTAAAGTATGTTATTGTTTTATGTAATAAAAATGTACATTTAAACATGATCATATTTGCATGGATATTCAAAAAAAAAAAAAAAAAAATACAAAGTTTGAAAAATAAGCAACATCTGCTCATAGTTTACCATCCAATAACACATTCTGAATTTCATAAGCAGAAGAATAAATAATAAAGTGGCATAGCCACTGAGTGATATGTTTGCTTACATGTGAATAACATTCTGTGTATTATTCGACAATATACCAAGGGTAGATGATGATTATTTCTTTTCAAACATGATTTAAACGAAAAACAATTAAATTAAGACTGAAAACTTTCCACTGAAGTTCAGTTTACTATGTATTTGCAAAAAGATTCACTGATACAATTTGACCATTGAGATTACCTTTATTGAAATAAATATTTTTACGAATGATAATTACATCACAACCATATAGCACTGATATGTCATAACAAGGTGATAAACAGATTGGTTCAATAAAACAAAACAAACATGGGTAAATTGTATGTTTTACCACAGTTGGCTTTTGTCATGTTTTATATCAAAGAAAATGCAGGTCATGTTAAAATAACACAGGGGATTTTTTTAAAAGATTTTTTCAAACTTAACTCTTTTGGTTGCACTGCCAATGCCTATTGTAAAAAAAAGGATGGCATCTATTGAGGTGCTTCGGATGTGTCTTCACCAGTTAATCATAAAAACATTTATTGATGAGACACTATTATCTATAAAAATATGAATAATGTGTCTTAAGAGGAAAAATAACATGAATAGGGTTGGTGTGTTTACTTGAAATTTGATTTTATATACAAATATATATATATACATATATATATATATATATATTTTATATATATATATATATATATATATATATATTCCCTGCACTTTGACATCAGAAAACTAACTTTACTTTAAGTTACCTTAAGTAATCAGTTGATTGGCAACATCATTTGGCAGGGTTTCTAAATGCGCCCATTGTTTTTGTTCCTGTAATTCATACATTTATGCTGCCCACATGACAATACTTGCAGACCCTAGTGGTAATCTAACTTCCTCCCATATCAGAATTGTTTTAAAAATTAGATTTTCTGTCTGGCCCTTGGGTAAGAAATGTTACACACACTATGACATCACAACACAACTTTTAATCGCGACGTCAGCAATTTATATTGTCATATCATTGGTTGCAAGTGCAAACATTGTACTTTTTGTGTGATGTTTGAATCATTTTTACCACAAAAGCTTTACAAAACAAAATCATACTGGATACTGGAGAAAAGAATCATCACCTATTGTGGAGACATAGAAATCTTATGTCTATTATATATGTCTCTACTACAAAGCAGGAGTACATTCTATCAGTCTATAGATTAATGAAATAAAAATTATTATTTTAGGTTGCAACTAAATACAAGACAGTTTCCATGGCAAACACATTCCCTCCAGAGTTTTTGCAGCCATTATTACGGATATCCTTGCTGGAAGATCCAAGTATGAGGCTTATAGTACAAGAAATACTACATACTCTTATAGATCGACATGATAATACTAGTAAACTACTGAGAATTGTGTAAGTAATAATTAATACAAGAAATACTGTAAATTCATTTATTATCATGGTTATTAGAAAAAATACAATTTTGTGGAATTTTAGATTTGTGGTTTGAAGGTTCCGTTTCAGGTACGTTTTTATATACACTATTTCGCTGACATATAACCCCCCTCCAAAAAAAAAAAAAAAAAAAAAAAAAAAAAAAAAAACAATAAAAAAACATTGGGGCGCCACAACAAAAGTTACTGATTTCACATAACACATTCTGAAGACTAACATGATATTAATATTTCTAGCAAACTTTTGTTGACTTTCATCTAGATAAGATTTGATGACAGTTTTAGACAAAGATTTGTTATTGACCTTGTGTCCAAAGTTAGCACACAACAGACCAAACTGTTAATAAGTGTCTTGCTACACTGTGTGGAATAGGAAGTTTGTCGAATCATAGATTCTCCATACCAGTACAGAACTATACTTCATGTATGTTACTCACTTTCAGAATAATGAATTCTGATATATCTTTGTAATTCTTTGCTGCCAATGCTTTGTTGCCATAACAACCAAGGTAATACCAGTAATAATTGATTCAGCTTCATTTTTATTTACATCTTAGTTAAATTAATAAAAATGTAGTTTATTTTTATAAATACTTACTCAAGGTATAAACATTGTAGGGTAAAAAAATCAAAAAAATTTCAAATCTACTGTACCATGATCATAAAATTTATTTTTTTCATTAGCTTTTTAATAATTCAGTGTTTAATATAATATATCTATGATTCCTTCATCACTGTATTTATATTTCATTTCAGTATCCCTAAGGATATATCTCAGCTTCGATTAATGTTAGAAAAAGTTCAGAGACAGGACAGTATGTTTATGAAGAAGGTAACACAATGTAGTTATAAGTATCACTGTTTAAAGCTCATCTGAGCAAATGCTCTGTCATCTACTGTCAGACATCCATAAACTTTTCCTTCAGAACCAGTAAACAAATGACAGTGAAATTTGACAGAGATGTTGCCAGGCCTGAACCCTTCCATGCTTAGCTTGTGAAGCTGATTGACCTCCACTCTCATTCAACTTTCAAATCTGATCTGAAAGGCCTAGGAACATGAAAATTTATAAAGAGCATCAGGGCATGTAGCTCCATCAAGTTTAAGAAGCTGGTTGATCATGACCCATATTCAAGGTGTCAATGACCTAATTAGTAAAGCCTTTAAATAATTGTGAAGGGAAACTCATTTAAACTTGAATAGAAAAAAACATACAACATTGGTGCATTATGTTCTACCCAGTTAAAAAATTTATAAATTTACTTCTCAAAAAATTGAATATTAAGTAATATATGTAATCATAAATTTATGTCTTGTTAAATGTTTATTACTGTTAACATTATGTTTATTATTTTAGAATAGTGTACAGTTTTATTGGAGTATATTGGAGAATGTGATGATGGAGTCAAACAAGGTGGATAACTTTGAGGCTCTCTATTGTACAATGTGTCTGATATCTATTGAGATGGGTGGTGACGATATCTTGTTAGAACTTTTACGATTAGGTCTGGATGTTCAGGTTAGTGATATACAGTTACTGGATTGGACGTTTGGTATTTTTTCTTTATGAGTGTTGATGTTCAATATAAATTAAACGAGTCTTTGGCAAGTTACACAACCTTATGTACCCTCAGGATACATACATCTCTGACAGGGTACATGGGGTCCTGTAATTATAACTTGCCAAAAACCTACCCTTTAAAGTGGCACTAGTTTGATCTTTTCATCTGAGATTTTGTATTTTATGTGACTTGTGTACATTATCACCATGTTTGTTTACCATAACTAAAGTTCCATAATGTGCGAGTAACTTCCCTTTTACCACTGAATGTGGCATGCGTGTATGTACCCCAGTAGATTTCCAAACATAGTTCCATGTACTCTGTCAAGTTAACCAATGGCTCTGTGATAAATTTCTTTGATGGGTGACAATATATATAAATCCATATTGATGTTTTATGATTAATTTTATCATTGATTATGAAGTTTTGAATAGTCAAGATTATTTCACTTATATCAATGTGGTCAGTTCTGGATTGACAGAGGAATACTGTCCCTGACAAATTTTTTCACATGAGAGTTTATCCTTAGTGAGAACTACACCTTGGTGGTGAGAAACCATGTGATCTGGAATCAGACCATTTAGCTACAGGGACCCATCTCTGATCATGAAATGCTTATAAGTCATTAAGTTCGCCAATGTACATCAACATTCCTTAATGTTTGTGCAGGATGTTTTGGAAAATCTTTACATTACCAATTTCTGCAATAACATCAGTTATTTGGAAATATGTGAACTGATATGATGACATATCTAGTAATTGTTCTACACAAATGTTAAGGGGAATCATGTGGTACAGCAGTGATACTCATTTGTAAATTTTTTATAAACCATAATTTGTTGAATTAAGTTTTTCAAGTTTTTAGTTAGTAATCTATGACTTTACATGACAATTTTTTGACAAGAATATTTTTTTGAAATTTAATATTTCTTCTTTGTAGCAAATAGCTTTGGACAACCATTTACCATTAACTCATCAATGTGCAATACATGGTCTGGTTGCAGCCTTCCTTAACATAGTATCACAACTGATGTCTCTACCACCATTGTGTCAATATGTATCAGAGGTAACACTTAATTACAGGTTATAAATAATTAATTTCAGTACATAATACAGTTTTAAAACAATGGGTTTTTCTGCATCAAATATTGGGATAAAAATTTCACTTTTGTTACAAAATTTTTAGCCTGTATTTGTTTTCTTTTAAAATAAAGAAATACTTACTGTTTATTTAGTCTATTTCGGAGAAAGCAAGATCGCAAAATACTCTATAAATTTCTATACGATGGGTACAAATCAATGATTCTTTTACTTACATGAGCTGAGTCGTAACTGAAAATTTCTGTTTCAGTTCCATCTTTGCTTAATATATCATTTTATGCGACAAAATATATTCTGGGTGGGTGTTTACAATGGTAATCTTTTTCACGAAATGGCGAGGGTCTTTATGTTACGTAGTCATTACGAAAGAGTCGACTATTTACGTAGGTTAGTGCAGCTCAGAAACGGATTGATTTTTGCGTAACTGGGATGACCAAAGTTGATTTAATAATGTAATAAAGTGAACTATCTTTCTGCATTTTCAAACTTTTAAAAAAAATTGACATAAATTCAAACTTTTAAACTCAACCCGACCTTTGAACTACCCTTCATTGTACCCCTCGCGAACCTACGTAAATAATAAATTCTTCCGTCATCATTACGTCACACGAAAGACTCCGCCATTTTGTCAAAATGTTTACCATTGTAAACACCTATCCAAAACACATTTTGGTGCATTAAAGGAGTTATAATGCATGGATTAGATCGAAATAAGGATTATTAGCAACGACTTGGCTCATGTAAGTAAATGATTAATTGATTTTTAACCGTGCCATTCAAATCTTTGAGATATTAGCGTTATTCCTCTCTCTCCAGCAGAGTAAACGGACAGAAACTGTAGAATTTTGTGATTTTCACTATATAATTTATTAAAAATGCTGAACTATATTTAATCCATAATTTTATGATTTTTAAAGAAGTCATCATCACATAACTTGTAGATGAGACTTAGCTTTCATGTTGTAGTTTAAAACATCCAATTCTCACATATGGTGTTGCATTTTCATACATTGTTTAATGTGTGGTGTTGCATTTTCATACATTGTTTCATGTGTGATGTTGCATTTTCATACATTGTTTCATATGTGATTTTCTATTTTCATACATTGTTTCATGTGTGATGTTCCATTTTCATACATTGTTTCATGTGTGATTTTCTATTTTCATACATTGTTTCATGTGTGATGTTCCATTTTCATACATTGTTTCATGTGTGATGTTCCATTTGCATACATTGTTTCATGTGTGATGTTCCATTTTCATACATTGTTTCATGTGTGATGTTATATTTTCATACATTGTTTGATTTGTATAAATTGGGCATTTTATTTTATTTTAAAGGTGATAGAAACAAGAAGAAAGGAAGCCAAATATTTACTGCCAGATTTTGCTTTTAACAGAACAAACAGACCAACAAGGTAGTTTATTATCATATCTACATCATGTACATGCATATATGATTGTATAAACAAAATAATGTATGATAAAGGGAAATATTTAGCACGAAATAAGGAGCTGCTATCCAGCATCTGGGCAGTTAGCTGTCATATGATGTGACATAACCATGTACATGTACAATACATTTATTCTTACACATTATCTTCATCATGTCTTTAGAAAACTCATGGAATGTTTATTCTCTTCACTGTAGATGTTAAAAATTTTGTTACCAAAACATTATTACAAAACTCTCCGAACCTACAAATAAGAATTAACACAAAAAAAGCTCTGAATCTAACATCTTCCAGACTGAGTTTTTGGTCAGGATAGACAATTATTTCGTTTAATTTAACAAACAGTATAATGTTACACCTTGATAAGTTAGTCCAGATTATTGGGCTTATTTGGGATAAGTTTTCACAGGTTTCACTGACCATGATTTACTATGGTGATCAGCCATTCTGTAGAAATACCTATCCTGATGGTTTTTGTGCAAAATATTTTTCTTTGATTAATGCTGTTGGATTTCTGATATAAACCAGCTTTTTATGTGCTTTTTCTGTTTTTGTAACATACATGTTAATCAGTGAAAGATGACTTTGTTCTGTTTGGGTGGTTTGTTATTTTGACCTATGACCCCAGCACCATCTATCCAATTGCTATATAATTGCAGTTTCAATGAATTAATTTATTTTGTGTTAGCTGTAATTCATGTGAAGAATAATTTTTCCAAAAAACTTTATACCCATCTGTCACCTATTAAACAAACTTTTGACTTGGCTAAAACTGATTGAGCTAAAATAGGAATTTTAGTGTTATGTATCGATATGATAAAAAAGGTCAGTATGAATGAAATTTTGTAGCTATGTGAAATTTGTTGCAGTATTTTAAATAATAGATTCAGCGTTGGGTATTGGATGATGACAAAATCAATGTGCAATACACTACTCATTGTCGAAAGTTGAAAATTATAACTTTGGCTCCATGTTAATTTCTTTTGACAATTTCTGAAAATTATTCTGAATATTGCCCTTACAATTAAGACTGTTGAATATTGCCCTTACAATTAAGACTGATTATTGCCCATTTATGACTTGAATATTGGCCTTACATTTAGCAGTTATGAGGATCTAAGTGACCTTGAACATGATGAAGAGTAAGTATTGTTACTGACAGTGATAGAAGTTTTCAATATGTTACAGTAAAACCATCAAACCTATTATATAGTCCACCTGTATATAAAGACCACTTGATAACTAGGTTTCCAACCTTAAAAGTTTTTAAAAAAACCATTGAAGTCGCTACTTTCCTGAAATGATTTGCAGGGTTTCAAAGTTGAAGTTTGGTAATAGAAGTGCCGGGACCCTTTGCCTTTGTTTTTGGCAGGTTTTAAGCTTAACATTAAGTTTTGAAAGTCCAAAATCCATATGCAATATGTTATCACAGAATAATCTGAAAATGGTGTCCTTGTCATTAAAAACAACAGGTACATTGGGCTTTTTCAGTCTTAATATGGAGGGGTGCAAAAGTTAAATCAAAAACCACTGGACCTCGGACTCATGGAATTTTGAACCCCTGGATTTCTTATTCATGTTCATATTCTTAAGACCATCTGTATATAATGATTACTAAAAGAACAGGCTTTCTTCATATAGTGAAAAATAAGGACCTCATGGACGGTATTTATATACAGGTGTAACTGTATAACGTTTTACTGTACATCAAGTTAATCTTCAAATATTGAAAATTTCTAAGAATTGTTGGAAGTGTAAAGTCAGTGCAAATCGTGCTAGATGCATTTATATTTTTTTAACCTTGATTTAACAAATGAAGTTATATTTTGCATGCTTTGTATAGCATGTTATTAATAAAATTGGAATGTTGGTAATAATTATTTATGTTATTATTAGTATTATGAAATAACAAACAAAAGATTATTAATATTTCAAATTGGAATGGTTGCAATTAACAGAATCATATTTATTAACTGACATTTTTAACAGTTTTCAAGTAAGGTTGGTCCACTACTGTTATTGCATATGCAGCGAGGCATGCTGTATGTCTGTAAAATTAGGGTACAGTAAAACCACATTTTAATGCCTCTCCATAACTTTGCCTCCCCACTTGACACCAGACTTTTTTGAAGTCCTAAAATCAATTTCTTCTATGGTTTCTTAAATCAATTTATCACCAAACCTCTTTATAATATCAAAATTTGACTGAACAAAGGATGGTAATAAATGAAGGTTTTACTGTATTTGATATGAAATAGTTACAACATCAGACACAGATTAGACTGATTTTAATACAGTTTACTACCAATGGGCATTTGTGACATTTGTCTGCCTCATTATATGGGAGTAGTAGACAACCTAGTTAGTATTGTTTCTAGCTTTTTTTATATTTATAAACTACCAGTTTTTACCCTACATTGAGTTAGGTCCTCAGTGGCAGAGTGGCCTAAAGCACAAGCTTGCAGATCACAGTGCTTCTCAGTGCTTAGGTTTGATTCCTCCACAAGCAGATGCTAGTGTGAGACCTCATTGTTTGTCAGTTTGCTTGTTGAGGATGAGTGGTTTTCTCCAGATACTCTGGTTTCCCCCACAATCCCAGCACTGACTGTCTCAATATAATTGAAAAATTCTTGACTGGTTTGTTAAACGCCATTTCTCCACTCCTCTTGACTCCTAAATTGAGTTGTCTCATCTGCATTTTAAGTTGCCATTTAAATTAACAATAACAGATGTTTTGCAATGCATCAGCACTATATCTATAATATATATACATAGAGATGATATCATAATGCTCATCTGTCTTATCTATATTAGCATGAGGCATTTCTACTTATCATATAAGATTAATTTTATTTACAGTATAATCTTATTGTAATACCCCTCAATAACTTTGCCAGCTTGCTTATCATTTCTATTTTGAAGTCATACAATACATTTTCTCTCTGTTTTTCTTTATACGCCTCCTTTAATTATTGCCAAACTCTTCTGTAACACCAAAATCTGAATGAACAAAAAGTGACAATGAATCAAATTTTACCATACAGTATATAATATTAATATTTGGTAAGAGTCTATTTAAGAGTGTTACATGCATGTAGTTCCATAGGTCTCTATTTCATCTTTAAGATTTTCCTAGAGCAATTTAAACAGATTGGACATTTTAAAAATATCTTTTTCTATACAAGGACTATTGTTGATTGTGTAGAGTAAGGGACTTTGTTGTGTTTTGTATGAACAGCTTGTCAAGATCATTTGGCATGATGTATGAAAATGACAACACTTAGGACTGTGTCTTGTTTGCATGATATGATGGAGTTTGGAGGATAATAAGTGTCTTGACATGATAAATTAAATGGAAGTAAAATGATAGATTTCAGACTAATGCACAAACATATGCAGTACACAGAGTATATATTAATTGTTTCTTTCACATTATATTCTTTGTCAGATAGAGATTTTAATTCTTAACAGGTGAATTTGTAATTTTTGTGTATGAGAACTATCAGTATAGTTGAGTTGAATAATGATGTTTAACGTCCCAGTTAAAAATATTTCACTTATATCGAAACATTGCCAGCTATAGGCAAAGGGGCAGAAATTTTTGCCTATGTTTTGCATTGATGCATTATACAGCCAAGTTCTTTATGATGCCAATCCTACCCTGACACAGACCTCGTTTATTTTAAGTTCCCATCCAAAAGAACCGTGACTTTCATTTTGTAATGCCAAGTGCTAGGCAAAAGAACAGTCACTACCCACTTTCAAGTCTTGGATCAGACCCGGTCTGGGTTCAAACCCATGACCTTTTACTTATGAAGCGAGTACTCTACCAAACAATAAGTATAAATTGATACTGTATTAAATGATGTCACTATACCATGTCTGTTTTCTGACATCACATCACATAGTTTACCTGTATGTCATAGAAGTCAAAATGTTCACTCTGTTATGTATTTTATGTCATTGTTCTTGTTAATGGTAATCACCAGCTTACCACCTGATCAATACCTCATAACATTTGTGTAAAAGGTTTTGGAAAATGTTTATTTCACGGATTCCTGGAAAATTGTCATGAAGTTACTGTATGCAATCCCATATTCAATGAAAATAATATTAATAGTTTCGCACATTATGGGGAACTTATCATGTGGTATACTAGTGAAACCCAATAGACTTGTGTTATTCTAGTACCGATACATGTTCAATTAGAATTAGGTCCTAGATAGTATTTCATTTCAATTCATTTAAATGTTTTTCATAGTATTTCATTGTTTTATTTTTTCAAAAAGTCACAACACCATTATTTATATCAGTATATTAATTTTTCTGATTTCATAGTTAGCTGGGTTTCTGTAAATTTAATATTATTAGTAGCCAGATTTTTAAATTGCCATCCATGGCAAGGATAACCCCGAACATGTGTTTTAGTACCCATTTATTTGGCAGCTTGGTGCATAGACTGTAACATTGTAAATTAAAAAAACTAAATACTATTAAGCCTTGCTTTGGCTCAACTCACAACCCTTGAATCAGAAGTCTGCAACCTTACTATTCAGCCATGTGTCTATACACAAAATGTATATCGACTGTATAAGATTGTTAAAAAATGTTTAAGAAGTTAATTATTTCCTTTAAAATAAAAGAGAAAATTTTCTTAAAATCGTTAATATTAGAACTTGCCAAAAGAATATCAACCAAAGCCTTTATTATCTACAGTCCAACTTAAGATGTTTATCTTAAATCATAATAAAGTCTTCAGGTTTAAACAATATTTATTCATCATTAGATACAAATAATATAATTCATAACAAACTTTAAACTGGATTCAGGAACAAGCGCTAGCTTATTTAAACCCGTCTCCAGGTGATAAAGTCTTCAGTAATGGCGCAAGATGTATTTTACCACAGGTGAGTATAGATGCCCCCCACTTCACATCAATCAACATATTATAATGATAAACTACAGGTTTAGTTTGAATTTGAGTGTTTTGGTCATGTAGTTATTTAGAGTTTTTGTCATTATCAAAGCAGGATTATATGTGTAGCAAGGTTGTTTTTCTGTTTCCTATAAATTATTAAGGAATAATAGTTTAAATTTATATTCTTTATTTGTATTTTGTCACAGTTATCCACAGTCACTGGTGCTTAAAGATAACTGTTTATTTGAGCAATCAGTACTACAAGAATTCCTTAGAGATTGTGGTCAAGACGCCTCCAGACTTTCTGGCTCATTTCATCAAAAACCACACAGTACTATGGGTAAGTAAATAAGAATTTTTTCTTAAATGATTAACCCAGTGCCTTGTACACAGAAGGTACAGACTGAAGTCTGGATATGCCCAGGAATGGACCCAGACATATCCCCATAGGTACACACCCCACTGAAAGTCCTTTTGAAAATAAAAAAAAATCTGACCATCACCACTGAAGGGTTACTGTCTAATTTAATGATGAGATTTTGAAAATTTAATAAAAAATTATGATCTTGATGGTGTTTTGTGATAAAAGATTAATACAAATAATAGATATTCTCAAGAACCAATAAGTTATTGCTCAATAAAGTATCTTTGATTCTTTAGACCCAGCTAGTATAAAACTGCTGTTACTTGAATTTTGATATTTTATTTTGAATTGGTTTGAATTTTACTAGATGTGCTATATTCTGCTTGTAGGACTCTTTGAAATGCTTTATGCAAGTTGAATTTTTCACTGCTTAATGCTTTTGAGAAATAAACACTGTAATGAAATAAAAAACTGCTCCTTAAATATAATGTAGCTGCATTTAAAATCTGTTTATGTTGCTAGAAGTGTCATTTTCAATAAGACTCTTGTTTTCAAATAGAAGTGAAATCATTTGAAAATGATCAGTCTTAATTAATTTCATGTCAGTATTTCAAGTTTGCATTATAATCATATTAATAGATTTCATATTGTCATTATATCAAGTGGCCTCATTATGTTTTACCTCACCTGAGCTGTCATGATAATCCAGTAGGAGTTGTTGCCCTTGAAATGTCAATTTTTGAGTCTTCTCCGATGAGCAACAAGGCCCAAGGTCCTCTTGTGTCTTTTTCTTCTCACTGTATTCCTATTGTTGTGTAATTAGTTGCTTTGGTAATCAGTAAGTAGTAAGTGCCTAGTTCATAGCTACAACTATTTTTATTTCATTGTGTTTGATAATAATAGTGATTATTTTCATGGCAGTTGTTCACAACAAAAAATATGCAAATAAAAGTAAAGGTATTTTATTTTCAAATTATCAGCTTGGAATTTTGAAAAAAAGTGTTACCAAATTCTCATTAGATGTTTCATAATTCTACCCTAAATTAATAGCTAATAACAGTCCATTTAATGTCCCTCCCTAATGCTGATGAAAACTCCCCCTCCTGTTTTGCTGGATGTCAGGATCCTGTTGTTTCTTCATAACAGTGCTGTATTTTGTTGTTGTAGAAGTGTATCTTTTACGTAAAGCATCCAGAGTTGTATCTCCAAATTAATAGTTTTAAATTTTTTAATCACCTCCCTTATTTTCCAGATATTCCCATCTAAAGTTTATAATTACATCTATCCAATAATATAATTAGAACTAATAAGTCAAGTATGTCGATAAAACATTAATTAATATTGTGAGAGAAAAGTAATTAAAATGATATAAATGTATTGTATGTTGTATTCCATCTTATCAGAAAATTTGGTAAAATCCAACCCATAATAATTTGCAAGTCTTAATTCTGTGTCACAACTAGTTACTGAGTAATACCTTTTCATCAACTTTAATCTAGAATTTTTTGCTGGAAAATAAATGCATGTGTGAATAAGAAATGATTGTTTTAAGCAAGGGATATGGTTAAAACTGGTATCTTACTATAATGGGTCAACTGCCATTCTAGAAATCAGAAAGCCATTTAATTTTTTCTTGGTTGTGAATTTTATGTGCATGTGTGTAAATGCTTAAATAAATGGAGGATAGTTGGATAAGAATGGCTTATTACTCTGTCTTCAAATGTGTCAAATCTCTTTTTGATATAAATTGATTTATCCTAAAGGACATGAAAAAAGAAATATTCATGCTGCCATTTCAAATTTGAGGGATCAAAGTTTAAGGTCTGCATTGGATTATAAAATGAAATATGAAAAGTTTACTCAAGAATATTTTGAAGTTTGAAGTACTCAGATGAAAAATTAAGAATAAACATTGCCATATTTGTCTTTATCTGATACACATGTGACTCAGACTCGCTGTCTCTAGATTCTGAGAATCCAGAAAGTATGGATCTTTGTACTAGATGTTGGAAAAAGAAATCTTTATCAGTTCAAGACATGTCTCGATCTATGTTCTTGCATGAACTGTAAACTTTGGAATGGAAAAGAAGCACAATTGAAATGCCACATCCTGTGAAAAAGAGTTGTCAACCTTGGATGATTATCATCAATTACATCAGTGATGAAGTCATGGATCGTCCTAAAATAGCCAAACTTTTTAAATCTTTCATGAAGTATTGTTAATATATATCCTGCATGGATTACTTGGAAAACTGGGAATACTATCCATATTATATCTTGCTAGTTATTATTGTTTAGACCTAGAACATTATAGTTATTATGCTTACCTGTTATTTGCTTGTGTGTGTATTTTTTCCGCTAGTTAATGATTGTATTGTTGTCATTGTTTTTAGGGCTGAAACCTGGCGAGGGTAAATTATTTTAGTCTTTGTTCATTATATCCTTAAAGACTTCCTACATGCTTAAATTAACCACATAATTCAGCAATGTTTTTACATGTTTGTCTCCCTTGGTGGCTATAGCAATCATCATAAGGTGTCTCTGGCTTTGGCCTGTCAGAATGTAGATATTCAGGGATTTTTCTTGCCATTTTGGGAAATTGGCCTTGGAATAAAATTGGGAAAAATCAATTGACAAAACCCATATAATTGAACAAAAAAGTGATTCACTCAATGATAATCTCACAGTATTGTGTGTAGATAGCTTAATGATTCTTGTTATACATGGATTGAAATGTAACTGAGACAAAAAAGAAAGCTTGATTTACTTTTAATAATTATTTGCATACACATCACTGTATATCTAAATATGGGTATTATAAAGATGCAATGTGCACACCATATGTGGAAATATGAGATTTTGTCATGAGTTTTCCATGGCTATATTTATGTGAAAGTCAATTGAGATTTTTTACCCACAAAAAGAAAAAAAGCTTTTTTTAACCATTGGGAATGAGTTCTTTTAGTAGACCCTATGCATGGCCAGAAGTACATAACACTGAGCCTTATGACGACTATATAGAAGCTAGGTGAGACATTTAATTCTATGTAATTCTTGTTATTGATTTTAGTTTTATTGTTTAGTTTTATTATGTTTCAGTTTTTGGTAAGTGGGAATGTTGTGTATTAAGCTTACCACTTAGTATGACTCTCAAGTAAACTTAATTCATTGTAGTATAACACTGTTTATATCTATGTATATATATATATGCTTACCGGTAGCTAATGTTTATGTAGCAATATAACTGATAAAACAGCAAGTTTTTGGAGTGGAGAGTGGAGTAATGTGTTTCACACCCAGTCAAGATTCTTTCACCTACGGTATATCAAGTTGGTCAGTTCAGGGATGATGGAGAAAGCAGAGTACCTGGAGAAAACTACGAATCTTAGGCAAGCCAACTGACATTTTCTCATGCTAAGGTCTGTCCACCTAGGTTGTTGAGAAATGCTGTCATCCGTAAAAGCACACTTTAATCCATTTGGGCCCTGAGGCCCCTTAGGAATGAATTAAGCTATTATTGAGCTGTTTTTCTTGTCCTAAATGGTCAGGTCTTTGGTGGCCATTAAAACACACTATCCTAGTTTTAATTTAAATTGTTTAAAAATCTAGTTTCTAGTGTATATTGACATTGTTATCATGGTTGTTATCATCATCATCGTCGTTGTCGTCGTCATCATCATCGTCATCATCATCATCTTCATCATCACAGCTTTGTATTCCATTTAAGTTTTAATTATATGGTATTCAGATGCACTTTTCATGTGAGATATGTAATCAACTTTTAACTTTACAGGTGTTTATTTTAGTTTTCATTCCAAGATTATATAGATGATATTTAACAAGTTTTGATTGAATATGATAATAATCACATGAGTTATATGTTTTATTTTCTGTTTTCACTTGTCTTTGTGAGTAAAAATTGAAAATTAATATTATTGAATCAAAACATGTTAGATTTCCTCTATAAAATCTTCAAAATTTATATAGAAAGTAGTATATGCATGTACCCACAATCAGAATCTATCAAACGAGATCAGATCAATGTGATAACAGGGTGTCACAATGTGATAGTAGGGTGTCACAATGTGATAACAGGGTGTTACAATGTGATAGTAAGGTGTCACAATGTGATAATAGGGTGCCACAATGTGATAGGAGGGTGCCACAATGTGATAGTAGGGTGTCACAATGTGATAACAGGGTATCACAATGTGATAACAGGGTGTCACAATGTGATAGTAGGGTGTCACAATGTGATAACAAGGCTTCACAATGTGATAGCAGGGTGTCACAATGTGATAGTAGGGTGTCACAATGTGATAGTAGGGTGTCACAATGTGATAACAGGGTATCACAATGTGATAACAGGGTGTCACAATGTGATAGTAGGGTGCCACAATGTGATAGTAGGGTGTCACAATGTGATAGTAGGGTGTCACAATGTGATAACAGGGTATCACAATGTGATAACAGGGTATCACAATGTGATAACAGGGTGTCACAATGTGATAGTAGGGTGCCACAATGTGATAGTAGGGTGTCACAATGTGATAACAGGGTATCACAATGTGATAACAGGGTGTCACAATGTGATAGTAGGGTGTCACAATGTGATAACAGGGTGTCACAATGTGATAGTAGGGTGTCACAATGTGATAACAAGGCTTCACAATGTGATAGCAGGGTGTCACAATGTGGTAACAGTGTGTCACAATGTGATAACATGTCTCAATATTATTCCCATAGCAAGAGTGTATAACATAGTTATTAAATGTAATAAACTCCATATATTGCTTTTGTTAATCATACTGCACACTTGAACCCATCAATTGTTCTCATATATACAATGTATATATAAAGAGTATATATATGGGAATCTTGTAAACAGGAAACAGTTGTCTGTTATTTAGAAATGTAGGTAGCACATATATATAAGACTTCATCATGACTCACTAGATGAACATTTCCAATCAAACCAGATACAATATATTACACTACATACTTAAAACCATCAGTTTTCTCTCATGTGGAATTTTGGCGGAGTGTTTGTAAACTGGAAACGGTTGTTTGTAGAAATATGGGAAGCACATACTGTCATGAACCATGTTTAAGGCTTCAATATTACACACTAGATGAATATTTCCAATCTAACCAGATATGGTAAATGTTTCAATCACTATATTTTTTGCACATTCTGCTGAGCATAATTTTATTCAGAACATTAATTTTTCTTTTATTTTACACCAAAGGCAATGGTGAGCTTATGGTTTGAGATGTTCTTTCCTTCATGCATGAACTTGAAATGTTAGTTCTAATGGAGATCTTGCTGTCATTATGTATTTTGCTCCATGTAAATAGTGCTTAATTTTCAGTGCACATTTGATGCTTATTTTAGAAAGTACATAAGGATTTGTGCTATAATCCAACCCTATAGAGTAAGCATCAATATACAATGTTAAAGTAAGTTTTCTGATGGAACTGGGTACTAGATGTGAAGACAAGTTACAAAATGTATGCTGATCTGGTGCTACTGAAAGCACATGTTGTATATAATATGTACTGAAAATATCCTATCTTTTACAAGTAATCAATTTGTGTTTTGAATAATGCATGACCAATTTGTTTCTCAGTCAAATTTCTTAAAATATTCATGATATTGGACACAATACAACAAATAAATTCTGTACTTCTTTTTGCCGTGTCAGGAGCTGAATACAACACTTTACATTATGTTTTAATTTTCAGATACATTTGTTTAGTTAAGTGTTGGTTGCTAGTATTTTATGTTAACAGATATATGATGTATTTCAGTAGTTTTGAATATTCATGTTTCATTCTGTCTATACAAAACTAACAACATAATTTTTGACCAATTTAACCTATTCCAAGTTGTCCCAGTAGGGAAATTAGGGCATGCATCTACAAAGCAAATAGTCTTTTAGTAGCAAGACATTGAATATATGTACAGTATTACCTTTTAGCACTAAAGCCATTCTAGCACTTATACCTGTTTATGTGTTGAAATTTTTCTTGAAAATGTATCTTTTATCATAAAAATGTGACTTATAGGTTTACCATACAGTCTCTAAGTCTCATCTGGAATCTGTGGAAATTAAAATGTTCAAATTTATTGTGTCACATGATAAGACTTGCAGACATTATTTGAGTCACTTCAGTAGAATTGGCTCTGGTATAGTCTTTAACAGTAAATTTATGCTTTCTGATGTGAATGCTACCAGTAATATTCAATTTTACAGTTGATTAGTGACTACAAAAATTGAAAGAATTACTACATACACTTAGTCTACAAAATTCACAGTATTTCAGCTAATACAGTATTTAGCTGGATAGAATAATGAAAAAAACAAAGTCCTTCACTGGACGTAAGGCCAAGTATAGGCTAAAGTTCTGTTGACATGTACATATAATCAGGAGAGAAATTATTACACATAACTAATCATTTCTAAACACAATAATATTATTCATTTATAGTGATTTATATACATGTTTATATTGACAAATGGTTGTTATTTTCTCAGTGTAAATACTTTATCCATCAACATTTTAGAGCCTTATTTTCACTTTTGTAGATTTTGCTATGGGCGGAAGTACTAGTGACATTGGATCCATAAACTTAGAAATAGAAAGCCCAGAGTCCTCTCCACATATGGGAAGGGTAAGTTTATCTATATGTACTTTTTACAGGGGTCTCTAAGCCCTGAGTCCTCTCCACATATGGGAAGGGTAAGTTTATCTATATGTACTTTTTACAGGGTTGTCTCTGGTTCAGTGGTCTAAAGTACTGGCTTATAAATCACATTTAACTTCCAGATTTAGAATATGCTTTGCATAGTTTAATATAATTTTATTTACTAAAGGTAGACAGATTTCTCTATGTACCATGGTTTCCTCTGTCATTCAAACATGACTATTGGTATAAATAAAATAAATATGACTAGATCTTAAAATACCATTATAACCCACTAATGTATCTAACTGGACGTATGATGAGTTTTGTCCCTTAGTTCCTTGTAAAATTTGTGTTAACACAATTGTAAGAGTCTATTTTTAAAATACTGTGGTTTAAATTAAGGGAAATGTTGGTTAAGTAATGATTGTGAGACTGGGGTCTTATCAGGAATTTATTGTCAGAAATAGCAGAAGTACCAGTATAACAAAATCATATTCTTAAAATTCTAAGGTTTATTTTGTTTCTTTTCTTAACTATTCCTTTATATTCTCTGTTTTCAGAAAAACACAGATGAAATAACAGTAGAATCTTTGAAACGAATGCTTGGTAAGTCGGTTTATAAGTCAAAGTCATATTAATTTGTATACCGGTACATACAAAAATATCGAAGATTACTTTGAAAATATTACATAAATGAAATGACAAAAAACATAGTTTTCTATCGAGGATACTCAAGAAGTACCTCTTCCTTTTATGCAGGTCTACAGTGACTGAGTGGTTAGCCTTAACTCCAAGGTTTCACACTGCTGTGGTTTTGACTCTGGTCAACATCAAGTGAGGGGTTTTCCTTGTTGTTCTAGTTGGCTCAGTACCAGTATAACGGACTGAGTGGCCTGTGATGTTGATCTGCAACATTGTTGGCTAGTGTACAAGCACTTTTGAGGTTGCCATAAGTGTGTATATAAAAATCGCTCCCACAGACTCATGTGTAACTTGGTCATATTTCAGCTGAAGATAAAAGTGAAAGGAAGGAAGAAGATGATAAGAAAAGACTTGAAATCCTAGAAACATTCCGTACAGCTCCGTTTGAGGAGATTGTAGCTCGCTCAGAGGCCAAGGTAAAAGTTTGAAATATTAAACACATTCCGTACAGCTCCATTTTAGGAGGTTTTATCTCATTCAAAAAAGAAAAAGACTTGAAATCTTGGACACAGTTTGTATTATTTTCTAAAATGGTAAAACAGACAATAAATTGTCAAAATTTTTAGAAAGATGATTATTAAAACTGCAACAATCAATAAAATAAAATACCAAACTCGGTTGTGAAATAAATCTAGGATAATATAAATATTTAGCTCCTCTATGTGAAGTACAGAAGAGATTTTGCCATGCCCCTGTTGTGATGGGAATATCATTGTCATCATGAGTATAAGCATTGACATCTAGTGTTTAAGTTTTATATACTGTAAATGTACTTTATTTAGCGGTAGTCTTATTTTAGCGGTTTTGGCGCTAGACAAATTGCGCTAATTTATGATTACCGCGAATAAATGTGTTTATAAATATACGCCCGCCATATTGTTTACTAACAATCGTGAACGTTCGTATTCCGAAGATACACGAATTGTAATTTAGAATTATGGCGACAGGTTCTAAATAGGATTTCAGGTATCACGAAATATGATATAACGGGAACGGCTTGACGAGGTTCCAATATATTTATGTGAATGAAAGATATTAATGCCTAAACTTTTATTAAAATAAAATTTTATCACGTTTCTGTATTTATTAATAAAGAAACAGTTACGAAGCGCGTAGTAGGCATTTTTCAACACCCCGCGTGGAACCTCTTTGATAACAAACCGTCATCCTTGACGCTTCCGTAATCAACACAGTTACAACCATGCACTTATTATTAAACAAACACGCGTTTAAAGAAAGATATTATGATTCGGGCTGGGAAACAAAAGAAATAGACAGTAAGACACGCGGCACGCGATTACTTAAGTCCACAGGTATTTACTGATTAATAAACAATCACCTGGTTATTAGATCTTACTGTTGTTGACAGGTAAACACGTGGTAAGGACAATACGTACACTAGTGAAGTCAAGTAGAGTTTAAAAGACCGACAGACAGACTAGCTGTAGTTTACTTTTGTCGGACCGAAAACTGATTTGTCCGTTTAATATTAATTTATACTGGACTAAATTCATTGTCCGTTTTCTGATTTAGAAATTGATTTCGACACCTCCCGTGAGCTGAGTGCGCTAATTTAAGATTGCGCTAATTAGTGACAACACAGCATTTGCGCTAAAATTTGATTGCGCGAAAATAAGTACATTTACAGTATTTTGTGATAGACAAGATGTGCAAATGATCTATACTGTTCTTTTGATGGTTCACAATAAATTTGTTTATATAGAAGAATATTCTTGTATAGAAAATTCTGGAGCATGATAAAAAAATTCAGAAAATCTCTAGTCCAAACAAAATTTTTGGTCTAAAAGATGTTGTGTTAGACTTCACTATACATGGTGTATTAGATAATTGAAATTGGTTTTTCTTTTTCTTACAGTCAAACCATTTTCACAATAAGCTGAATGAAATTTTAGACATGGTATCCAGACCTCCAGATAGTCCAGAAGCATCCAGAAAATCTTTAGAAGAAACGTCTGGTCCAGTATTCGAAATGCAGTTTCCAGATTTGTTTGTTTATTGAGTTCAGCCCAATATCATTGCAAGTGTAATTTTGTTTAAGAGTTCCAGACAACATGACATGATTATGAACAAAGTTTGCAGAAATTTTAGACTAGAAAACACTCGTATATGTATGGAATTATCAACCAGTAGTCTGCCTGTTTGACTAAGTGGTTTTTATCATGTTTATGGAAAACAGAAGAAAAAATTTGTTCCTAAAATTAGGGAAATGATGAGAGCAACCAGATTTGAAAATAAAACATCTGTGAGTTATTTAAATATAATGTAATCTACTTGCCAAAGTTATGTCTTTTGATGTTCGCAAATACATTTAAATGTAAGTTTTCATAAAAATTAATTGATATGAATATATTTCCCATTTTACAGTAAAATATGAATCATTAGATCCTTTAAGCAATCAATGGTAGCTTTCTGACAAAGAGATATAAATGGATTTTAAACTAAAATTAGAATTTCCCCGCTGATATTTTTAAGGTCTGTGTAGAGATGGTATGGTAATTGTAAACACTGGTGGCTGGTAGCTGCTGTTTATATAGAATCAAACAAAAGCTATTTTGACTATTCATGTACAGCCAGAAGTATTTAAAGTTTTTGTAGTTAAATAATACTTGTATGGAACCAGACAGAGGGAATATAGATCATGTCAATTGTATTTAATTTGTAATTTTTTATCATTTTTGTAATTGTACAGAAATTTGATAATTTTATTTTAAATTGTATCTAAAATTTTTTCCTTACATGAATGGTCCAGTCCAGACTCTCTTTTACTTCATTCCAAAGATAAATTATTATATACACATCTTTAATGTTCAGAGACCATGATTGCCAAGTGTTGTATGTAATAGTCATGTAGTGAAGGTTTTTCTTTTGAAACTTTTGTTGATTGTAGACAAGAATAGGTTCTTGTTGGACTTTTATTGAATGTCTTCTAGTCCAGTATAATTTAATAACAGGTGTATGATGTTTGTTTACAAGATTGTGGGTCTGTGTACTAATACTTTAAAATTTCAGTTTTTGATACAGAGCAGATCAGAAACATGTGTGCCAACATTATAGCCCAAGACCACTGTTTTTATACAGTCATGTATAGCAGAAAAAAATATGGAAGAGACCAATTGATTAAATGTACCTTGTGTCATGAGTATGTAAGTCCAAGTTAATATGTTTTTGTACTAGGATAAAAAAACCAATTCCTGAATCAAATGTAACTGTCATTTATGCCATTGAACCATATGTGACCACCATTTATGTTAAATTGCAAATTGTTGCTAGGGGTAATAAAATCATGTCTTCACTGAGGAATTTACACGGGTCACATGGCAAGATGTGTGCATATCTTTTTTGCCATTACTTATTTTTCTTCTATCTAGTCTTTGAGAAAAAGAAAATTGTGAAAGAATGAAATCACTTGGTTTGAGAAATTCTTTAACTACCTAAATACATTTTTATCATATTTATTATTTATTTTTATGTCTGATACCTATAATATAGGTATTGTTTTCAGAAAAGTACTAGTAGTATGTGTGTTGATTATTAATATATACCTATGACATGAATAGTAACTGGTTTACTAAATAATTATCATGGAAATGTTATTGTTTGCATAGTCTTACCTATATGTGTTTGTCCTGCAAAAGTGTGTGTGTGTGTGTGTGAGAGAGAGATATCCCAAAAGAGAAAGAAAATGTCCCAAGGGTAATAAGTAATAAAAGTTATTTATAAAATATGCCTGTTTTTGTTTTATGTCCATCATAAAAAAATTCCAAATGTTGAAAAAAGTTTTGTTGAAAATATTACTACTATTATCTTATTAAGCTGGGCACATTATAATCATTAAAGCAAGTAAAAGTATTTATTGGGAGCATGTGTACTGAGTAGACTTAATCAAACCACACGTTTCTCTGCTAATATACTAAAACAAATTCTTACTTTTCCTGTTTTATTCGAAATGTTCATCCAGTCAATGAATCTGGCAGAATCTTTAAAACACCTCAGGATATGGTTGTAGTTATGAAACTAGGGATTCCAGCCCACTTTTGGTCCATTACGGACAAAAGGACAGAGGTATACCAGTATACACCATGTTCTTCAAAGCAGGTTTATAAGTAATAACTTGCTGGAATTTCTTGTGCGATGGCTTAATATATGAAGATCTAATAAAATAGTTATTTAAAAAAATGAGGGGAAATGTTGAGAAAAGATGTATAGTTTCTCTATTATAAGGTTCTCTTGCACACGTTAAGAATTGCAATGCAGGTTAAATCAGCCACCTTATAGTCCAAACCTTTTGTGTCCGTTGTTTGTTATGTTGCGTTTCAATGATATTGGTATCAAATGAACACCCCAATCTGCAGCAACTTTAATAATTTGCCCTTTTGATTGATTGAATCGGGGTTTTACGTCCCAATCAATATTTTATGTATATCAAAACATGACCAGATATATAGGTGAAGTGGCAGAAATTTGGACCTTTGAAGTGCGCTCAGGGCAATGTGCAGGGAAGGTTTTTTGTCGTGACACGGGACATAGTTTTTAGGCCTCTTCCAAAGGAGCCAATGACTTTCATTTCTAAATACTGAGTGCTTGGTACAAGAACAGTCGCTACCTATTTTAAAGTCTTGCGCAGACACTGGCCGGGTTTAGACCTACAGCCTTCAATAGACAATTTGTCCTTTCGAGATTTGGTATGCATTTAGAGGACCAAAGGACGTGTCTGGGTATGTCATATGGCAGTTTTCAAACGTCATCATTAATATCAAGAGTTGGCATATCATTAGGCAACGTAGAACTGAAAAAATGTTCTTGGTAATAGTCAAAGTAAACAAGAACACACCGAAAAGAACAAAGAAAGATAAACGCATATTAAGACCACTTATCATAAAACTTCCGACTTCAGGTGACCATTGAATATAATGGCAAAATATCTAATTGAAACACTTGCTCTTTCGGAACACCCGGCGTCACTTTTCTGGTTTAACTTTGGGAATGGGATACAGACATTGTATTTGATTAAGGATATACCACACAATGATATGACCCATGGTGACGTTCAAGCAACTGTGATAAATATCTTGCTGATAACCTTTAAGTGCAAAACAATAAGTTAAAATTGTTATTTTCTTTACTTTTTAATGCGATACACGGACATTTTTAAGAATTTAAACTTTATCTTACGACACCATCAATTGTTTTTATAATGATTGACAAATTCATGACGACTATTAAGATCGATATCATTCACAGTAACTAAAGTATTTCGACAAAATTTAACCCCCATAAGCTGTATTATTCATTGATGAATAGAGACTGTAAATAACCTTTCTTTTCACTTATGTAAGTCAAAAATTCTGACGCATTCTTTACATTGTGTTCTTCAATTCGCTCTGCAATAGATTTGATAATTTCATCCATATTGTTCTTTTCATCAAAATTCTTTAGTTCTTTTGCTATCACAAACATTAATCGAAATTTCAGCTCTGCAAAAGGACGCGTGATGAAGTCCCCAGGAGGACGGATTTCTTTTTTCAACCAAGATGCATACAGTCCAATAAAATCCCAAAGTAGGCACCGTATGGTTGAATACAGCAGTTCTGTATCTACACCGTCTTGCTGAGACCTAAATACATCAATAAGCGGTTTAAATAATTCCTGTGGAGGGTTAACATAAAAACCAAAATATTTGTTTGATCCCATGAATTGGAACATAATTGGTAATGGATCCTGGATGCAACTCGACAGTTTTTCGACGGCGTCATCTAGTGAGCTCGATGGAATGTGGTCGATCATGTTGTTTTCCGGAATGAAATAATGTTTAAGTTCCTTTGACTTTAAAAAAATTTGCAATTTATGAAGAAGAAGCAGAACATATGAACCTATCTTGTCGTCTGCTCGCCATTCTTCATGCGGAACCTCCTCACACAACCAAAACATGGATGTTTTCAAGAAATACGAAGAAATATATTCATTGTCCTTCATTACAGCTTTCAACAGAATTTTTGCCAAAACATAACATGTTCTTTGAACGAGGTTTAAACTCTGTGCCAGCAACCTTTCCGGAATAGTAAATGAATATCTCCATTCCGTATCCATTTCACTACTTTCAGGATGACCAACTGGCACTAAATGTATAGCAGAACTAGTGATTCTTTGTTTCAAATCTTCAGATGGCCAATTGTGTTTTCTGTGCCTTTTTGCCCAGTTTTCAGCAGCTTTGGGCCAGGAACTGACTCTGACTGCCAAGACAATATCAACTTCACTTCCAGTTAGAACCTTTTCTGATCCTGTGCCCGGGTGTTCTGATTTGATCTTGTAGCATAAAGCAGGTCCATGTACAAATTTGTCAGTGCACGTCGTCAAAGGCAAAATTCGTTTATCCACAATTTCGTCCACAGGGATATCAATGGTTTTCTTTTCAATTTTGTTACAACTGAAATGAACCTTTCCAGAACAGTCGTCGTCAAATTTAGTACTAAATGGCGTGTGATCTTTATCGGAAACCAATGTAACATACCCTGAATGAAATGACTCTTTTATATAAAGTTGTTCAGAATGCGGTAATTCTGTTGTCTCGCGAACATCATCTTTCGCAATGAATCCGCGGAGTATTGCTATTAAATCGTAATCCGACATTAGATATGCCAAGTCGTTTGGTTTGATTGAAGTAATAGGCACTGTAAATCCTTCTCTCTTACTACCAGCCCATAAGAACCTTTCGATAGCTGGGTATTCATCAGTCGTGGCACCAGGGTCAAGGTCATCATTGATGTTACTTCTCCTGTTTGTTGATTCATGTACAAGAGGTATAGGTAAAATAAACTTAAAAATAATGTTATATAAATCTTGCTCTTTCTGACTTACAATTGACGTCAGCTTATCCATTGATTCTCAGGCTAATCCGTCGAACAACTATATCACCCTGAAAATTAGGCTCTGTGGTTTTCTAAAGAATATCCTATTATTGGCGGTATTTTAGATTCAGTCATGTCTTGTTTTGAACGTTTGCTTAGTCCATTTTTATACTGTAGATGCAGTCATGTGCTGCTGATGTGATCGTCTGCTCACGCTATTTCTATCATCTATGTACTGTTGTTTCAAACTGAAACCGCTTCAACAAATTACAAAATGGCGGCTCAGCGTTCTCATTGTTATGTTTTATATTTATTGATTTATAAATAGACCTGAGTCAAACGATCCGGATTTTACTGCATATATAAATAGATTCTACGGTTCGGTGGTTTCGTTAGATCTTTTAAAATACTAGGAGGTTCACTCGAGTGTGAAGGAAATGGGAGAAGGTTTGTTTTGGGGAATTCAGCATGATGAGTTGGTTGATGAATGTTGTCATATGTTACATCAGCAATTTTTCAGCTTAATTCCCGACAAGCCAGTTTTCTCCTGTTAATTTTAATTACGCGAGTTTGTGCACATGTTATGATACATCATTGAATGTGAAATAGACAAGAATCATTCACTTAGTCCAAGGCTGTCAATTCTGAAATAGTAAAGTAAACCAGACTACACTTAGAAAACCACCGACCTTCGGCAAGCATAATGACAAACTGGATGTGACGACACGGTCCAAGGTGGAATTAAATCGATGTGATGAGAGGCAGTTGTTATGTTTCGTAAATTTGTGCTTTAGCAGCAAGGGAGACCCAGCACTAGCCATAGAAATCGAGAATAACAGAAGCCAAAACACATGCTGAAGCATCCAGACTTTGGACGAACATTAGTAACAGTAACAAAATAGTGCCTTATCTAAATTTAGAGAGCTATATGTTTCAATAAAAAACAAACATTCTAATCAATGTCTAAACCAAAACCCAAAGCAAAGTAAAACCTTTGAAGCTGACAAATAAGATTAAACATAAAATTTCACCAGGTGTTCAGGAAGGTTACCTCCTGTTTAGCTAGCTACACCCGGTACGCGTGTAATAAAAATAGGGAATGAAAGGAACTATGGGACGTCAACTATATCCTGGGTAATTTTGGATACAGAAGCATCACACTTATCAACAATATTTCGATGACGGCCATAAAACTTCTTTTAGGGTCTTGATAAGCATAGGCCTGTAATATCCTTGCGTCAACAATTTATTTGTAAGTAGCTTGCTTATCTGTTTTTAAAGTGAATTAAAATGACAGAAGAATATCAATCAATTAAGACTGTACTCATCTTCTTTGTGTGAAGGAGTGTTTCTGGTCCGTGTCTACGTCATCTATCCTATCTTACCCAGTTCTGAAAATTATATACAGGAGAGATAAAAGCCGGATAGTAAATTCTATGCCAAAGAATTAGGAAATCTTTTAAATTATTGACGACAGTGTAATTACTTCTCAAGTGTCAAATTTCTATCTGATCTTCTACGTTTTTAAAAAATAAAATAAAAAGTTAAGTGGTATTTTAAGTTCTCTATGGTGGTACAAGGAGACACCAAGAGTCTCATATTTTTACACTAAAATGACACAAAAAACAAACACATATTTAACAGCTCCTGAGTATACCAATAAGTAGCAAATATGATTTAAAAAATCAAAGTAAATTATATTTTTTCAAGTTTAATGCGACAACACAAAATACATTTGCATATTTTACAACTTTTGAGTATTACTATAAGTAGAAAACATGAATTAAAAACCACAGTCATGTTTTCTTTTTCTTTTTCTTTCTTTCGCATAATTATTTCTAATCAGACGTCTGGAACCAAACTTAATGGAATGTTTTTGTTGTATATTTAAAATAAGCAACTTTCCTGCTGCTTGATTGAGAAGTCGTAACAATGTTCTCAACAGACGTTTTAAAAATGTTTTGTGAAATATCTCACAATATGCCTCGCTTCCCGGCCCGCTAGCGTTTGCTCAGGGGTTATATATTCAGTCGTGTCAATAACCTAGCTATACCACCACTGGACGCAACTAGTCCCATTGTTCTATTATTTCCCGCCTCTGCAAACACCCTCCTCCCGTGCGTGTTCTGCATGTCCGGTAGGAACTCTTAAAGGATTGAATTGATTGTGTTAGAACATTTCATCTGTACAAAAAATCCACGAAGGATATGGTCATTTGATGACAAACTCTTGTTTAGTTGTTTTGTGTGTTCTTTATTGTGTTTGTAGATTATAGATACGTGTGTATAAGGGCTGGTACATTTTGATGTACATCAGAACACGCATATGTATGAATGTATGCCGTTTGTATTTGTGGTGATATATCATTTGTGTATCTGGGAAATCAATAAAGGTAATTATCAAAGACACTCCGATGGTCATTGGTACCTAATCCGGGGGTATGCGGAGTGGTTATGGTACAGCAAATACACCACTGTCACTCCAATAGACGGTCATTAGTTTCTAAACCTGAGGTATAACAATGTGAAATGGTTATGATTCACTCCAGCCACACCAATGGACGGTCATCGATATCCAACCCGTAGGTCTAAGTGGTACAACAAAGGTATTCTTACTGCAAATGCAAATGCAAAAGCAATAACTTTACCTTTACATCAAAGACAAACATACCAAACCTTAATCCCAAAGCAAAGCAAAAAACCCAAATTTGGCGAACCAAACCAAACTTCCACCAGAGAAACGAGACCGGGCGCTTTGGTATAATAGATCTACCTAAATTATCACAATTGGGCCTTTGTCTACGTAATCATTCTAGCCTTTTACAGCAAGTTCAAAAGCGGTAACTGCTAAGCTAGTTACACCTCCGCGTGTGCAATAAAAATAATTGAAACTGAAGAGAACATGGAACTATAGGACGTCAAATATATCCAGTATAAATCTGGATACTATCATACTTATCAACAATATTTTGATAACGGCCATAAACCTTTTGAGTCTTGATAAGCCTAGGTTTGCAATACGAGACCTGTTCAATTTATAACCTACCACTTTTGATTTACAAAATCATCTTTAATAATTCAAATTTTACTGAAACAAATGATATCCCTGAGTCAACAGATTATTTGTAAGCAGCTTACTTTGTTATATAAAGTTTCCTTAGAGGGAACAGGCTCTACCATAGCGTATTAATTATGAAACAAATACACCATAAGTAGAAGAAACAGGTATATTGCAGCAAAGAAAAGGAAAGTTGACAGTAGAAAAATTGAAGTAATCACGTTTTAAATTAGAATCAAATTTAGCCTTCCGTGGGTGTACTAATTGAGTACAAAATCTTGACGGTGCTTTAACTATTGTTTTCTGGTTCGAAGTAAACAAACAAAAGGACAAAAATTGTTACATTGCTACCTACCTTGGTGGTCATGCTATAAATTACTCAATTTGAACAAGAAACATGTTTATTGAGAACTTGGGCCTTAAAATATTAAAATATCTCAAATAACTTCGGAGCATTATTGAATTAAACAATCAAAGCAAAAATAAGGCCTTTCTCATTAGAATTAATTAGCAATTAGTATGTATTATTAAGTTCTTAGTTCAGAGCCATTATAATATATTCTTTTATATGATGTCAATAATTTACAAAAAGTCAACTATAATAATGTTTTAATCACAACTTACGACAAATAACAAAAAATGTCAATTTTTAAATTTTTTGTTGTCGTGTTCGAATTCAGGACTTAGTGACTTCAATAGAAATTATACATACAAATTAATTATATGGTGTTACAGATAATAATTTCAAACAATAAATTACCTAGTTAGCTGTCAAATTTATTGAAATACATACATATTATGTCTTGTGTGACACATGTTTTATAATACTAATTAGCCACCATGAAGGCATTCAGTCATACTAAATGGTGACTATGACCCACTATAATAAACACATCACTATCAATCAGACAATAACAAAGATCTGCTCAATCAATGGAAAAAATACAACTTAATTTGTAGTCACACAATATTGACCTGTCCGCTTGACCTTTCAGTGGGAATATCCATATAAGAGATCCATCCAATAAATGGGTAGTGTTAAGATCAAAAGTTCACACATGAACAATATATGTTATCCATAAGGTACATGGAATAAACACCGCGTTCCCTATGTATAGGCAAACAACATTTACCTGTCCGTTTGACCTTTCATTAGGAAAATATTTATATGGGAGGTTTCACCCAATACATAGGTAGAGTTAGGATTCGCAGTTAATACATATACACACTGCCCATGATTAGTGTTTACATCAGCTAGACGAAATATATACGCATGATCCCTAATATGATATAACTTAAATTAACTCGTCCATATTGAATATTTAAATCAAAGATCAAGCGGACAATGTTGTACATAATAATTACTTATATTAAAGGTCAAGCGGACAGGTCAATGCTGTTTGCCTATAACTTGTTAAAGGTATGTTAAATATGTGGAATGTCGCTAAAATCAATACCTTATGATTTGTAGGTGGTCGACAGTCAAGCCAATGTTACAATACTAGTAACAATAGAGGAAACACAAAATAATGCTGGAAAAAACCATAGAATTACGAAAAAATCGAGAAAACGAAACAAGAAATGAACAACACAAACCAACAAAACAGGATAAACATATATTGGGGGCATTGATTTAAAAAAATCTCGACTTTCAATTGGCAAACATCAATTGGAAAAAATTACATCAAACGACAACATCATAAACAGTTGTGTGGCAATAGTTCTATTGGATATTAGTTGGTTGGTTGATTGTAATATTTTAGCGTTACATCATATACATGCTAAACTGTTTTTTCATATATATATAGTTTAATAAAATCAAATCTGTTTCAATAAAAAACAAACACACCAATTCATGTCCAAATCACAATCCAAAAGCAAATAAAAAAAACTTTGAAACTGAGGTCGGGTGCTCCGAAAAGGTAAACATCTCCTGTTTAGCTAGCTACACCCACCACGTGTGTAATCAAATTGTGATTGTAAGGAACATGGAACTATTGGACGTCAAATATGTTCAGGACAATCCTGGACACAGAAACAACATACTTATCAAAAATACTGTGATGACCGACATAAAACTTTTTGACTGATTGTTCTTCATATTATTGGCTATAGCCATGAATATATTCTAAAGCCAAAAATATCTAACGAACGGTTCTACTTTGAACATACTGTCACTCACATCAAATCGTTCAAACAAGAACGATCCCCAATTTTTCTTAAGTGTTCTATAATGCCTTTTAAATATCTTATTTTTTGTTGGTTTTAGAATCTATAAATAAAAATTAAGATTATCAAAGTTTGAAAGATGACGTTTTTATGTAACTTTAAGGAATTGCGTTACAATTCTGGTAACGCCCTCTTATGGGAATATTATTATCGATATCAGTTTTAGATTAAAAAATCTTTTGTTATTGGTCTCTCATTTAATGAATAAATTTATATTTTCATAATTTATCTTTTGTATACGATTATAGATCAAAGTTGTGATAAAAATCATATAGAAATAGCTTGTTACTGTGTAAAATGTTTGCAGATAGGAGTATCGGGTTTAAATTTATATAAAAGGAACAGGAAAGAAGAGAAAACGGACCAGAGAGTTTGAATGATCCCGAAAATAGATTAAAAGTAAAAAAGATGTATACATGTACATTGTACAGAATTTATTTTTATATTAAAACCCAAACTATGCTAAATTTAATATTGAATGATACATGTCATTTCAATATAGTACATGTGTTAACGGTGTGGTGTCTTGATTTTTTTCCCACAAAATTCTTGTAGTGTGGTAGTTTCTCTATATATGTATATCAGTACTTTAATACATGTATAAATTACAGCACCCTGGTCCACATCCCTGATAGTGTTTTACTTAACTTGCAAGTTTTCAAAATTTTTACTTTGCTTTTGGACATGCACCGGTATATTTGTGTTTAAAGTTATCATCCAGGATACTGAAAATGCTGTTTAAAAATATCCTATTGTAATACTATTGAGTCAACGCTTGACCAAGTTATAACCAAAGAAATCAATTTTCTTAATTTTATTATAATTTAAAAAAGTTATAAAAATAAGAGCTTCTTAGACCATAGATTCCTGAACAATGTCAGGAGAGGGTAACCCCTCGTCTTTCCAACATACCATACCATCGTTAATATAACCCTTCTTCTCGTTTTTTAACTTTTCGGAATTGTCATGGGTTGGATGCTCTCTTTTAAAACTAGAATTGCGAAATTTTGACAAAGGTTTTTTGAACATTGATGATAAATTTGATAATTTTCTCTTACGTTTACCCGAGTCCGGTACCCCTGGTTCAGATTTACAATGGTCCCCTGGGACATCTGTGTCCCTAAGGCATTGCGGGTTAAATTGTTCATATTGAGGACTTTCACTCGACATTCCCTGTGGGTATTGCACTTTGTTAATTTCATCAAGGTTTTCTAAACCAATATCATCCGGGTATTGTCCTGGTTCCCAGTTATCTAGCCTACTTAACCAGAGACGAACATTATCATTGGCTGAAATGCGTTCTTTTGGCAACGAATGGAAGTTAACTAGGACTATGGGATTGGATGGTGGCCATGTCACAGCAAACTCGGAATCCCAGGATGTCGTCGACCATTCAGTAGAATCAATGTAGTAACTATAACTGAAATTTTCCGAACAGGAAGTGTCACTGATGGTATCCATAGCTCCGTTATTGTCAATGGAGTTTCTGAAGTTATGTACAAATTTTGGCGACTTTGGTTCAATGAAAAAATGACATTCATTTGGAAATAATGGTATGACTGCCTTTTTATTTGCAGGTTTCTTCCCTGAGAGTGGCGGTTTTTCTACCTCCACGTGATTATTATGCAAATTATATGAAATATGTGACATAGGTGTGATTGTTCGATCATGTGATGATGGGGTAAGATTCCTAACCCTAAGTTCTGGAGTACGGTTCGCTGCTGCACTATAAAACTTTCTTCTGCCAGTGTCATTTTCAATATGATCGAACACTGGTTTGTCGTCTGTTACAAAGTCATGATGATTGCTATTAACGCTAATATTTAAAGTATTTGTATTTCTACTATTGCTTGATGCTATTTCAGCATTACTTCCGTTAACATTCGGAACCCTTCGCATACGTTCTCTGTCTCTGTGTTTATTATTTGAGGCATTGGCTGGTTTTGATGCATCACGGGACTTGTCCCCAAGTTCCATATAGTTCGTCTCGTCGTTAGGTAGAATTGCATTTGAAACATTTAGCGGTTGTTCGTGAACCTGGAAAGCGTTATTGTCCAATCCATTTGGAACCCCTGTGTCTATAACTTCAATTTTTCTACCTTGTGTAAAACTATGACTAGTAAAAATTATTTTGTTCTTGGATTTTTTAATCTCATTTGAAAGAACAGATTCATGTCTTTGATTGGATTTTCTAGGCTTGCTATGGTCTTTTACAATTTCAATTCCAAAATTAAGAGTGTCGTCTGCGAGTTGATCGTCTGTTTCCGGGTTAACACATCCGCAGCTGCAGAATTTAAATACCATGCCACAAATAAACGTCACTAGTAAAAGAACTACAGTAGATAATTTAAAAACATAATCCAACTCGACCTTTAACATCCATAATGCTATCATGACGACATTCTCAATCAAAATGGCGGTGTAATAGATCACATTCTTACACTGAATTCTTTTAAATTGAACATCTATTACATCAAATAAATTCACATACGAAAACACAAAATTCCTGAGTATTCGATTTAAACTACACTTATTTTGGCACAGATTTGACAATGACACAAACACAAGATACAAAAATAAATGAATTCCAATTGGAATAAACACTAAATATGACATAGAAGTCGCCATTAAAATGAATGATCCACATCTCGATACTAAAACCAGAAACGTTCCGATGATTAGTAACACCACTCCGAATGGTTTTCTTGCACGCGATTTCCATTCCAAAAACTCGTCTGATTCAAACAGATACTTACTCATGTTGAATATTGATAATGCAACAGATGAAGAAACAAGCGTCATGATGAACGAGACCAAGAGCCCCGGTTCAAAGTTCATATTATTAAGAATTATGCATCCTTCGATGATAAGAAATGGTAAGCTCTGTATGGCAGTGTGAAGAAGACGTAGGGATACAAACTCTGTCCAATCGTGTTCATCGAACAATATATATAGTTTGAGACAGCGCCACAACAAACCAAACTGGCATAAATGAAGCACAACACAAATGACTTTTCCTATCCATTTTCCGGAAAAATCCATCGTCCGTAGAACTAGGAAAGCGGATATAATGTTACTGAGAACCATTGCTCCAGTCACCATTGATATTATTATTGCAAAATTTTCAAGGTTCTTTTCGTATAATAAAGTAACTGCAACATGTATTTGTAATGCTGTCTCCACTATAAATAAAATAATACTGATTGTAGAGAGAAGGATCCCCATGTTGATCATTGTAATTCTTCAACAAAAATTTACCAATTGAGCAAAATTCGCTAATTATGTCTCCATAAATAATATCACTACACAAAATCATTCATCGAGAAATCTCCCCAAATTTTCTCTCCTATAATTTGACCATTAGTATGTATTTGTGGTTCACAATCTTTGATTGGCGTTTTGTCACATATTTCTTCAGTACAATACACGGTGTCAGTTCAGTACAAAGTGTTTGCTTCTTTTGTTTATCATCATTGTCTATAACGGAACGGTTTGCAAAGTAATATCAAGTTTCTTTCACAAATCGACATTTGTCTGAGCTGTTTTCCCGCCATTTGTAAGCCAGTGTATTAATCTGAATAACTAATAAGTCGAACTGCAGCAAATGTATACTTTAAAGTATTTGTATTAATATGTTTTAATTTCATAAATTAATCCAGGTAATATCCGTTTTAATCCAACAGAAATGAAATACAACTGACTTCTAACAATTAATCCTTTGAAAATTTATTTAGTTCCAATCACAACCATTTGATCTAGAAACTCTCACACATCCGGTAGACCTGTCGTCTGCATCAGGCTTTTGCAGTGGTTTTCCATATCATGATGATGACTGGCAATGCTGGTCCAAGCACAAATAATAACAAGAAATATTGTTCACATTATTTTGATACTTTGTTTGGTCACGTGTTTTATAGTTTTATATTTTAAGTAACACTGTTATGTTGCACTAAACATTGTTCACAATTTCACATAGAACCCTTTATCTCCGATATCAACCAAGATATTCAAAGTAATTCGATATATTTTTTGTTCAGTCGTTATTGTAAAGTTCAAGGCGTTTACGGGTAACACATAAGGTCTTTCTGCTAGATAGAATCTTATTGTTTGCGGATGACTGGCCGGTTTCGTACGGAGTTGGCGGGCGGTATTGGGTTTATAATTTTGGGTATGTATAAAGAACAAAACATTACGATTGTGTCCATGATATGATTATAATTTACATATCCATTCATAATCTATCGATTAATGGCGTGCTGAGTGGATCAATCTTATCACAGCCGGAGATTTTGTCGTACACAGACTCATTTAATTCAACTCATTGTCGTTCGTATGTATGCTTCTAAATCCGGTCTTGTATGTCTGAAATAGAAAAAAATATATAAGTATAAAAGACATTATCAATAGGAGAAAAATATGTTGTGGATTTCAATTAATATACAATTGTCCAACGAAATCCAATTAATACACAACTGTCCAACAAACAACAACAACAACAAACAACAAAAAACCCATTTATAATAATAATAATATATAATAATGTGCTACCTTCAACTTTTCACGAAATAGTTTATCCAAAGTAGTGATAGCTTAATAGTACATATAACAACTAGAACTGTCTCTTGAGAGCCAAATACCTCCCCCTCCCAACATCAATAAAGGTTTATTCTTTTCCACGACCTTGACTTTTCCAATATGACATTGGTTCAAGGTCATGACCCACTTTTGGACCATGAAGATTATTCATGTAAAGTTTTAGGACAGCAAGCATGAGATATAGCCCGGAAACGATTTTACACGTACAGACAGACATGGTGATTACTGTATAACCCCTAAAACTAGTTTGTGGGGGTATAAGAAGGAGAATGTTATGTGGTACTATTCAATATTTTACTTCAAAAGTAGCCCCTAACAAAACCTTTGATCATAATTCTAATAATTTCCTTGTTTCCTTCAAGATTTTTTGTGGTGCATTTTACTACCACCTTGTTAGCCACTTAATCCACTCAATTAATCTTTTACTCTACACAATCTACGTCTACTTTGGTTATTAGTTGTGAAATTCTTTTATTTATCCCTCAAGAATTGTATAAAAGTTTGAATTTGTATAAAAAATTGAGAATAAAGATTATACACCATTAACGACTACTGTTGAAAAAACTTTAAAGCGTTGTAAATATTCATCTTTTATGTACAAACTTGTTTATTTTATAGCGGAGTTCAACCAGGAGCATCGTTTTAAGTCATAAATTTAAATTTAATTTTTTTGGTGGTGTAAAGCCTATAATTTAAACGTGAGTAATTATACAACTGATAAAGGGCTATAATTAGCATCTATTTATATATCCTCGCTATCAGTATAAAGTATAAAGTATCAGCCTGCTCCGAACTACCCGATAAATCTTACACTAACTCGATAGATTAAGATAATCTTTGGTGCCTTTTCTCACAAAGGTGGTCCGAGTCTTGTGCTATAGTGAGAAAGGCTAAAAAGAATGTTCCAAAAGGCGTTTGCTTATAAAATTAACATCGCTTAAAAGGTATCTTGGTTTCACGTACTTGGTAGAAAGTGATGGGTAATTTTGATTCATTAATTCTAATTTTTTCGGAAGCAGAACGTTTGGTGATAGCTAGATTATGGAACTAAGCCTATTGTAACGAACAGAAAAGACAGTTTTAGAGTAAGCCGCCGATTTTTTCGTTTTCAAATTCAACACAAAGAAGAAAATAAATGTCGCTCATTATAATCCAATGTTTGTAGTTGAACCATGACGGTGTCGTTTAATTGTTCTTCATAAATCTGACACTCCCAAACAAGAGACAATAAAATCAATTCTCTCAACTATGTAAAACACCTGAGAATTGTAACACATTTTTATCACGTAATCAAACGCCACACATTTTACAGGAGGGCGATTTAATATCTGTTTTATTGCTTAAGTAGATCTAGAGTCCCTCACACAGATACCTGATGCTCAAGATAATTCTTTTTAAAGTATTGTATTGTCCAAAACACTAAATAACAGCTATAATTAATGTTTTATATATGGCCTGTTATAAATTAGACTGGATTTTTTTTTTATATATTGTGATTTAATTTTCACAGTTTCTTGTTTCTTTTATTACGTTTTACAGACATTTATCTCTAGTTATTCATCACGTTTTATTGTCGTCGTGCGTCTAAAATCCTTTTTGATGATTGTTTTAAAATTATTTTTCTCGACAAACCGATTTTAACGCTGCATTTTCCATGATTTAATCTGTAGTTTGATGGTTAGGTTCCCGTGATCGAGTTGATGATAAAATAAATACCGGTACGATAACAGATCAAACACTGTGACGTAACAATGCCCTCCTGAACAAAGTTCAGCGTACACAAACATACAGCAAAATCAAAAAAATTAACACTTGCAACCAAACATTTTTGCGCACAGTAATAAATCCTTATAATATGTCTGTGTGGATACACTGACATTGGGCGAAATGCAAGTACTAGTAAATGCAATTCCTGGAAAAACCCCACAAAAACATGGTTACACAATTTACACGCACAAAAACAAAAAGACACTTATCCAATTCCTGGACAAATGGACAAAACATTGGGGGCGCAATTGCATTTTCAGGACAAATGCATAGTTGTCATTCATTTGCAAATGCGCAAAACTTGGAGACAGAGTTGCCTTTCTGGAACAAACGTACACTATGGTTTCACTATTGCCATTCCTTGGCAAATGCAGAAAGACAAAAGGACACGATTGGCATTCCTGGATATATGCAAATACATGGGGACATAATTGCCATTTTATGGCAAATTTTCAAAATCATGGTAACAAAAATGCCATTGTTGGACCAATGCACAAAAACACCGGAGACAGTTTTTTCATTCCTGGACAAATACACAGAAACGTGAGAAACAAATGTAATTTTTCGGGACAAAGCACACAAATATAGGCATAAACTCACGTCCAATAAAAAGTTGCTTAAACACAGCGTTGACACGTGAACATCACCAAGTACTCACAAAAGAGCTAGTTATCAAATTATTTCGTAGTAGACAGTAATATGAAACGTGCACTTTTGTCCCAGGAATTAAAAATGAATAACACTGGATTTTTTAAACAGACGAATCATGATGAGTTCAACTTAAGCACGGCACAATTTGATACTTAAACATACTTCAAAATGAACAATTACATCGGTTTACTTAAGAATGTCTTAATTCAGATGTTAAATTGATGGTTTCTTATTTCCACATCATCATATATATAAATCATTGTAAACATTTATTGGTCCGATTTGAAAGATCTCATGTTGTAACCAGATTTATTTATTTTTGCATCAAAATTGTTTTAACCGGACTTGGAATTCAATCCTTCTGATGCCACCCAAGAAGTACTGGAGCTGTTACCAAGGAGTACTGGAAAGGTTTTCTATGTAACACTATCAAATGTAATTATTATACTTTTTATTGGGACCTGTTAATTAAAGTCATTTGTCCAAATTTTAAATCATCCACAAAAGGAATATTGAGCAATATATTGCACATGTCTATACTTGGAATGGTCACCAGATAGCCAAAAATTAAATTCAATCAAGTCACGTTTGCTTTACGATATTAAAGACAAGCATACCAGTCTAAATCACAATTCAATAAAAAAAAAAATATGAAAACTTGCAAACTTAGTAAAACACGTCGAGAATTTCCACTTAGAAGTGAGGCCTGGTACTCCGGAATGTTACAATGTGATACACTTGTCAAGACGACGAACTATACGTCATTCGTAGGTTCAAAGTATATAGGGATATTTGCATTAATGTCATACACTAGCATTAATCGAGGGCTGAGTAAATGTGTCCAATGACTTACCAAAGTATCGCAGAGCAACAAAAGCGCTTTATTGAGGTGAAGAAAGGGACAGACTTCAGTTGTACCATCCACTAAAATTTTATATTGACAGAAAGAGCCTAATAATGATGGGTTCAAGCCATTTTGGACATTTTTGTGAAAAATAATTTTCAAACAAATCACTTAGATTTAAATTAGGAAGGAGGGGGTTACAAAAGAAAGTCTTATAGAGAAATTAGTGAACGACAAAGTATTGCTTTCATCTATCGGAATGGGTATTTGGTTTAAATAAATAATAGATAAATGTTTAAATTTAAAAAAATGTTTAACACGATCTGGTGATAACAATGCTGGCACAGAGGGATTTGTGAAGGATATAAAGTGGATATAAGAGAATTACTAACTTGAGAGGGTGTTTAAGTCTTAGCCTGTCAACTCTGTAATCCGATACATTATTCTTACGTTAATCCTCTGTATTAATCTCTTTACCTTCAAAGTGGATTATCCTTAATCCTTCTGGCTTATCCTTTGCGTAAGGTGAGAACAACTTATACTTGTATCGAGTGTTAATTTTTTATTTGTTTTATTTTTTAATTCCGGTTCATCATACAGGCGTGGGATTGATTGATTATAATAGATACACGAACTGGAATTATTCGGATTTTATTTGCATCATTATGAATAACTACAGTTATATTTACTTGTTAGAGTACCTCTGGGTAGAATACCGATATGTTTGCGACTACAGTGCCAATGTAGATTGCCAGCGCATTATGGTTTATATCTATCCGAGAATGAAAATCCGAGTGTTGGTAAGACTTTCTCCTCTCGGCTAAAATGACTGAACTAAGCCACTTTTAACTTTTCTATGAGAAAATTAAACATTATAAAATTTTATGGGTGGGTGGGGTAAGGAGAAACAAAGGAAAATCTAACCATATACAAAAAAAAAAAAAAAATCAAACTGATATTGTGATTAATATTGATGTTTTCAGCTTATGAGACAAAGGTGACGGATCCTAAAATGACGTTATATTCATATGAAAGTTGAGGCATAATTTAAGGTTTGGTACGCATATAGATACCAGGTCTTCTAACAAAGCTAATATTGAATTCTTGTATAACTACGTTCTGGTACCAGCAACTAACTCTATATATTACAATTCTGAATATTGCTAAATGGCCTTAAAATACTTGTAGCTCACTAAAGACATTGACGTCAAATAAAACCTTACAAAAATTTTTGCAATTCTTAGTTGCCAAGTACGGTTTTCCGATAATTTAGTCACAATTGTAGTTTACAGGAATTACAGCCGTTCCCACTTTTCGTTCGTTTATATTTGTCGCTTGATAAATGTTTGTTACATGTTGGATAGAACACAACAATTTCATAAATTTCCCATTAAGTAGTATATACACGTGTATTTGATTTAAATTCGAGTCAATATAACGTCATAAATAAGTATTATCTACAAATCAATTACTTTACAACAGAAGAATGCTTTCACAAAGATAAACAGTTCAAACATATTATACCCCGAGATGTCCATACATGTCAGCATTGTATCTCTAATTTATTTCTTAATACAGTCGAACAGAAGCGACCTTCGAGATGTCGAAATATGCTGTATTGTATCTTTAATTCATTTTTTATGCAGTCGAACAGAAGCAACCAACCAATCATTGCCAAAATACAACTCATAACAATTTATTGAAAATTGACAAGTGTGAATTTCTAATAAGATTAAAAATTCCAAAACTTTATTTAGCAATTTCTGAAATATATCACGCCCGAATTATATGAACACGTGTTTAATGGGAAAAGAAAATATTACAAATCTCAAAAACATTTGATTAATACATTTGAGTAGATTTAATAAAAACATAACTCTATGATACTACAGGTCACAGGGTATGATAAAACCAGTATCATAATTGAAATAACCCAAGTACAATTGTATATATAGATGTGTAAGCCCTATGTGTAAAGAAACAGTAAAAATTAACAGTTACAGTGTTTCATTCTGTATTTGACGTCACATAGTTCCATGTTCCTTTCATTCCCAATTTTGATTATCGACATGGCGGGTGAGCTAGCTAAACAAAAGGTTTTTACCCTTCTGGAGCACCTGGCCTCACTTCCCTGGTGACAGTTCGCCTGTTTAACCTAGTTTGCGAGCTTCAAAGATTTTACTTTGCTTTGGAATGTTGTTTCGCTTTGATTTTGATTTATTGCTGAGACAAACGTACACCTTTCATCTTGTCATCTATTACATTGTACCATATTAAGTTGAAAACTAACTGTTGTGAGGATAGCAGTTCGTGGATGGCAAAAACATACAGATAAATGGCAAAGGCATTTAGGTAGATGGCAAAAACGTTAGGTAGATGACAAAAACATTTAGGAAGATGGCATAAAATGTAGATAGAAGGAAAACAAATTGGGAAGAAGGCAAAATTTCTTACGAAGAAGGCAAACAGATTTAGGTAGATGTAAAAACATTTAGGTAGAATGCAAAAAAAATGTAGGGATTGAAAAATCATAAATAGGTGGCAAAAAGATGTAGGTAGAAGGCAAAACATTTAGGTAGAAGGCAAAAACATTTAGGTAGAAGGCAAAAACATTTAGGTAGAAGGCAAAAACATTTAGGTAGAAGGCAAAACATTTAGGTACATCAAAAAACATTTAGGTAGAAGGCAAAAACATTTAGGTAGAAGGCAAAAACATTTAGGTAGAAGGCAAAACATTTAGGTAGAAGGCAAAAACATTTAGGTAGAAGGCAAAACATTTAGGTAGAAGGCAAAACATTTAGGTAGAAGGCAAAAACATTTAGGTAGAAGGCAAAAACATTTAGGTAAAAGGCAAAACATTTATGTAGAATGCAAAAAAAAAATGTAGGGATTGATAAATCATTAAGGTAGGTGGCAAAAAGATGTAGCTAGAAGGCAAAACATTTAGGTAGAAGGCAAAAACATTTAGGTAGAAGGCAAAACATTTAGGTAGAAGGCAAAACATTTAGGTAGAAGGCAAAAACATTTAGGTAGAAGGCAAAAACATTTAGGTAGACGGCAAAACATTTAGGTAGAATGCAAAAACATTTAGGTAGAAGGCAAAACATTTAGGTAGAAGGCAAAACATTTAGGTAGAATGCAAAAAAAATGTAGGGATTGAAAAATCATAAATGTAGGTGGCAAAACATTTAGGTAGAAGGCAAAACATTTAGGTAGATCTAAAATCATTTAGGTAGAATGCAAAAAAAATGTAGGGATTGAAAAATCATTAAGGTAGGTGGCAAAAAGATGTAGGTAGAAGGCAAAACATTTAGGTAAAAGGCAAACACATTTAGGTAGAAGGCAAAACATAAAGGGATTGGAAAAAGGAATTGCAAAAATATTTAGGAATATGGCAAAACAATTCGGGTAGAAGGCAAAAACATTTAGATAGATGGCAAAATTAAGGTACATGGCAAAAATTTCAGGAAGCTATAGATGGCAAAAACACGTATAGGTTGAAGGGAAAAACATTTAGATAGAAGGCAAAAATGTTTAAGTAGAGGGCAAAAACATGTTGGTAGATGGCACTGAAAAAGTGTAGGTAGGTGGTACAAACGTGTAGGTGGCAAAAACATTTAGTTAGGTGGCAAAAACATAAGGTGCCTAAAATGTGGATGGATGGCAAAAAATGTAGATAAACATAAAAAATGCAATCAAGAACACGGAAAATTAACGTTCATAGGCAAACAACACTGGAAAAAGACCAAATTGGGACCATTGCTTATAAAACTCCTATGTTGTAGGGATACTGGACTAAATAAGAGAAAAATGATTACTGGTGTGGTTACTGCAATGCAGGAATCCCCCCACCCAGTTACAACCTAAACAGTGGTTCAAAACCATTTTAAATCAACCAATTTTTAGTAAGCACTCTGTCATGTATAATATGTTATATTATGAGTATATAACAAACACTATTTATGACTAAAATAAGTAATTTACACATGCAGTGCACTATAGCAAAACAAAGCAAAATCGAACTGAAAAATGGGTTTTTGACTTTTCGTATCTTGACAATTATTGTCTTAATTACAGTTTTGTCATGTGCTACGTTTGAATGTTTATAATAATGCATTCATAAGTAGCGCATTATTTTATTAAAAAAATCAAAAGTAGCACATGACAGTATCATTTAAATTATCATACATACCGGTCTACACTTTAGGGTGACAAAAATCATCTAATTTGATTACAAATATGTAACAGTTTAAATAAATTATGAAGGATATATATAATAGTCAGACACGCGTGTCCCTTCATTCAAAATAAAATGTTTTTATTTTGACGTAGTTGAAATTTGATACTGAATTTATGGCGCATGAAATAAATATCTGACATAATTCTTTTGTAGAAGATAATTTACAACTGCTAATAACTTTGTTAAATTACTTTAAAAATATTTCATAAAAACGCTTTAAGATTTATTATTGGCGTTAAAGCATCTTTAATTCTAAGCAGGTTTAGCCTTTACAAATTTCCAGCTAGATATATAGGGAAATATGTTATATACATTTTTTTAAATGTTTACATCGGGAACCAGAAAGAAAATTGGTCATGAATTCGCAGATTTTCAAGAAAGCATATACGGTAGAGTCAAAGACCCAATGCATAAAATTTTAACATAAAAGGGGACAATGTCCGTCGATCGAATTCAAGTCAATTCGCCCCACGGTAAATTCGCCCCCGTCAAATTCGCCCCCACTTTCATCAAATTCGCCCCCATGTCAAAATCGCCCCCTTTCAAATTCGCGCCCACTTCTTGTAAATTCGCCCCCGCTGTCAAAATCGCCCACATTTTTTCCAATAACCATATAACAAATTGTTTTTTATTTTTTAAAATAAATTAAATTTAAAAAAAATGCTACCTTAGAAATGAATCATATCAGTGCATCCATTTAATAATGGATTTAACTTTTATGTTTAATTGTACTATTAAACGCAGTCAATGTTGCTTTTGACAAAATAGTTTTTATTTATTAAATACCGACCGTAGTAGCGTTTAAGTGAACAATGCATATGATGTTACCAGGAACAGAGAAACTGTTTTCGTATGGAGCGTGTGGTATGTTGAAAAAGAGGTTTTTTATTGATTTCTCTCAACAATGTAATCTATCAATACTCTAATGTTATTCTTTAATATACGTTAAGTATTTTCTTTTTACTGTTATGATTATATCATAATCTTACAAAGGACTTTTTATATGAATGCGCGACAAAAAAACATTGCAATAAAAACAATACATATTTACGCTGAATAATTTGTGTGCAGTTAATTAGCCTATCAGAGGTCGTAAAAAATAATTTTATGTCACTTTTACAATCTCAATAAAAGATGATTTTTCAAAAATTAGGGGGCGAATTTGCAAAAAGTGGGGGCGATTTTGAACGGGGGCGATTTTTACATGGGGGCGAATTTGATGAAAGTGGGGGCGAATTTGACGGGGGCGAATTTACCGTGGGGCGAATTGACCTGCTACCCGTCGATCTATACACGCATAAATGGTACAGGCGTTCTTGGTCAGGTTTAGGTGGTGCTGCAGGTTTGCTTTTAAGGATTCGGTATTTTATTTGATTTTTAGCTAATTCAAAACGATAATTAGTTTTATCAATCATTATTAAATTTTATTTTCAAATTGTGTGGCATTGTTTGATTGACTTTAAGGTGATGACTAAAGGAATATTATCAATGTCTTTGTTTTTGCATGACATAGTTAGTTTTATAGTTCAACAAAGATTGATTGCTGTCTTGATTGCATATTATACCATTACATGCACGATTCATTCATAATGAAAACATGTGTCAAGGTTATACATGTAAATTGTCAATTTCCCTATTCCTAGGCCACACATTTTACACCTTTTTCTGATTTAAAGCTGCAATAAAATGTTGATTTATACAAGAAATGGTGAATATCAAAATCCATAAAGAATATTAAAATATCAATGCAACAGGAAAACTAACAATGAATAGATAACATTGAAATGGACAACAGTGATATGCTTAAAACATGTAAATATGACCTTTCTTCAACCTTTTAATCTCGTAAAACTTTGGTTTATCGTTCTGGATAAATGGCGGAATAAAATGTACACATCATGTAATCTAAGAGATCGTGGCCTTGTTCATTTACTAACCAAATGGTTATTTGACTTGTTTTGTATACCTATTTAATGAAAGAATGAATCAAAGATCATTTGTCAGTCGACTCCGTAACTATAAAAAAGAAACATATAGAAAATGCAATATTTCGTAATTTTCCAGAGGCCAGTGGATATGACTTCGATGTCTCGTTTGTCCTTGCAGTTCGAGCACCTTTTCACCGAGGGAATTCATGTTTTAAGTGGGTAGTGTGCTTAAAACTTGGATATCTTGCTTGATATAAGTTCGATGGACTTGATATTTCACATGTTTTGTTATAACATTGTCAGTATTGTACATATACAGAGTATGTGTAAAAATACAGATGTGACTTTTACTAGGCTGCATCAGTTTCCATGAAGGATTTGGTAAAGCCCGAAATAATAGTTTTACTACTTATCATAATGACCTTACTTTACACGTTACCCCTCGAAGGAATGATGACCCACGATACAATTTTCCGAATAAATTTCTGGTTTCATAAATCAAAGGTCAATAACGTGACGTTAAGGCAATATCATTAACGGTCACTAACGTGACGTAAGGGCAATATCATTAACGGTCACTAACGTGACGTAAGGGGACGATCATTAACGGTCAATAATGTGACTTAAGAGCAATAAATATGTTATCTTTGAAATGAAAAAAATATATATTAAACGGGATTTAGGAGTGATTTAACTAATTTGAATTTTACAAGCGGCTACATATTCAGGTGTACTTATACAGGTAATTGACAACAAATATTCACGCTTAATTACACACTTTTATCAGATAATGTCAAAATTTCAAATTATTTGAGCATAAATCTTGTGGAGTTTTAAAATTTTAACATGATTTACGAAATCAGCCTAAAGTTTTAAACGTGATAAATTTTTTCCTTGTCAAACCTTAAACTTAGTGAACAAATACTTTTTAAAAAACGGGAGTTATGTGATCAACGGTTTTCAAAATGAAAGTACAAATGTATTGTACCATAGCACAAACACGTTTGACCTATTGTAATAGTACTGACGTACATGATATTCATTTGTAGTCATTAATTAGCAAGGGCAAGGCGACTAATTTTCAAGTCAAATGTTTATATTTTTTCTTGAATTTACTTATTCTGTTTTTAAAATACACTGTCTTTAAGTTATCTCTTCATTTGTCCTTCCGACCTGTCTGTCAGAACAATTTGGACAAAACCGTGACGTGCACACACGGATTGCACATTCTTATGATAAAATGCACGTCACATCGTAATTAAAAAGTCGAAATAATAACAAGCTTTATGCATGTACAGCTATCCTTAGGGCGTTAACATGTATGCAGTTGTGACAAGATCCACCTACATGTAACAGCATACCTTGCTTGTAAGTGCACATGTCACCAATCATGTCCTAGAAGATATTACATTTAACTTTTATACCTCGTTTGACGGTGTCCTTAAATAACCATCTTCTGTTCACCATCTTGGATTTAGACTAATACCTTATCTTTTCCTTTTGTTTTCACCACACTCCCCTCTACCTTGGTTAAATTCGGTCCCAGTTTTGTTTACATGCAGTCGTTTCACCGAGTGATAAATGATGTGTATTTTTGATGAACGACGCCATAAATAATTCAAATCGATTTGTGTTACTATTATACACTTTACAGGAAGTGTGTGGACGGTATATATAGCAATTTAATTACTCATCGATTTTGCTGCATTTGTCGGACCGATGAAAACATCCCACCTGGTACAGACCAGTAAGAAGATAGGCAACATGTCACCAAAGACACAAGATGAATACTGTCAAAAACTTTAATTTTTCGTTATAGTATGACATCAAAAGTTAATGGTGTTGAAGCCATTTTCACACAAAATTGAAGGGATTTAAACACAATTTGTTGAAAACGTCGACACCATGGGCCACAGCCGAGCAATTTTTTGTCAAGGCCATATTGAACACGTTTTCAACAAGCAGTGGGAAACAATTCGAAAATTTAATATTAAGCAATGAGATTATATTCAGATTTAAGAGACGGAAAGATCTAACGGTCTGTTAAAATAAAATTGATTTAAATAACTTTGGGTTCTTTTAGTTTATTTCGTGAGAAATGTAATTGTTGAAACGTACTGAAGGCAAGATTGAGTGTCGAATTTCTCTCCATTTTTACACTTGATTTGGTAGAATAAAATCAAACCCATAAACAGTTACAACAACCATGTTTTTGATCTGGAGACTTGAAAATTGTTCTCGTTATGAACGTATTATGACCCTACACAAAACTTTTATTTTTGATACTTTTTCATAGCTACAATAGCTACATGTTTTATGACAAATTACAAACAAAAGAAGGAGTGGTTTGTTACATCAAATCGAGACTTTAAGCGCCAAATTCCACGAGGGTCTGTAACAAACAACTTCAAGCGCCAAATTCCACTAGGGTCTATAACAACTTCCAGACCAAAATTCACGAAGGTCTGTAACACTCATTTCAGTCAACAGGTAGCATGACACCAGGGTCTGTTACAACTATTTTAATCAGCAGGTGGCACCAAGATCGATTACAACCATTTAAATCACAAGGTGGCACCAGAGTCTGTTACAACTATTTTAACCACCAGGTGGCACCAAGATTGGTTACAACCATCTAAATAACAAGGTGGTACTAGGGTCTGTTACAATTTTTAATCACCAGGTGGCACCAAGATCGGTTACAGCCATTTTAATCACCAGGTGGCACCAGAGTCTGTTACAACCATTTTAATTACCAGGTGGTATCAGAGTCTGTTACAACCATTTAAATAACAAGGTGGTACCAGGGTCTGTTACAGCCATTTAAATAACAAGGTGGTACCAGGGTCGGTTACAACTTTTTTAATCACCAGGTGGCACCAGGGTCAGTAACAACCATTTTAATCACCAGGTAACACCAGGGTCTGTTACAACTTTACAAGTTATTCACCAGGTGATATGAGGGTATGTTACATACACTTTAAGCACCAAATGACATAGGATGAATAATCTGTTAAGAATCCCTTAAAGTACCAGTTGGTGCAGCGTGAATGACATTGAAAAATCTTAAACAACGCATGGAGCAATGTATGAATAAGTTCAATAACGAGCACCAGATTATGAAACAAAAGTTTATTCTGAAACCAAGCTAGAATACCAGATGACAATGTTTATACCATTTTTTTATATTCAGATTCGTGGCAGAACCGCACATCCCGGAGCCCCATTTCCATTATTTGTGAACAAATAACCTCATGATCACTTAATAAAAAAATTATGTTTGGTCTGTGGCGCATGCAGCTTGGACAGATTTAACCACTTTAAACCCCACACACCAGACGAGGCAACCCAATGTGGAAAACGCGTAAAATTATCGACATTTGGTTGGGCATAAATGTTGGGTTAAAACTAGTGAAAATTTATATAACAACATTTTCTTCAATTTTAAGCTAGTTATAATTTATATAACAATAATTTCTTAAAAGTGGTTAAATACTTATACATCCCATGGACTGTTCTTCTGTTAGTCATTGAGATTGAGATCTTACCAAGCAAATTTGTAAAATTGATGATGCGGCATAAAACTATATTCACCAAACCAGCTAATGATTTAAATTCTATTAAAAACAAAATTGTAATTAAAATTTTAAAGTGATGTATTAACTGAATGACACTTGAAATTTTAATAAAGGTCATTTACATCTAGACCTTAAAGCTAGTTTGAATTTGTTTTAACCAATGAGTGTTTGGATACAGTGTTACAAATATTTAAACAGTTAAATACAAACGAATACGAGCTTGAATTAAAATATTTGATTTTTAGGCCCAGGTATATATAAGCTCTTGTACAGTACAGACCTGTCGAAAGTTTAATAATGAGCCGACAGTTCATCGCCAACCCTTGTTAGGTATATCTCGGCGGGTGCTAACTAGCTCTCAACAGCTTTTCGGCCATCACCTGCAATCTTATCTTCCGGGAGTCGAGCTCTGGCTCCTTTTCAATAGTTTAATGTAAAACTTTCGACAGATCTGTACTGTATATATACAACTCATAAAGGTAACTATACACCAATAAAACAATGCCCCCCACCACCCAAACATGTCCAATTCTGACTAATAAAATAAATCCGAGACATTGTAAAGAAAATTTTTATGTACAGTGTGTTACAGATCTAAAGCTTACAAAGACGTTTTTATGTAAAGTTTACCTTAGTTCTTAAACAGTTAAACATGCTGTGAAAATTGTAAAACGAATTGTTTTCATTCCTGCTTAAACAGATAGTGTAAATTCACATGAATGTCTGCAGTAAAAATCTATATTTTAAAACTAGAGTTTACATAACACTTTATACAAGCATTAGTTCAACAAGCTTTTGATACTGGAACGTTTACAAACATTACTTATAAAGTTTTTCATTTGAAATGATTTATGTTGACTTGGTATGTTAGTTTAGTATGACCTCAAGATATCGCCGCCTAATTATTAAATCTATATGAAACTGTTTTCTCTCTTTTATGTCAAATCGATTCAGCGATTTCCGAATTCTTACATGTGCTTTAAAAATTTATTTATAAAATAGAAAGAAAGCACTGCTATGGGATTCAGCGAAGTCGGTGGAACCTGGGGTAACCATGTGTCATTTTGACTGATTGATTGAATGAGGTTACGTTCCAGTCAAAACTATTTTACTTATATTGAGACGTCACCAGCTATAGGTGAAGTGGCAGCAATGCAATGCGCCCACGGCAATGTGCAGAGTGGGTTTATTGGCTTTCATTTTATGTCGAGTACCTGACAAAAGAATAGTCACTGCTATTTTCAAGTCTTGGTCAGACCCGACCGGGGTTCGAAACCACGACATCTCAAACACGGAGCGAGCACTCTATCAACTGAGCTACCGTAGTGGTATATCATTTGTTGAAAGGCATTATCTATATTGAATGATCCGCATAAATCAATTAAATTAAAATTATGTATTTTGGTCATATTTATTTTCCCATAAAGACTTATTTTCTGATGTCATAGACTAGACCCGTGGACTGAAGCAATCTGCAATCTGGCATCGCCAGGTTCCGGGTACATTACTAGTCATCACGGTCACATACAGATCTATAAAAAACCTAATATCTGTATGTCGATTTTTAAAGTAATTGCTAAAGAGACAGGCTGGAGATATGATCGCAACAATAATACATAAAGATCTTATCAAAGATCACCCACAAATATAGACGTACTGTGTTATTTTTCAATTACATTTTTCTCAAATTATACATAGGTTAATCTTGGTCCACTTCATGTTTGGAGGGACGGTACATTGACCCCAAAATCAATCTCAACTCACTAAACAGCATCATAATTTCGAGTTCGGACACAGCTAATTTTCTTCTTGTTTTCTGATTAAATTATGTTTAACTTCAAGAGGACAGGGTTTACTTGTTTACCCTGGGATGTCATAGTGACCGACTAGATGAAAAGCTTTCTAATAAAACTGCTAACTCTTTAAGTTTTTTTTTTTCATCAGTTGTACATTACTGATTCACCAAACATTTTTTAGAACATTTCACTGAAAATCCAAGATTATACATATTCCAGTTATTTGTTTGTAAGATTAATAATTTACTGGTGAAATAGTAAATTCTCTCTCTCTCTCTCTCTCTCTCTCTCTCTCTCTCTCTCTCTCTCTCATGGGTTTGCCAGCTTATTAATTGCTCTTGATGAGTTTTAAAAGCAAATCTGGTAAAATTAATAATTTACTGGCGAAATCTCTCTCTCTCTCTCTCTTTTCTCTCTCTCAGAATATCGTAAAGTGTAAGCCAGCTCATAAATTACTCTTGATGACAAAGGTTTGATACAAATGTGATAACTATTGGATTATGTTTATTTCCGTAACGGGGCTTACTTTTGACGTATACGTTATATTATTTATTAGTGAATTATGGGTTAAAGAACACGCTATCAAAGGAATCGTATATTTACCTCAATTCTTTTTTCTCCGTTTATTATGTTGAACGATCTACTATTATCAGTAGACTAATATTTAATTTAAAGTTTCAAATATTCAAAATTTACTTTAGGGACGAGGCGGATATTAACTACTTCATTATAATGCTTTGTAACAAAAAACTTGAACCACACATGCACATTTTCTTCTGTATTTTAAGAATAAACTCGCGTACATACTTCAATACAAATTATATAGCAATGCGTACGACAAAAACGCCTTACTTTTTAACAATGATGTATTCTTGGGACGTTCTAATAAATTTCATAAGTGTTTCAGCTCGACCCATGTCATTGTTAATCAATTATATCAGCTTTTGAAGTAGTAGTGAAAGTCAAAATTAAATTAAAAAAAACATCAAAGGAAGGGGATGCATAGTGTGTTAAAATATGAGAGAGAGAGAGAGAGAGAAGAGAGAGAGAGAGAGAGAGAGAGAGAGTCTATATGTTGCAACTAGTGTTTTAAAAGAGTTTATAGGCTGCAACTGGTCTTTAACTGTGTGTGTGTGTGTGAGAGAAGAGAGAGAGAGAGAGAGAGAGAGAGAGAGAGAGAGAGAGAGAGAGTTGCAACTAGGGTTTTAAAATGAAAGGGAGGGGGGAGAATATTAACAACATGTCAGAAAATCGCCTTGGTTTATACCCACATATACAAAAAACGACTCATGTGTGATTTAAAAATCGATTCCATTAGGGTTATTTGGTTAATGTTAAATTTTTAAAAAGTGTTTTGACAAGTGATGGGGTTTATTCAGTACGGCATGTGAACACATCAGAATTCAATAACAGCCAAATGTGCTGAATACCGGGTTCCCATTCGTTTTATTGTATATATCAACCATCGGTGAGCTATTCTTTATGGAAAAATGAATAACAGTGAATAAAAGAATTTACATATATTCACAGTTTAAAACATGACACTTCTCAAAACCGTAGGTCATGGAGATGATCAGATGTATTTATTTTCATGACAGAAAAATATCCTCTATTTTGAAAATGAAATATAGGTCATTAAATACTTAAAAAGCTTTAAAAATTAATCGTTTTTGAATGCCAAAAGAAACGTTTGTTAATATGTATAAAGATAATTTAACAAAGCATCAACTTGTAAATGAAGGCAAAAACACATTGATTGTATGCAAAGTAAATAACCATTGTACAAGCACGTGGCCTCACTTCCGATGTGCGTGAAATACTGGATACATTGAAAAACAATACAAGTTATGTTTGCTTTTATGCATACGAATGCTCACAATTCAACGTAACATGTGCTTGCTTCTTGCATGTATGCACACGCAACATAATAGCATTCATCCAGATATGTGATGTATATAAGAACCAAGCGATATATTGATGATGGTTCTCGTGGACTATATTGGTTTTATGTCTGTTTTCATCATCAAAACTAAAAATGCATGTATACATATTTTAAATTGTGCCCCAGTTTATAGCTGCGTGCAAATGTAAACAAAGAACTCGGGGCAAACCACCATCACTTGCAGTATAAGATCGCCAGCAAAAATAAAATCCGAATTTAAATCATAGTTCAAAATGCATACAATAAATTTGAAACATGATAAATATATATAAAATTGACTTACCGAAAGCCGATTTTACACAGATAACATGTATATATAACACATACACCAGGTAGTAAATAAGTCCCCGTACTTTCACCTTTGTAAATCCCTGTATATATGACATCAAAATGTCTAAGTTCACATGCTTTTAAAATATAAATCTATATTTCTACAAGAAAACGATTGGCTTAGAATTTGTCACAAACTTGTCAATAGTTAAATTCTATCAATGACAATATATATCAACAGTACGTTCACGGGAAATTAGTCTTTACAACGGGAGTAACTTCAGTTGTTTGCCTTATCCTGTGTAAACACATACTGACCCAGGTACTTTAAAATCCGTAAAACATTATACTAGCTTAGATCACAGGTAATACCAACTAAAATATTATTTTCTTGAATAAAAAAGTTATTAAAATACACAAGTGATACCCCGCGACTAGACGCGTAATGTGTATGTATAACTCATTGTAATTTCACAATGCTTTTAAAATCTGTTGTGGTAAGTTGTAAATCAAGAAAGATTAATTTATATATCTCTCATAATTAATTGTATTTTAAAACTACCAGATGCTACCACCAGGCATAAATACATATTATAACATATCCTACAAGGTAAATATATTGTGTACTACAACGTTTATATTCATGTATGGTTTACTTTGATTCTCAAGAAAACAACCAATTCGAATGCAGCATAGTGTCATATACCACTTTTTAAAATGTAATCATGAAATACATGTACATTAAGAAAAGTGGTAAATGACAATGACATCCCAATTAACATAAAAATTCAAATAAGCTAAGGTGACCAGAATAGGAATTTGCCACTCAACTGGAGTTATATACTTTCGTAGATGACGTTCTCTCTTTATCCTAAATTTGGTTCCTAGTGAGCTTGGAATAAAAGATATGATCGATTCTAAAAGTTCTGCCTCATATTCTGACTTATGACACCCACGAAAAGTTACATTTGAAGCTGTGTGACAAACGCAATGACTACATTTGTTATCAATTATCAACTTTCCGTTCTATGCATCAATGTACCTGCTTATGGTGCATTTGTTTCATAGTTAATGCGGTTTGGTAAAGCTTTTTCCTGCTAGGAGAACGTTATCAAGACCTTAAAAAGTTTTATGTCATCACAGTATTCTTGGTATGTTTCTTAATGTTTCTGAGTCCAAAATTATCTTGGATAAATTTGACGTCCCATAGTTTTAATATTCCTTGATTACACATGTAGCGAGTGTAACAAACTGGACAGAAGATGCTTACCCTTCTGGACATCTCAAACATAATTTTACTTCCAAAAGAAGTTTGTGTTTATTTCTTTCTTTTCTTTTTTTTTCTCTCCGAGTTTATATAATAATGATTTGCCGCCATATAAATGTATATTTTATTGTATATACCTACAAGTGTATGCTTTTAGTTATAATAAAAGAAATGAAACGTGGTATCTAAATTTGTCAGTTTTTACTTTGCTTTTCGGGATTGTGATTTGGACATGGATTCACCGTATGTTTGTGTTTGATTGTGAAGCATTCTGTAATGCCTAGTGTGTTTTATGTTATTTGAAATTTTCATGTTAAATTCAAAGTTTTAACGGTTCATCAATAGAGAAATGAGACTTAATATTTACATAAGTTGTAACACGAATAAGAGTTGGACACCTTTTGAAATGACAACATGTGGTTACATATGCCATCACAAAAATATTTGTAACAATTTAGCTTTCTATTACAAGATACAAGGTAGCATTATATACGGATAGAAAACACAAATAATCTATGAAAAAGCATTTTCCCAAAGCAATTGAATGATTCCCCTAAGCATTTGATCTTCGTCTAGTCATGAAACTCTTTCTTCTTTGCAGTGACGCTTTTTCTGTTTGCTCAGGTTTTCAAACATATGTAACAAGGTAGTCTTTAAGTAACCGTAGTCTAGACACTATTTTGATATGACCCCCTGATACGTTTCTAACCAAAAACTAATAAAACGACTAGATATGCTGCGAAAATTTGTTAATAAAATAAATTTCATGCTCAAACGAATAACAATAACGGCGAGAATGTACAGCCAACCTCTAACAGGTTTCACGTTCCACGAGGTTTATATGGGTGACTTAGAGACTCGATCTAATTAGTTATTTAATAATGTGTTGTAACATTTAGATATCGAATTTTACAAAAAGAAAAATCGAAATAAGCTAGAAATTGACTAGAACATTCAAACAGGGTAAAAGTCGATATCGCTCACAAATATTATATATTGAAATTATTGAAAGTAGATAACTGGAAGGAAATTTATTGCATATGTAATGTATATGATCGACACCGGATATAGGTACTAACCGAGGCGAGGATGACGACTGTAAAATATTAGAGAAGGTCAGTTCTTATGTATATTCTTCTAATTTCTGAGACTTATTTCCTGTAAACTAGTTCCATCACATAAAGAGTGATTATAGTCAACTAATTTCATTCACACTTCTAAATATAGGCGGTTAAATTATTAAAAATTGAAGTTTTAACAGCATCTTGTACCGATATTTTCTTACAATTTGCCATAAACAATCTTATTATATAATCTACTTAATAATCCATGTAATACGGTCATACAATAAAAATCGTATTGAATTAGTGTGACGTCATAAAAGCATGAGTCATTCCAGAGTGACGTCACACAATTGACCTAGTTCACAGTTGTTTGTTTCATTTGACACTGTTTGTTGATTCTAATTTAAGCTTTTCTTCTAAAAAGAAGATACGTTGTATTTAAATTGAAAATGTTTGTTTTGTTTTGTATCCTGCGGACAGACTATTGTTTACTTTTAATATTTCAGCAGGATTACTTTTGGCGCATGTACAGTTACGTGAGCTTGTTGTGTTTCGGTCAATCAGCTGTTTTCTTATGATAAGAAGACAAGTTTTAAATCTACGAAAAACCCGTTTTTATGGGATTATATAATAAATAGAATCTTGCATACGTGTTTATGCAATATTGAATTTATTAAACTCGTTGAATAAATTCAATATTACATATACACTCATGCAAGATCCTTTATGTCTTTCTTACAATGTTAATCACAATCATTCAATATTAATAAGTAAAAAGTTGTCATCGCATATACGTTTAACACATTTTACATTAATATGGAATAAGAAATCAATGGACATATCTTCAATAAAAAATCATTTCACTGTACGGCAGATAGATGAACGATGTTCAGCATATATGTTTTTAGACTGATTTTTTTGTACGGCGTATAGTATATTTTAATCATTCTTAAATTGATATATTTTCTATTTTTAGGCCATGGATTGGTTCCAATGCCATTACTGAACGAAGTATTTCACGAAATTATTATAACATATTACAAAGTAAGTGGAAAGCAAGAAGAAAACAGCTGGTAACAATTTCATAACCATCTGAAACGGCAAGAGGGGTAGCACCCGTGAGGCAACATCATAAGAGTAAAATTTTCCCGCCTAAGAGACTAGGAATTGCAATCGAGTGATAAACTGTAATGTTTTCTATACCGGTATAATTCCAGCCGCTTATCATATGTGGTGCTGTTAAAACTTGACATTATAAGTCAATTAATGGACATATCTTCAATAATAATTTCATTTCACTGTACGGCAGATAGATGAACGATGTTCGGCATATAGGTTTTTAGACTGATTTTGTGTACGGCGTATCAGTATATTTTAAACATTCTAAATTGACTATTTTTTCTATATTTAGGCCATGGTTTGGTTCCAATGCCGTTACTGTTCTTTTAAAAACGAACTATTTCACGAAATTATTATAACGTATTACGAACTACTAGTAAGTGGAAAGCAAGAAGAACACTGGACACAATTTCATTAGCACCTGAAACTGCAAGAGGAGTAGCACCGGTGAGGCAACATCACAAGTGTGATCAGAGTAAAATTTTCCCGCCTAAGAGACTAGGAATTGAAATGGGGTGATTAACTGTATTGTATTCTATACCGGTATAATTCCAGCCAGTGGCGTACCGCCCTATACGCAAAAACGCAAGTGCGTACACATAAATTGGTCACAAAAGAGAGAGAGAGAGTGTGTGTGTGTGTGTGTGTGTGTGTGTGTGTGTGTGTGTGTGTGTGTGTGTGGTGTGTGTGTGTGTTCCAAATTTTTCGGCTAGTTTGTATGGAGCCGTTATCACCATGCCCCCTACAACAGCCACTGCCCAGAGAAGTTTCAGTGCGCTGAAACATCTCAAAATTTATTTAAGAAGCCCAATGAAAGAAGATAGTCTTTCATCTCTTGCATTAATGCACATACATCATGAGATGGACGTCGACGTAGAAACAGTTATTGACAAATTTAACGCCCAGAAGAAGAGGAAAGTTAACTTCGAATGACCAATAAATACTAATATATATTTGGAAACCGTGGGCTACGATTATTAAAATAATCTCAAAATCTTAAAAATACTAATTCAGATTTTAATAAATTATGCATCATCATTTGTAATGTGAAAATCTTTCAAATTATCAAACTAAAATTTTTTATCCATTTAAATCTATGATACAAACGCAGAGAACATGTGTTGTTAAACCTGGTACTCAACCTCCCACTCCTAAGGATCAGTAGGATCAACATATTTAAAATTTGTAATTTAGCTCCAATTTGTATAAAAAATTTAACACAAAAGGTATTGTATATCTGTCTCAAAATGCAAGAAAAGCCGTTTTGAAGCATATAGATTTCAAAATTTTCCGGGGGAGCATGCCCTCGAAACCCCCTTAGCGTCGTCGCACATTCGGCGCTCCAAGTTTGCGTACACATATAATCAGGTCACGGTACGCCACTGCCAGCCGCTTATCATATATGGTGCTGTTAAAATTTGATATTAGAATGATAAAGTCAATGCAGGTAAATTCCTGCAGTTTGGTTATTTTTCGTTTGTGCAATAACATGTAGTTTGTAATGTATTACATTTCTAAATGTCTAGTACGGTGTTATTATTTAATATGAGCCCATTTTATAAATAATACCGTTTTAATTTGACCGATTGAATAAGGTCTAACTACCCTGTCAGGTATATTTCACTTATATTTGGGCGTCATTAGCTATAGGTGAAGGGGCTGAAATGCCAAGTTTACCATTACAGTACGCTTGGGACAATGTGCGAGTCATCGGTCTCTTGAGAACGACCTTCAACCTTTTGACTTCTAATTGCCGGTGCTTTGAGAAAGAACAGCCACTACTATTGGTGAGATGAAGTCAGGGTTTCAACAGCCACGACCTCTCACATACGATGCGATATACACACAGATACAACAAATGTAAGAAAGCACAGGCATTATTTATTGTTGGCTATTTAAAATAAATTTTAATTTCAATTCATAAATAAAGAAAAACATAAATTCGAGACACTATCTTGATTTGAACCTCGTACAATTTTCGAATTCTGTTAATTAATGTTTCCCAGCGTTGTCATAAGGGAGCGAAGTTGCGATAACACGATATCCGGCTTCTCCGCGTCCAGGTCGGAGGAGCGATAATGCAGATTTGGCCCTAACAGGACACCATACTTATACAATAAACATTGTTGTACTAGATCAATGAATGTCTGTCAATGTTTACTGAATAATTTTGAAATACCACATGGGCACGCGAAATCAAAATTCAGAATGAAAGGATCATGGTAGTGTGGGACGTCAAATTTCTCACACCTGTGACATGGAAATCCCGCGTTTTTACCCATGTGGAATTTCCTTTTCTTCCATTTTCCTATGTTGGAGATAGAGATTTCCGCTTGAAGAAACGATGGTAGAAATTTCTATCTTCACCTTCACGTGCGTATCTTCACCTCCTCGTGCGACTTTCAGTGACGCCACAATCAAAGGAGTCATATCGTGGAGATATGACGTCGTCTTGCGGGAAAATGACACCCGAGTCTCCAAAATTTAGATATTTTCACTGCGTTTCAAATGTTTATTTTTGGGAGATTAGAATAAATGGCTTTGTTTTCTAGTTTATACATTTTGTATAAACCAAAATCAGGTACATTCTGTCCGATGGTCATATTTATTTTTTATGTACAACGTTAAATAACAAAGTTAGATTTACATGTAAGATTTACAGTTAAGATGGCGTCGATGTCGATGTGACTGATACGTCAAGCCAAAAATTGTCATCAAAATGGAAGAAAAAGAATCAATCATGAGTATATCCATGTAGGATAGGGAAATCTCACCAGAGGGGTTGAATATTTCTGTCAGAGACTCGGCAAGCCTCGTCTCTGACTGAAATATTCAACCCCTCTGGTGAGATTTCCCTATCCTACATGGATACTCATGATAGATTCTATTATTCTCACACCTGTGACATGGAAATCTCTTGTTTTTACCCAGGTGGGATTTCCTTGTCTCAGCTAGGGTTGAGACAGGCTACACGCCAAATTTCCCGCGTAGTGAAACCTGCTCTGGATTTATCGTTGAAAGGACTAAATAAGTTGAGAAAAGTTTCGAAGTCAACCAACAATTTCTCAACGTCACAAACACATACACACGCTTAATTGATGACGTCATAATCATTTTACGTGAGAACGCCAACAAAAATCAATTACGTCATTTTCAGTAGGCACGGATGGTGACATGAAAACTGAACATTTGATGCATTTTTTGTTTTCAAATCATGTTTTATGTTGCAAATGTTGTGAGAAAAAGAATCCTACACCAGTAACAGGGTTAGACAGAGATATCTCAAACTCGGATGAATATTTTCAATGTCCAGAACTCGCTAAAGCTCGTTCTGGACAGGAAAATAATTATCCTCGTTTGAGACATCTCTGTCCTACCCTGTTACCGGTGTAAGATTCTATTAGTATCCACCCAGAGACATACATATTATTTATATCTTATGTATGTACGGGATTTGTATCAGAGTCGAGTCTTGTTCTCATGACGATATCACGACGAGCCGCTGTGCGGCGAGTCGTGATGTGACATGGGGACAAGACTCGACTCTGATGCAAATTCCGTACATACATAATGTTTACAAATTTAGCAAAAATCTAGTATTATTAATTAAGATTAAACATAAATCTAGTATGTATGGATATCTAGGGTGTGTAACGTCACAGTAAAAAATGCGGATCACGGTTGACGGGCGCCATTATTGTAGTATCGTGATTAATTATAGACATCAGACCTGTGATCAACAAGCTTTTAGACAATTATGTTAGCAATAATTACATGTTACCGTTTTATTTTCGGATAAAGATGGACATTTTTTACAATTTATCGTAGTTTTAACTGCATCATTTACCTTGGCACGACTGAATCTAGGGGGAATTCCTGATATTTGTTTACGTTTCCAATCTGATGACGTCATTAATACGAATCTGAAGTAGTCCGCGAACAAATGCACGCGACCTTGTATCAGGCATATGCCTGATACAGAAATATGCCTGATACAGAATCTTGTATCTGACACTCTTGTATCAATTCGAAAATGAATTGATTAAAACAAAATACATATTAATTGCAAGATAAATTATGTTTATCAACAATATTGTGATGATGATCATAAAATATTGCGTGCCTTAATAAGCATATGTTTGCAATATCCCCGCGTCAACAGTTTATTTGTAAGCAGCTTTCTTTCTTGTATAAAGTTGCCATAGTGGGAACAAGGTCTTGCAGGAGAAGCAGGTATGTTGTTGTAGAAAATTGAAGAGTTGACAATAGAACAATTGAGGTTATCACGTTTGCCATACATACATCTTCAAATGTAGCCTTTTATTGGCGTTATAATGACATGTTAGTCCAAAAAAAAAAGCAGAACTTAAAGAATCAGTCAAATCTTTTATTTCAAGCACCAAGGGATAGATAAAATCAATTGTATTGGAAAAAACATACAGTCTTCTACTTGACTATAGCCACTGCAGTCAAGGCCACGAACAAAAACGTCATGGAAGACAAGTGAACACAAACCGCAAAATGAACACAAATTGTGGTCACTGGTTATAAAATTGCCTACCCTGTGCAGCACTGAGTTTAAGTCCTGCGGTGTCATATATTTTACAACCAACGATTTAAATACATGTATTATCTACCTATGCCAAATTTAATTTGCTTTTTTGAATACCACCACATGCTTTCGAAAGTCGGACAAACGTTTAAACATGGCGGAGGGCTATGGAAGGTCGTTTGAGCAATAACGCGATGCCATAAACGTGTTGAAATCTGCTCTCAACGTTTGACAAACAAAAGAAAAATACAATCATATTAAAGGTTTCATAACTATTTCGGCACAAAGCTTTTATACGTCATTGCAATTAATCTTTAAGATTCTCTGTAAAGGTCCAATGCGTTGAAACACATCTAAACCAAACGAGGTTCAATAAACTATTTTAAAACTTTCTCATGGCATTAGATATAAACTGTACACGTTGATAAAATGGTCCAAAACACTAAGGAATATCAACGCATTGCATGGACAACGAAGATATTTTTCAACGCATTCAAGACTCGTGTTATTGACCAATATATTCCTGATTTTTAATTGAACACATAAACTTGCAGCTAAAATCATGTACAGTACAGACCTGTAGAAAGTCGATTGACTGATATAGAGATAGCTAGTAGTCGGAAAGCTTCTGGGAAAGAGATTACGGAGTCCCGAGGTTACCTTATTCTTTAGCTTAGTGTTTAACTTTCGACAGACATGTACATGTACTATAATATGCAAAGCATCCTATGACGAGAGACATGATAAACCAATAAGCAGAGAAATAAAACATATTAATATACTGGTTATAAAAACTGATTTAAGGTTCAGACCACGACCCCACTTACGATGTATTTGACAATCAATTGTCCATACAAAAAATAATTCTTATAAGTCTACTTCCGGTGAAAACGGAAGGAGACTTAAGATTTTTACTCCTTCTGTCTGTCCTTAAACGAAACTGTTTTCCAAACTTTTGAGATATTGGAATCATATTTGGAAATACCTTTATATAGTTAATTTAAAGCCAAGTTTGACTTATCCTTAATTTTGATTAGTATTGGTAGAGTTATGGCCCTTTGTAATTTTTACTTTTTTAACACCTGTATAACTTCTATTGTGTGTCTGTAATTTATCCTTACTTAATAGACTTCTCCAGAACCAGTGAACCAATGAAAATGAAAATTGACAGGAATGGCTCCTAGTTCAAGTTCTCTGAATTCATAGACCTTGGGCTTCATTCAATGTTACAGGTGACATTAATCATCTTCCTGACATGAGAAGAAAGGACTGGAAGCTAGAATCATCGAATTTACCACCAGTGCACAAACAATGTTTACGAAAGTGCTTGACTTTGACTTTAAACCTTTAAATATCTCAGGAGTGATAAGGCCCATAGACCACTTGTCTAAGTACTTTTCTCTTTTCTGATTTTGCGGACGACAAGGATCGAACCCACAGCAAATGTGCTTTATCTTGACTTTCATTAAACCTTAAAATATCTCAGGTGAGCGATAAGGCCCATGAACCTCTTGTCAAACTAATTTTCTTTTTTTTCTGATTTTGCGGTCGACAGGGGTGGGACCCACATCGAAGATACTTGATCTTGACTTTAATCAACTTTTAAATAGTTCACGATCAGGTGAGCGATAAGGTCCATGAACTACCTACCAAACGACTTTTCTTTTTTTCTGATATCTTTCCTGATAAGTTGAACCACATAACACTTACTTTCTTCTTGCAATTGAATTTTTTTTTTCAAAAAGTTTGTAAACCAATCTACATATCGTGTGTAATTTAACTCATGAATGTGGACATTTATTATTACAAATCTTATGTAAAACATTAAGACAATTGAAACAAAATACTTTTTATTTCAGTATTACCTTGTTTCGATTAAAAGTACTGTCCCGTATTTTAAACTCATAAAATCGGTTTATATATATATATATATATATATATATATATTGAATTAAAGTTATTTTTAAAAAACTAAAAAACTAAATTATCACGATAAAAAATCTTCAGATCAGGGCGTTTTGTTTATTCTCTGTGTCAATCTAATAGATTTTCTATAAAGATCTGTGATGCACTGTAATTTAACTAAAAATATCCATGAACTTTTAGGATCTGATTACAAGATTAAAATACTATACTTTCAAGTTCAGGTTTTTACTTCAGTTTTCGATAATTCTGAAATACTAGGTAAATGGCATGACATTCCTTCATGTCGAGTGATATTCCGTGTCTGTGTGTGTGTGTGTGTGTGTGTGTGTGTGTGGAAATTGGACCTGAAAATATTGATCTTCATATAAAAGTCATGTCTTTTCTTCTGCATCTGTTTCAGAGTCAGGGGGAGGGGGCGAATAAAAGGACCTGGTCCCGATTTCAAAATCATTTCTTGACTTAAATCTGGCAGATTTTAAATCAGATTAATTTTGTTAGTTTTCAAGATATTCATGGAATTTCAAATGTAATTTTGGAGATCATTATAAGATAATTACATCTATGTTCTTGAGACCATGCTGAAACAGTATTACAATCGTATTAAAATTACAATCTGTTTTTAGACAATGGGATAGCTCCGCATACGAATAATACTTTGAATGTAAGAGTTGTCTTTCTTTTACTGCCCAAGTCACTATTTCTTTGGCGCTAAATTATGCTAATCCTCCAAGATAACATGGTGTCGCTGCATTCGCTTCCTATCTCTGCGATGACAGGCATTCCGGTGGTTTTACATGCAGAACGCGTCACTTCAACAAGTCTTGCATGCTTTGCATATATGTGACCCTATGCATGTGCGTGAACATGGACATTTTCTTACTTCGAACAGTAAATTCTGGGTCCTAACATTACATTAATTTTTTTCACCGTCAAAATATCTTTATGTAGAATATTTGCACTATTCCTTGTCTGGCCCAGTATAGTAGTGTTATTGTGTTTACTATCTGTTTTGTCGTTTATTATCTGGTAGCATGAACTAATGGCCAAAAAAAAAAAAAAATAAAAATAAAAAAAATAATGAAAAAATAAAAAAATAAAAAAAATAAATAAATAACAAATGACTGCGTGATATTATATTGGTTTTGTGTTTGCGTGATCTCGGTCTCGGTGGCTATTGTTATTTCAAGTACATTTTTCCAGCTAAAACACTTGAAAAAGAACGGACATAAAAACCAAATTCTTTTCTCACGTCAATGATGTTTTAGAATGCAGAAAAACACCAAAATAGCTCAATTTTTACAAAACGTTTTCTGGGGATCATGCACTCAGATCCTCTAGCGTTAGACGCGTGTCTGGTGCATTTGGCTCCAGGCTTGTACATTCATTTTTTTTCTGGCTACGCCACTGCAACCATTCATAGTGGTAAAAGTTTCGAATTTAATCGACATGCGATTTGAGAGTCTAGTTTTTTTGGCTTCCAATCAACCGTATCGGACAAATTTCCACAGCATCTCTTCTAACACCTTTTCCAAACTGCTGCCAAACTACTAATGTCTCTCAGAGGCTTTCTGTAATATAAAATACGAAGTGGGAACTTAATAAGTTTGAAACTCACTCGATTTGCCTCCCTTTCTATGTGGGAAGGACAGCATTAAATAAACTCTTTTTATAAAGACCATAGGAAACATGTATCAACTTGAATTAGTGATTAATTGAAAAAAAAAACAAAAAACGTTAAATGCGTTTCCCATTTGGATCTTCTATGGGAAAGCCCATCTATATGCAACATCTCTTGAAAATTTTCAAGAACCCTACAGGGATAGACCGAGTCTAACTAGTATAGAGCTAAGAAGGAAATCTAAGAGACGATGAAATCATCTGAGCATTTGACTCAGGTGAGGTAATAATTTATGCCTCTTGTTTCATCATTGGATATGGGAGCTATATGCGTTAAAATGTGACGTCATGACGTATAGATCCCCCAAAGAGCTCTTTACGTCGGAAGCCTTATACGCAATCTAATCAAAGAAATGTCGGACCCCCAGTCAAGTGTAACAGCCAGCATTACAACATAATCACATTTCACTGTTAAACGTGTCCCACAAATGGTATTTTAGAAGTAAATACTATCAACTAATGTTTGACGGAAAAGAAATCATGAAGCGCAATACTTATATCGCAAGATTGATTTTACTAATCTGACTCATTTTTACAGGATAAAATTATCGCTTTCATTAGTACTCTCTGTATTGAGACCGACCAACACTTCTTGAATGTTGTAAGGAATCACTAACTGTCCAGTCCATTCTATTGTTATGTTGTCGTCATGTCAAAACGAAAAAAAAACCGGTGGCGGTGTAGCTACCTAAACAGGAGATGATTACCCTTCCCGAGAACCCGGTCTCACTTGTCTGGTGGAAGTTCACGTGTCTAGCCTAACTTGCATTGTCAGATTCAAATTTTTCACTTTGCTTCTGGATTGAGATTCGGACATGGATTAGTATTGTTTGTTTTTGAATATATTATTAACTTGTCTAGTCGACCTTGCACTCCAAAGATAGCGATTCAAAGGCATCTGTATCATGAGGGGATCTTTGAAAAACTTGCTATAGGAATTTAAGACGTTGTGGTTTTGGCTGTCTATTTCAAGAGTTGGCCCATCAATATATTAAAGTTTGGGAGTAAATTGCAGAAGTCAAACATGAAAGTGTCTTCATAATGTTCTATTGAATGCTTTACTTAATTGTATGTATTTAATGCCATGTTGTATAATTGTTATATGATAGATCTATGCATATAAAACTGATTAATACAAGAGTTTTACTCTTGTTCCGGGATCCTGATTTGCAAAGATTGTTTTGATATGTTATTCATTAATTTTGATTTTTAATTAAATATTGTTTAAACTAAAGTGTCTTGGTGTCTGAATTTTACAGAGGTGACATGAAAATTATTTTTTATACTGCGGAGTCACGCGTAAATTATTGCGTGGTCAAACAGTTATGCATTCGCGTGAATTATTGCAATATCTTTCTTGTGAGCAGATGTCCTGTCATCTTTGCCCCACCGTCTTATCTAATACATGACAAATATAAGATGACTTTGTCCAAACATTTTTACTGAAACTCCACCGACGTTTCACAAGATCTTTGCCCTAAAAGGTAAAATGTGATTGGCTAATTGGACATATTAGTAATTATTAACTGTAAAAATAAAAAGACACACTTCGCGTTGTTATTTTGTTTGTAACAGAACATGTCATTTGTTTTTGTTTTTGATAGGAATCAGCCATACCCTTGTCTTTCATGTAAGTTTAAATATGACTGTTTAAGAGCTTAAATAATTGTTAGTCAGCTGACTTGGAGGTATTAAGTCGACTAATTAAAACAAATGATTTGAAAGATATTTGTTATCAAGATACATGTTTACAAAATAGTAAACAAAAGACTACTCATGAATGAAATGTGTAATGTCATTATTTATACAATGTACAATGTTTTGAAATAATCTGTTTTCTTACAATAAAATTGTTTTACCTAGTTTTTAATCCACATATAATTTAAATAAATGACAAACCTATCAATAGGAACACCTGTAATTAACAACAGCAACTTGTCTATATTTGGTACTATATAAGAAAAAAATAAACATTCGCGGTAGGAAACTTTCGCGGATTTGATCTTCTAAACTATTTCGCGGTAAGAAATTTTTGACTGTAGGGAAAGTACGAAAGCTTGTTCGTGCCAATTTGCAATCTGATTTTTTTTTCTCAAATCGTAGGTACCATTTGTAAAATCGTACCTACGAATTTAAAAATCGTACAAACGATTTGAAAAAAAAAACCAGATTACAAAGTGGCACGTACAAGCTTTCGTATGAAAGTACATGTATACAAAGGGGAATAAGAAATATTCGCGGTACAAAAATCGCCGTGAAAATGGCGAATATTTCTTCCCGTGAGTGTTTCTTCTAATTATACAGTATTGTTTTTCAAGTCCCGATTTTTTTGCTTTATTTATCACCTCTAATTATACATTGTATAATGTGCTTAGTGGCCACTTCATTTTATACTAAAGTCATCATTTATCTGTCAATGCGACCCAGTGCTTACTATGACTCGAGATTTTTTGGGGTAAAAACTAGCATTTCTAAGTCGATGCCATTAGCATCTAACATTATCTGTATGTATTTAAAAGTCTTATATAATTAAATTTTGTTTTGTCTATTTTTGCGGGTTTTCTTCAAATGTATTACAGAATACGAGGTAACAAACTGTTTCATTCATTTGCCAAGAAAATGGGGATTGTTGTCTTTGTAAATGTGGCTTTGATTGGCTAGTTGTTTTCTGTTTTGGGTCAATAGCGCAAAAAGCAAACTGAATTGCCAGATTTTGACAAAGATTCTGAATAGTGTTGCCATTTCTTTTAAATTGTAATACAATTGCCATGACAAAGGTTTTTCCCGGTACTGGAACTTTAAACAACGAAGCAAGTTGCTTACAAATAAACTGTTGCACCAGAGACATTGCAACCCTAGGATTGTCAAGGCCCTCAATAAGTTTATGGCCGTCATCACAATATTGGTGCTAAGTATAATGCCTCTGTATCCAAAATTATCCTAATTATACCGGGTATTTGACGTCCCATAGTTACATGTTCTTTTCCTTCTCAATTTTGATTTCAAACGTAGCGTGTGTAAACAGTTGGTGCTTATCATTCTTTTTGAAGTTCAAGTTTTTAGCTTGGTTTGCCAGTTATCAGTTTTACTTTGTTCTTTTTAGGTTTGTTTGGTCATGGATCAGTATGTTTTTGTTTGATTATAAAAACATAATCAACAAAATTCAACTTCTATCGAATGATATACTTAGATCTACATAAAACTAACTTTTTAACTAAGAAATCAGACAAAGTTGATGTTTTTTGGTAATGTATATAAGACTAAAAACCATCATGCTTTTTAGTCAAGAGAGCTTTTATTGCTTAAAAATTTAAGTGGAAACGTAGTTAATTTGAGTATTGCGTGGTTCTGAACTTATGAAATAGTGGACGACATTACTTATTGGGGATAATTTAAGCACTGATATTGTATAATGCGAACTGTGCGTACTCTCAATTTCTGCATGTATTCTGAAATCTTGATATTTGACAATCATTAGTTCAATGTTGTCGTATTTATAAACAATTTTTATTGAATCAATAATTTCGATTTCACAGGCTAACACATGTAACATCACTATCTATACATTGCAGCACTTCATACACCCTAGTGGATCTTCAGTTTGTATTATCCCAAACGTTAAACTCCCATTATATAGATACATAAAAACAGTTACATGTAAATATTTTTATTCACCTCTTATTCTAATTACACATTATACAAGTTTTAATTTCACAGCACTAGTCGGTCGTTTCGGAATACAATTCCTCATCAGTAGTGCTTGGACCAAAATTATGAAACCAAAATTGCTCAAACTTAAATTTTTCTAAGTTAATTTTCACATCCCTTAAAGATAATACATATATAAGAACCTGAATTGAATTACGACTTTCTTTGACGATAATATAAGAACATACGAATGTCGATATGTAATTCCATTTTCAATATGAAAAATACAATGAGTTTACTTTGTTATGAAAACACTTACAATTTTAGAAGTAACATTATTCCATGAGTCTGTGAATGTGTGATGACCAGTGTTTAGTCTGTAACAATAAAAAATCATTCATGCTATCATCATGCTCCAAGCTGAAATAAGTTTTCCATAGACTAGTCTAAAATTCTATTTTCAACGTACAAGTATTCTATTTTTTTTTTAAATTTCTCGAATGAACACAATTTATATATGTATATATAGTTTTTTCCCACTATACATTGACATTATCTGATGGTCATAAAATCCACGTCAGTGTATGGCAGTCGGTACTTCTAAAGTGTTTTGACCTGCATATATCAAAGGATTATAATATGAACCCGCATAAAAAGAGTTCATAAGATCTAGAGCGGCTTTGGCAGCTTTTAGTTTTCTCCTGCCGCCTTTCGGTTGTTTAGTCGTTTTGTCAGGTTTGTAAAGGACGTCTCTTTCTTTCGAATACTCTACCGTAGGTCTGTAATTCCTGCATAACTGAGGTTCCCAAACTTTATACAAATGACGTAATATATCACGATATGTAAATGTTACAGATGGCGCTTCACCCTCTGTATCCGGGTATAACGCGCCGATTGGATAAATACCTTCTGAATGGCTAGTTATCGCACTGTAACAAAATCCACTAGGGCTGTTTATGTCCCTTTGAAATTTTCTGGCTCTATTTTTCACTGTTACCCATGACACTTCACTTTGTGGTCGTGTCGACTGTTTTGACGACACCACTTTCTTTTCAGTTTTAGATGTGTCACGTTTTGCACTGCGACTTTTTGGCTTTGCATCATGGACGTTTTTTTCAGGAAGCAGACGTATGTATTGTGGATTCGCCATGACCTTTTGATTTTGATGACCAACTTTCTTTTTACTTTGTTTCGACATAGTTCTTCTGTGTGTTTAACGTTGTAACTGTTCAGGTAAAAACGCTCAAACACAAGATATTTTACATTTTTAAAAAGTCCAAAATCATATATTTCTCTCCATTCCTTAAGCAGTTAATTGATCTTCTAACACGACTGTTATTCTAAGGATTGCTTAAATAGTAGCGCATAAGGTATTATATTTCAATATTAAATATACGACAAGTCATGATCAATATTTTTTTTAAAATACGGACGAGTCAAAATTAATCTTTTATCAATCTTAATGAATACGTCAGACATATTGTTTAATACACCAAAGAGGCTTAGTTGAGGGAATGTTTGAACTGGTTCCATATATTTAACATATCATGAGCATCAAAAATAAAGCCATTTTTAAAATGTCGTTTTTTAAAACGAAATTATTTTAAATGTTTAGATGCTTGTGTAGTGGATACCTAATGTTTGGGGATTTTATTTTATGTTTTATCCTATATTTTGCTTGGATTTGATGCTAGTATATTTTTATGTATTTTACATATCATGGGGAACATACACAAAGTAATTCTGAAAATTCCCTTTTTATCCTCTAATTTGCTTGGCCTTACTATTCTTATCTATACGTATGCCATATATCTACAAATTCTTTGATATATTCAATTTAGTATTATAAAGTACAGAAGGCTCAGCAATAGCCAAAGTTATCATGAACATACCGCAATAAAAACATAATAAAACATGAGACCAGGTCCAAAATAACGAGACCACTAATTATAAATATCCAGACTTTGGAAGGACATCTTAGTTTAAACAAAGAAGCAAACTGCTTACAAATAATTTTTTTAGGGATGTAGCAAGCCAAGCTTATCAAGGGCCTTAAAACGTTTTATGGTCGTCACCACAGTGATGTTGATGAGTAAACTGTTTCTGTCTCAAGGATTGCCTTGGATATATTTGTCGTTCCATGATCCTTTCGCTCTGAATTTGGTTTACATGCGTGGTGGGTACATCTAGCTAAACAAGAGGTACTTACCTTCCCGGAGCACCCGGTCTCACTTCTTGTGTCTAACCTAGTTTACTAGGTTTGAAGTTTTTACTTTGCTTTGGGATTGTGGTGTGGACATCGATTGGTAAGTCTGTTTTTAATTTCAAACTTATTAAGCAATGCCGGAACAATTAGGAATTCTCAAATTCATCGCTAATACATGTAGTATAACCAACCAGGGCGATATTATGACTTTTTTTATATTTTTTAAATTCATCTTTAAATTATGCTTAACAATGTATATTATTTTGGACGTATACCAATGAAATGTTAAATTTGAAGCTGTATATCATAAACTTGATTACTTCAAGTTTTCTATTGTCAACTTTCCTTTTCTATACAGCAATATAACTGCTTCCCCAGGCAATGTTGCATTTGTTTCAAGTTAATATGGTATTGTAGAGATGGTTCCCATTACGGCGACTCTAGACAACAAAACCAGCTTCTTACTAATAAATTGATATTGCAAGCATCGGCTAAACACAGTAACACAACATGCTAAAGGAATGGCTGTTTCAACTATTATTTGTTATTCAACGTTTACACGACCATTTTTGCATAACACCGAGAACAAGACGATGTGCGCGTTCCCTCAAGCAGGTGCCCCTTTTTTAAAGTGGAATCTGATATCATGTTAAATATTCATTAATTTAAATATTCATACAGCCAGTTAGTTGTTTAGTCTGTGTATATATAAGGGTTGTATAAATTATCAGCCCGATCGATTGTCAAATTTGTTGTTGTTAAACACATCAAGGACGAGTTTAACAAAACAACTAAATATTTCCGATACCAAAACAATGACATGATTAATTACATGTATATCAGATATTTAAAATGGGCCAAGAAGTATGCCGTATAAACGATTATTTTCAGCCATTTTTCATTTTAGTAAAATCGACGAAATAACAGGGTTTAAATATTTTATGATATAGGGGTCGATATACATCATGTAGAACCATGTTAAACCTGAAGAAAAAGGCTATTGCCAAATCATTGAACTTTATACGCAGATATATAGATGCCGTTCTATCTTTTTTGGAGACTATGTCAAAGTGATCTTTTGTAATGAGCTTGAAATAAAAAATAAAACTGGTTCTGCTTCATACTAATATTGTAAGCCTAGGCTTATCAAGGCCCTACAAGTTTTATGGCTACCATCTCATTATTGAAGAGAAATATGATGTCTCTGTATCCAAAATTATCCTGGATACGGGTATATTTCAATGTCCTTTGCATGGCGGGTGTAACTACTTAAACCGAAGTGCTTACTATTCCGCAACATCTGAACTCACTTCCCTGGTTCGTGTTAATGTGTTTACCTTAATTTGCCATTTCTTACTTGTATGTTTACTTTTCCCTTTTCCTTTTATATATTTTATAGTTGTATAGTATAGTAGTCTTAAAAGAATACTGAAAAACATAACCTTCCCCGTTAAACTATTTTACAAGATATCGCCATCTACGTATATTTACCGAATTGGAGCACTTAATATTTATCAGTTTCAAAGTTTAGTTTTTTCTTCTGGAATTTTTAACATCGATTAGTATGTTTCGTTTTTATTATGCCCATAGACTGTTATTATACATGTATCTACATAGTTTGTTCTAGCATGACAGCGGAGGAAACGGCGTGTTGGGAGAAAAACAAAACGAAAATGTTCGATAAACGAACTGATACACTTTTTCAAAATACAATCTGTCCCGAACTGATTTCGAACCTTGGCAAAGAGAGGACCTGTGAACCATATGTTGGTGCTTTAAATCACTCGGTCATTGAAAGTCCACGGTTTTCTGTTAATACCGGCTTTAAAATGCATGTAATATGAATAATAACTCGGTCTTTGATAGGAAAATTGTTCCTACCGTAGTCTAAAAAGTTATGAAAACACTGACATCATTTCCTGTTCTTTTAGGCGTGTTAGGATAAGTCAATTAGGTTAACCTTACACAGTTCTCTTTTATAGTGTTTTCACGATCGGTGTTTGTTGTTCCTAATAGCTTCAGTAATTTACATAAACTTGACTTCCGATTTCAATAATGGAAGGACAACAAAAGTCCAGTCACCAAGACAAGAGAAGCCAGACTTTAGTTAATGCGTTTTTATTTAAACCAACAATGGAATATAACTCTACATGTATATTTATAATGTACTTTTACAAAAACCAACACAACTTTCAATTTTTTATCATATGGGGCGTTAAACAAATCATATTACGTGTAAACCCGATATACATATACATGTATTTATATCAAACAAAACAAGAAGATATTAAAAGCATTAAATACAAACAAATAAATGACTTTTGAAATTGTGCTGAACATTACTAATTCGATGAAGGCGACCTCTTGCACACTGAAGGAAAATCCTCGAAATTCCATAAAACTTACTTGTTTTCTCACCATCTCATAATGACAGTATCCACAATGATGTACCAACTGCGGAAATTCCGAATAAAGAATTGTAAAATAACTCTAATATACTAGTAAATTGTTTGTTTTCATTCAGGGAAGTGTCTTTATATCACCTTTCAAAAAATTAATTACTTTGACTAAAACCCACATATTGCGTTTGCCAAACACTATCTCTGTTTCCAGGACGGTCTCTTGGGACTATTAGGCCATTATTACCAATGAAAAAAGACAATAACCTTGCTTTTCAGTTTTTTCTGATTCTCTAAAATTAGAATTAAAGTAATTTTCATTTTTATGAACAGTTAAGACTTGTTGGTGCTTGCTCTTTTTATATAGTTCACGCTTTCTATGGCTGTTTCCGCAGATTTAATCTTTTGCTGGCGCGATTCTGATCGTTGTTTCTTTAATAATTTTGTCTTTGACTTATCACACTTAACTGATTTTGTTTCCAGTTCTTCTTTAGCAGCATACCTGTAGGATTTACTATGCTGATGTTGCCACGTTTGAAGTAAAATATGAACTGTTTCCTTGCTCGTCATGTTTAATAAAAACATTTTACATTGAATTCCACATATTTATCTTTTTTATTTTAAATTTTGATGTCAATTTTTCTAGTCTCATAAAAAATGTCCTTCCAACTTGAAATCTTGTTTTATTTAGTGTAAGAGAATTCAATTATATGTACGATTTTCATCATTGTTAAAAAAATATCGATGGTCTAGCACATTCAAAAAGTAGACTGTTCGATGATTTCCAATATTGCAAATGCGACACGAATAATGTTACACACGAAAACTTATACTTAATTTAAAATTAAAGATGCATTTGTGTTTAGTAGATCTATGCTTCAAATAATTTTTTACTCAAAAAGTTCAAGATGAAACAATTCCAATTAAAAGTTTACAGCAATACTACAATACTTTAACGTCGAATTGAATTTCAATGGATATCATCAACGTAAACTAAAAATTTGAAACTTTATACAAAAGTAAAATGATATACTACTTAAAAAATCTCTCTAGATTTACAGGACACGTCGAAGATTTGTGTTATATGCATGAACTCTTCACGACCTTCTTCTGTTTTTGTCCAATATCCTTTAAAAATCACTCTACACATAATGCAGACAACTTTCCATCCTGATCCATTGTTTTTTCTGTATTTTCAAATTGCATCAGAAATGTTAACCACTTCTTTTCCCTCTATGTAACTGTTTCCCTTAAGATATCATAAAACTTCAATGGGCACTTTAAACTTGAAGACGTTTTACTGATTTTTTTCAAGATCCTTAAATATCCACACAATGTCAATCACTTTTCTCTCAACAAGTTTGTCTCAAAATCAAATGCTTGTTTTCTGAACCAAGTTTTACGTTTTTGAAATTATGTCACTTATGATCTCAATAATGATTCTCAATAAGTCAATGGAAAGTTACAAAATGTTTGTATCGAGTCATGCTGTTCTTTTTAAAATCATGAAAACGAAATACCGACCTGAATCGAGTTTGTTTAAATAGTTGAGAGTTAAAAGTCTATTTAGGACTATGGTACATCCGTAAAAATTCAATACTAAACATAAAGACTTTCTTTCTTACATTATTATTTATTTAGTTTTATTATTTACAATTTAGAATCAAGCATTGTCGGTTTTGTTTTGAACATATAGAATGTTTAATAAATTGACCTAAAATACTGTAAACGAGGAAAATAAACTTTAAAAATTGATTTTATTTTGTCTCACATCACAAAACTTGAAAACACAATCACGTGTTATAGTTCGGTATTTTTTGAAAACTGTCCTCTAAAAGTGATTTGAAACATTATTTAATTAAAATAATCCTGTTTTAATTTTACATAATATATTTCAACAACAACCTTTATTTCCCATTTCTAAATATATTTGCTTTCACATCACAGACCAATAGTCAATACGTTTCATATTTGTTCTAATAAAATATTTTTCAGAACATTTTCCTTCTCTAAATAGATTATAATATCAACTTTTAAAAATAGAAATAATGTCGTGATAGAAAGGCTGCATTCCCGTTGTTCTGAGGAATATGTCGGTTTCAAAACTGGATTATTTCTTTGACTTTGTTAGATGGCATTGATGTTTGTTTTAAATGGGTAAATGGACACCCCCAGGGTTTTAATGAAAGTCGTGTTATCTTATCTACATATTATTATTATTATTATAAAATGAAGCACTTTTTTTGTTTTAATCTTTTCATTCATATTAAAAACAAACATACCAAACCATGTCAAAATCATAAGCCGGATATCAAGCAGTGAAGCATCTTCTTTTAGGTAGCTACACCCGCTACGTGTGTAATAAAAATGAGAATAAAAGGAACATGAATCTATTGGACGTCAAAAATATCCGGGATAAATTTTGATACAGAGACATCATAGTTATCAAAACTATTGTGGTGAATACCATTAAACGTTTTTGGTTGATATTATACTTTGTCAACAATTTATTTGTAAGCATCTTGCTTCGTTGTAGAAAGTTCCCGTAGTAGGAACAAGCTAAAGCAACCGCAAGAGCTGCCTAATAGAAGCACTTCTAATACTGAAAACAACTTATCTATTTTAAGCATAACTGTTATTCTCATACTCTGAAAAAATATTACATGAAAACAGCGATTTTTAGATCTGCATTGTATAAAGGGAGATAATTGTGACTTTATTGTGCACAAAAATTGTGCCTAATCTATTGGTTGTCTTTTATGAATAAATATAAAAATATAATCGGTAAACCATGTCAAATTTGTTTTATTAGACAAATTATTGTCAGTTTTTCCAGAGTATTATAAAGTGAACATTCTCCTTATCCTTATTTATTCCTTTCTATCTCTTTTTGTCCGGTCTTATACTGGTGGTTTGGTGGTATAACTACTGGCTGTATTTCAGCATCTATGTAAGCGAATGTGTTGCATTGTACTGCTTAAACCGTTGCTAAGCCTAGTTTGTATTGGTAATACTTATTATTTCTAACCCTGTTTTATATTGTAGAACCATGTCGAAATCAAAATCCCAAAGCAAAGAAAAAACTTTTTGAAGCTGGTAAATTAACTTAAACATGTGAAGCCGATGCTCCAGAAGAGTAAGCTCCTCCTTGATACAACCTCTAGGTATGCAATCAAAATTTGGAATGAAAGGAACATATAACTATGGGACTTCAAATGTATCCCGCCCGGGTTATTTTAGGATAAAGAGTTATCAACAATATTGTGATGGCATTGACAAGCCTAGGCCTGAGTCAACGATTTAGTTTCGTTGTATAAGGTACCCGTTGTTAGAACAAGCTCTACCATAGCGTATCAAGTATGAAATAAACACGCCACGAAATGCAGGTATATTGCTTTATAGAAAAGGAAAGTTGACAATAGAACAATTGAAGTCGTAGCATTTTTCATATCAAGCTCACTTTCAAAGATGACATTCATATATTCTCTGAACTTGGGATTGTAAGAGACAGAGTGTCATATATTCGTTTGTTAAAACATTGTATTGGATTTTGATATACGGTATATATGTTTAGCTTTAAAAAAGATTGTAATATGTTATGTGTCTCTGTGCTAAACACTATACTGTAGAGTAAAATTATTATATGTTTTTTGTTTGGTAACATATATAACATATTGCTAAACCTATAGAGAAACGGATATCTGACCACATCCAAGGCTCCAGTCTCAAGCAAATTTACTAATCTTAATCGGGACAATGGATAAATATTTTTGACAAAACTAAATATAGTGATTTTCAAAATGACACCTAAATATATCTTTACAGTTACCAAAATTATCACCAACGAAAATGAATGTGAAATAGGGGTCTGGTTATAATGTTTTCTTCGGGTAGTATCAGTTAACATTCTGGAGCCGGACTCGGGTTCAATATAAGAAAGTTTTAAGACATTGCCTTAAACTATGCAAATATTTTACTCGATTAACAATCACATAACACGTCATTTTCCCATAGTTACGGGTCAAACATTGGTACATTCTTTTGGAAGATACACAAATAAGAGGTTCATAAGATATGAACCTTCATATAGTAGTATTCTGTTTCTAATTATAAAGTTAATAATCTATTACATTAATTGTCAGACATTTTGAGCAAGGTTATACAACCAATAAATATTTCATTATAGTTAACGTCAGTACATGTGCATATTATATACTCAAACTATTTATTTTTAGATTAAGGCGATATTCTATCAAAATTCAATATTGCTTACCGGTATATTATTACTCTATAAATTACCAAAAAATCAAATTTTGTAACATAATAGACTCAAGGTTTACGTAATTTAAAATCTGAAAAGTATGGTAGGTTTTAAAATTATTTTCCTTAATGTCATTGTAAGTCAATAGAAAGTCTTAAATCGAAAATTTAAATTCTATCTTGCAATTTTACTAAAAAAAAGATATTGTATATTTACCATGCATTCGATTCATAATAACTTAGGGTTTTTAAAGGAGCTAAAATACACGTATATTTATATCAAATAAATATTGATGATTAATTAATAATCTGACAATAATGATGGTATTTATATCTGAATATCACCAATAAATAATTTTGTTTAGCAGATGAATTGACGCATGTAGATAACTGATATGAAAAACTTATGATTTTACAAACCCATTACAAGCCATCATGATTAGACTATTATGTAACACAATACAGTTATAGTTAAATTTAAATTATTCATATGCTGATACCAAAAAAACCAACAAGCTATTACACAAGGGGAATTAATTCTTTACAAAAACGATAAGTAAACTTCGCAGACATAAAAAAGGAAAATCTTACTAAATCGGAACTACTCTTTGTAGTTTTGGTAAGTGGATACAGTATTCTCAAATACACATATCTTTTTATTTGTTAAGATTCGTTCAGCATAAAAATGTTGAAAATGAAAATATATAGAATGAAACATGTGTTTTTCTTTAATATACTGGTCACAAAGTCTGCCTTTCCTTTCACATTAACTTCAATTTGATTTATCATATTTATGTAAGGTTCATTTAATTTGAGAACAAAACATCCTTTCAAAATGAGCAGTCAATAAGACATTTAAATATGAATGTAATGTTATTGATCCCGGACAAGTGAATAGTTTATTTGTTCCTGATGATTGCTCTTATATATATCTAGTGCAACCAACTTTAAATTCTCTTTTTTATTTGATTTAAATTTTGATTAAGGTGGCGTAAACTATAAAAATACGTCAAGTTCAGAAATGAAAAATGTTTTTCTTCAAATGTGTATCGGAAACTGTTTTAATGAGTCCTATGCGATTTTTCAGTTAAGACATGGATTGTTAAGAAAGTGATATTCATACAAAATCACTGAATACAGTTAAATCATAAATTTGAATAAGCTAAAATTTGACTTTTTCCTGATTATCATGCGGAAAAAAGTTTAAGTACATTAAAATTCTTATGAGAGTTAGACAGAACTGTAGTATGGATTACCCAAACTGAATATATTTATGTATACTGAAATGACAGGATTTAGTGAACAAAATAATAAAGGAATACAACATTCTGACAAAATGGACAAAAGGATAGATATGAAAAATATAGAAGATATTTCGAAATCACAGTCATCAATAGAAACTGAAAACACGGAATCTGCAACAGAAAGTGTTCAGACGGTATCCTACGCCAGCACAATGATATCAACAAAAAAGGACAAACATCGACCATCTACTTCACTTTGTTTGGTTCATCATTTGTTACAAATTTGGGAACCGCAATTAAGTCGAAATTATAGACCATCTGCTGATACAGCAAATATACCAGATAAGGATACAGTGGGTGCTGACAAAAAAGGTAAAAGGTCAAAATCACGTAAATTTAGGACGACAGTAACGGTTGTTTCAGCAGTCAGTCGGATGCAAAAAGGGCATAACACTGGAATCAAATGAAACAATGAAATGAATCATGAATCAGTTTGAAAATATGTAAACATCTGTTACAGACAAACCATCAGGAAACTACGAAAGGGGATACATTGAAATATATCGTGCAATATGGTAACTTAATATAAATAAACTTAAAGTGAGGATACCGGAGACTTCAGAAAATTCCGTTTTCCCATTTTGTTTTTACAAAATAGAATGTATATAACTTCTGCATTATTTTATGAGGTTTTGGATTTAAGAAGGTAAACATTACTTATTTATGGTACTTGTATATGAAGAACGTTTTGTCCTCACATTTTTAGGTTAGGTTAAAGATTGTTAGGATTGAACCCCTGGTATAATATCAGGGGTTGATTTGATTGGTGATTAAATGTCATTATTAAAACACAAAACAATATAGTTTAAATGTTCTCTATCTTTTGCTCTCCAGAAAAGTCATCAACTTTTATAAAAAAAAAAACGAAAAAACATACGATGATGCTAGACCGATAGAATTGCTATACATGTTTTATTAAACTGCCATATACCATTTATTAAATTTAATCATAAATTATATTGTCATATACCAATTTTTGGATGTATTTTATGAATAAATTAAAAAATGGTATATGACAAAACTAATTTGTCATTTTCTAGTTTTTACGTTTCTGGGTTTCGAAGTTTTGATTTGGATATGTATTTGTGTGTTTGTTTTTGATTTATAGAAACCGTGACGTTACATGAGGTGAAGGTCCGACAAAGAAAAATGGCGCTTTGATTATAAACAAGTGCGAGTCCAAACAATCTATATGTGGTTATTATAATAAAAAACAATCATACGTCTACATGCCCAAATCAAAATCCCAAAGCAAAATAAAAACTTTGAAAAGTGATTTTATTGAAATGTTAACAAATAAAGGACAAAAATGCATTGCTATATACAAATACAACTCTATCTTTGTCGACATATAACTTGGCTATATGTGCAATGCAACAAACAACAACAAACAACAAATGAACAAACTAACAAAACAAGGCAATACTTGATGAATATAATATAGAAACCAACGACTATAGCACTACCGACTGTGGACGAACTCTAGATAAAATGCCAAAATGGTTTGAGTACACTTGGTGCTTGAAAAACACCCTACATGTTTATCACCAGTGGTCTAGTAAATCTCAAGTAACGTACTCTTGACGTCAATTACTCGTGCTGTTTACCACCTGCCTGTATGTAAATTCTAACACCATACGAACACACTGAACTTGGTTGTTGTATTCATTTGTGTAAGCAAGGTTAATTTGGTAGAGAAACTCTAAAGAATTACTTTCAATGAAGTAGAAATGTTATTTAAATAATTTTATTTAAAAGAGTGTAGCAGAAATGTCATTTAAATGACTTGATTTAATAAAGTTGTTATTTAATAATTTTATACTATTGATAAGTAAAACTGGGTAAACAGGTTTAATTTCTGTTTAAATTTGCTTTCTAATCCCATTCATACAATGCTTATATATAAATAAGTGTCTGGTTCATTTTTTAACGTTCGTAACATCAACGGTAAACTATTATTAAGTCAGTTTTAGGGTTTGTCCGCGACTTTAGTAACGTCAATCCATGAATCGAACAACAGAACCAGTCAGACGCAGTCACGATCAGCATTCCATAAATGAAGACAGGTGATAGTTTGTTTTGCGGATTTTGTTAATTTAATAATAATACCACATGTACTTCAATTTAACTCAGTGATTTTATTGAAATGTTAAGTCGATCTTTCTTGCATGCTAATAGAACACAATTTTTCAATTAATGAATTCTAAATTGATTTTTATTGCTCTTCAAATATTTAACACGATTTTTAATGTTTTTCTAAATCTATATTTCAAAATCAATGTTTTGAAACAACCCAGTTAAGACAGCTTAAGACTTTCCAATTTATATGTAAAATGTAAAATGTTCAGCTGGATAAAATTGCACACAGGGGAGTTCATAGAACAACATATTCATTCAAGCTTAGTATAAATAATTTTCACAAAACAACATGGCATTACTTTAAATAAATGAAGTTTACTTGTGCGGTTCTAAGAGGAATAAAGCAATAAGGTTTCTCTCAAATGGTGGATGAAATGCTAAAAAAAAGGCTAGTGAATGATCAACGAATGTGATAGTTGTGGCCCTGTCTATTCACCAGAAACAAATGTTTAGCTAGATTTGTGGCCCACGCTGTTAGGTCAGCCAGTTGATACCCTCACTAATTTTTACAATACCTACTTATTTTGAGACCTACATTATGAATAGTTGCATACGTCATTTCAGTTAAAATTGATGACATAAGGAGTGTGATATTGTGCACACGGTTTTTAGAACACGTTCGAAAATACACGTTCAATGAACTCTCTTGGTACTGTACAAAAACCGAGAATCACAAAAAACAAGACACATACTAATCATACGATTAAAACCGTCGAAAAGTAGTTTTAGAAACTCCTAAAACCTTACCAGTTTATTGTTGTTCTTGTAGTCAAGACATGCAGGTTTTTCTCAAAAAACAAACACACCGATACATTTCCAAACCAAAATTCCAAAGCAAAGTAAAAACTTTGAAGTTGGCAAATTAGGTTCAACTAATTTCAATCAGGGAAATGAGACTGGGTGTTCCGAAGGTAAGTGTCTCCTGTTTAGCTAGCTATGCCCGCCACGTGTGTAACTTAATTGGGAATGAAATAAGATGTGGGGCGTCAAATACATTCATGGTATTTCAAAAACGGCCTTCTGGTGCTACGAATTATAACAGGTTCAATAATAATTATGATTCAAACTTTTCTGAAAAATAGTTTTATAATTTCTTAACGTCATTATTAATCAAAAGAATCTGTCCGATGTTATGGTTATTATCATATTATAAATATCGACAGGTGATTGTTTGTTTATTACATAATCATATCAGATTATTACGTTAATGTAACTCAAACAGATTTTATTGAAATGTTGAGTCGATCTTTCTTACATGATATAAGAGAACACAACTTTTCAATTAATGATTTCTAAAATAGGTATCTATTGCTTGTAAAATGTTTTGCAAAAACTTTTTAAAATCTATAGTATACAATTAACTTTTACAAACGAACGCGTAAACACAGCTTTGATAAGATAAAGTATTTCGAAAGTTTTCAATTGGTTCTTATTTGTAATATACAAGATAACAATCTTTATCCAAGAATCAATCGCCTTGGTATAATTAAATATCTAAACTGTTACCACACCTTGCTCTATATTCTTCGGAAAAAATGTTTGTAAAATTAGGACGAACCTCTTCAAATCGCACGAATGAAAAGGAATAAAGTTATTTTGTAGCTGAAAAAAAACATATTTGGAGATTAAAATTAGTAAGCAAGATGCAACAAACTAACGTGCCTAATAACAAAACACGACGATACAAGAAACACGTATTATGACCACAAATTGTATTCTAGATCAAAAACAAACATACTAATCCATGTCAAAATCACAATCCGAAAGCAAAGTATCAACTTTGAACTGACAAAATTAGTAAAACACGTGAACTTACGCCAGGGGTACCCCGGAAGATTAAGCATCTCTTGTTTAGCTAGCTACACCTGCCATGTATGTAATCAAAATTGAGTGAAACGACCATGGGACTATGGGACGTCAAATATATCCAGGGCAATCCTGGACAAAGAAAAATCAAACTTATCGACAATACTGTGTTGACAGTTAAAAAGCTTTTTGATGCCCTGATAAGCCTAGGCTTACAATATCCCTTGGTCAACAATTTATTTGTTAGCAGCTTGCACCGTTGTATACTATTTCCTTAGTTGAAACAAACTCTACCATAGTGTATGAAATGTGAAACAAATGCACAATAAGCGGGAACTGCGAACAAAAAGAAAGTTGACAATACAAAAAATGAATTCATCAAGTTTGTCATACAGATTCAAATGTAGCCTTTTTTGGGCGTCATTATGAAGGTACATGTCTAAATATGAACCAGAACTTAAAGAATCAGTCGTATCTTTTATTTTAAGCTCTTTGGAATATATGACATCCACATAGTCTCTAAATCTAGGATTGTTAACGATATCATGTTACGGTAAGTAAAACTATTCGTATTATAGTGGTTTTAGGATGTGTAGTGTCTTTTTGTCGCTGATGTGCATTTATTCACAATTAAGACATCCTTATTAAACGCTTTTCACTATGGATTCGATCCCCGTCGAAGCCAGTCGTACGCCTTTATTGGTTGACTAGATACTTCGCTGTTTATCTGCGACTTTACGAGCGATTGTACCAGCAATCTATGAATGAAGCGGACCAGGAACACTTGCACAGATATTCGCCCACCAGATTTAAGTTAATCCTTGAGGTTGTCTCGCCACGAATAAAGTAATGAAGTAAAACAAGATTCAACAAAACAATCATCTAACATCCAGGATCTGCCGCTGCTAATGGAGACTGTAAACGTATTAATGTCACTGATTATTGACAAGTAATTTGGTAATAGGTACGCCAGTGTATGGCATTATAATGTTGAATATGCTTACCTAGTAGTTTCTCGAAATGAAGCCGATACAAGGAATTGTGGCTGGTGACATGGTTCTCTGGCGAATAAGTTATAGATCAACGCTAAAATATTTTCTAACGGACCTGACAAGAAAACATCAAAGTCCGGAATCAATGTATACACCGTCACAAAATTATCAACATGAAGCTAGGAATACGTTGGTTAGTTAAGGTAGAGACAGTGATGACGATTTCAATCTACTTTATTTTGATGTGAAACATAGTCCAACCTAAAGTTTCCGAATAATTAAAGTTTCTATTAGACGTTGTATATTTGTATACAAAATTCTTACTTTACTTTCCTAGCGAGAAGAATAAAAAGCAAAACTATCTAACGAAAGTATCTAAAACATATAATCAAATTATTGATGCATGTAAAAGAACATGTCTAGATGCCTAGAGAGTAAAAAAATATTGTTTAGATTCGCATCAGCATTAATGGCTTAATATCACACATATCTAAAGACAGACATTTCTCTCTCAATATATCTAAACAGCTACATGTCTAAAACCGATAGCATCTAACAAAGAGAATAGGTATTCTTATTGTTTATTCACCACCATTTTCAAATTAAAACCACACCAATCCATTTCCAAACTACAATCCCAAAGCAAAGAAACCTCCAACTGGGAAGTGAGGCTGGGTACTCCGGAAGGGCAAGCACTCAAACAATTGAGTACATTCTTCACTATTTAGTTAAGTGTTTCCATTCATAGTCACCACAAATCAATTATGTATCTACGTATTGCGAATACATCTATTGTTTCTTTTCGTGTATGTCATCACAATATAAAAAACGTAAAGGTTTTGTCATCGTTTTATATGATGGTAATGTAAATTAGACCTAGTTGTTTAAAACCATACCTTCCATAACTCTACTTCCAAATTTTTTTTAAAAAAAGGTTGCTGGACCAGAATCATACCACCATATACAATTAAGGCAGCCCTCGATATTATTACTTCATCTGTTTCAATTTTGCAAAACTAGACGGTCGTCTCGGAATAAAACTCCTCATAAGTAGTGTTGGAACCAAAATTGTGGAAATATGAGATTAACAACTTTGTCGTAAAATTAGCTCCATTTGAACAGTTGCGATGGTTTTGTTACAGATTACCCGTGTAAGATGAATGAGATTGTCTTCTCTGAATTTCTAAAATTAGTGAACGGAATTATTTTTTTAGAAACTCAAGGCAAACTTGACTTTTTGGATAAATGAATTACTTCAACAAATCTGTTCGAACAGCAATCCTTTTATTTCGAGAACTTTCAGATTGACATTTCCTTAGATGGTTAACAGTTTCAATAACGATTTCCGCGGTTTTGAACGTCACTTCCTTCGTACAGACGTCGGTACCGTTTTGCTTGACACTTTTATCCTTACTTTGATAGATTCCCGTTTCCCGTAAAGCACCAGGCCTGAATGATCCACAAATTTGGGTCTGCCATATTTCATAAAGAGAGTGTAAGGCATCTCGGCTGCTCGTCATGTCGATAAAATACAATCTTGGATTCCAGAAGTTCAAATAGATATTTTTACAGTATCTATCCGTCAAATATGTATATACAAATCCGTATGAAAATATTGAAATAACATCTCTCTTTTCCATGGGCAGATGGAAAGAAACAAAGATATGCAGCTAAGAAATTGTTGATTTTATCACAGTCAATAAAAACCAGTGGAAAAGCACAAAAAACGAATTGAATATAAAAAACAAAGACACGACTATATCTTTAACAAGGACGCCATCACTAAACTCAGAAGTGTTAAAAAATGTTTCTGAGTTTATCTTTTATTAAATTCTAATATATAAGTGTGATATGTAAAAAAATAAGATAAAAACATCATATAATCGGATTATACATCATCTATTGATTTTATGGTATAATCCATTGTATTCAGGAAAAATTACCTTGTTAAATACAGCTTAAAGTGTGTCATTAATGCATTAATTGATCGATATCTCGCTATATTCAACTTTGTATAATAATAATTATTATTGGTGAAATGACTGAGCATCCCTGGATTACAACGTATTTGCATTTCTTTTGTTGAGCATCTAGAATGCTGTAGATGATTTTCAATATTTTTTATCATTATTTTCTAATATTCAAATATCGATCAATCAATTTCATTGCTGGTTTCCTTGGAATTGATGTATTGTGATTAAAATGAGTTTATTCTACATACCAATCCATGTCAAAACCAAAATCCCAAAGCAAAGTTAAAACTTTGAATCTGGAAAATTAGGTTAAACAATATTTTTTTATTCAAACAATAAGATTGCAATCAGTTGACATTTTACCAAATTTAAATCGGTACATGTATTATGAAAGGAGAATAGAGTGGGTTTTTTTGAATAGTGGTGGCTTAAATATATGTTTGTACCTCGATGGCCGGATGACTTCGATTTAGAGTCACTGCCCAACTTTAATAATTGATCTAAACATTTTTCATATATCTTTCCTATTTTCCTCGTATTTTAAACGTCCATGGGCTATTGCCAAGCACAAGTTTTCGTATTTCTAGTTCTCAGTTTAAAAGTCAAGACAAATATATCAATATTTGAGTGGCGTCATAGTACCATTAGTGAAAACGCATAGAGGAAGCAGTTGCACAATCTCACACAATAACAAGCATAGCAGAAATAATAAAGAAACATATCATTCCATGCCCAAAACACAATCCCAGAGCAAAGTAGAAACTTTGAAGCTGGCAAATTACACATGAACTGCCACCAGAAGAAATTTAAAGAGATACAAATCTGTAAGATATACTTGACAATAGCTAATACAACAAAGAAAAAAAAACAAGAAAAAAAAAAAAAGATGTGCATATATTGATACCGCTGATTACAATACTTCAGACTCTTCCCGGTCATGGGAACACAATAAAACGGTACAAAATGGTGCTCTTGTACTGGAATTGATCAGCCCAACTCTACCACTTATTTTACTACCGGTCTATTTAATTTTATGTGGAGATTATGTGATGTAAACCATATAATTATATAACTTTTTGAGAGTGGAAAAAATAAACAATAAAACCCTCCTCAGCAGCAACATTCGTCTCTGGAAGCAGCACCGAAACATCTGTACGCTGCTTAAAATACGTATCTTATGTCTTAAGGGAGAAAGTAAATACCAGAGAAAACTCGATAATAGCTGAAAGTTCTAGACTTACATGATGCTAGAAAAATAGAATCTATCGCTACATGTGGTGCTAGATAGGAAAATGTTAACCCAAGCTTAATATATCTGTGTCATATTATAAATTTTTGAATTTTCTAAATGATTGTTCAAACGGTTTATAACTTTACATCATATTATAACTTTTTTGAAGATCTCATTTAGAAAATTAAAAAAATTATATATGACAACTGGTCTAGAAAAAACTCGTTCTGGATACAAGTGTATTATAACTCGGGTTTAGATTTTACAATATAGTACAAAAGTAGTGATTAATTCTATTTCAAAATACATCATTTCAATTAAAACCAATTTAAATATGTTCTCAACCTATCGATACACTTGTGAATTCACTTATCTATTTTCTATCTAAGGTGCAAGAAGAAACTATCTATTTTCTCAGATAAACGGTAAGATCATTTGACATTCCTGTTTCTACGCATAGAGATTTATATATAACTTCATAGTGTGGTAAGTGAAACGGTATTGTTGTTGTCATTAACGAATCAAAAACAAACATATCAATCCATGTCAAAATCACAACCCTAAAGCATAGTAAACACTTTGAAACTGGCAAATTAATTTAAACAGGTGATCTTCCGCCAGGGAAGCGAGGCCTGACGCTCTGGAAGGGTAGGCATCTCCTATTCAGCTAGCTACAACCGACACATAGTAATCAAAATCGGGAATGAAAGGAACCTTGGGCTGTGGGACATCAAATATAGCTGTGGTAATTTCGGAAACAGAGCATCATACTTATCAACAATATTGTGATGACGATCATAAAACTTTTGAGTGACCTCATTAGCATATCAAAGATTGCAAATTGATATTTGGTTTAACATAGATCAGTGTGTGCTTTTCTGAAGTCCTATTGTAATGGAATATGAGGTCTTTACTTGAATTTATGGTATAGGTATGTACTAACTGCGAGATATTAGTATGTATATTGTTGTGCTACTTATTAAAACTTTTCCGACTTACAATTTATCATGCGGAAGTGTTATGAAATAAATAAAAATAGATAAATAAATAAAAACAAAAAAGTGTTTTACTGTAACTCGACTGACCCTAGAGTTATTGTGACAATATTTGAAAAAGCATTGTTAACGTTGGCATTCTTGTTCCATATGGCCAATATAGTAAAGAAACATTGAAAAACTCTACGAACTCTAATTTTTCTAAGAGCGTTAAGCGATAACATATTTTTTCTTCGGCTTTTCAACAATGATGACGTAATAATAAACAATAAATAATAATAATAAACAACAATAAACATACTTTTAAGAAATTTTCTTTTTAAAAACCAACAATAATATAAACACCATGATACATGTGTATATTAACTGTATATAGGTTATTTACATGGTAAATTGTTAAATCAAATGAAATGTGTTCACATGTCCGTTTTACTCCAAAGTTGTTTTGGAAAGCAGTTTTTTCCGGAAATTTAAACTGAACAGCACCTGAAATATAAAACAAATATCATGTTAAAAACTATTCAGTATTTACTACAGGTAACTAACTACATTTACTTCTGTGTTGCTGCATCATGGTTCTATTTGTGTCCAATTTCTGCCATTGGCATTATGAATCCGATGTTGCTTTCTGCAAACACGACTATGATACACAAGATCTTTAAGGTAAAAAGTTTGTCTAGATTGTTTGGGTATTCCATTTTTTCAGGGTTAAATTACTAAAATACTAGTATTTATAAAAGGATTGCTGTATTTGAATTTTATTATGATATTTGTCTGCAATAATTTAACCTAGAAAAGGGTTTTTTCGCGATTCCTTTTACATTACTATAACATTTAAGCATTTTGTCAAGAAGTAACAATTTGGTCATCATAGACATTTCATCGACTAAATAAGTCATCAATCACAATGGCTGACATCGATAAAATAAGTCGAAATTATAGCTAGTGATTTTGATTTTGACTTATTATCCGAGAAAGTCGAGATTTTAAATTGAAAACTGAGATAACTGACACGACATGTCGAGATATAGTATTGTAAGTCAATATTATTAGCTCGACTAATTGTGATATTAAATGAACATGGCAGGGTTATTTTAAAAAGTACAGAAAATATATTTACCCATCCATAAATAAATAAATAAATAAATAAATGAAAAAAAAAACATATATGGAAAGTTGGAATTCTCTGTGATCCATTTACACAGTTTTTAAAGAATGTGTGGAGTACTAGTAATAGTTTTACAGTCAAGTCAAGATTCTCTCAGTAATATCAAGATATCGAAACAGTCAACTCCGATATAGTGGAGTAAACCAGATTCCCCAGAGCCAACCACTGACGTGAGCGATGTTAAATATTTCCTCACATGCTAGAACTTGCCTGAGAGGGAAACGAACCAACTATCTGGTGAGGATCTCTGTGATTCTTACATGTTATCGACAACATTTACTTGATACGATGACTTCGAAAATAGAGAATAGGCATTTACAATGATTTCTGATAGTGATGCAAGACGAACGTACATGTACATTTCTGTGATTCTCAAGTTTATGCTTTAGATCAGTCGATCATCGAGGATCCCTAAAAACTCTTAATTTAAGAAGTACTGTATAAAATGACAATGTGGCATATCCAGTAGTTGTTATATTACCCTAACCATTACTTACTGCACTTCAAGTGATCCCAGTGTCCTACCGCATTTTTTTTGATTGTCGGAACAAGATATATTTTTTTTAAAAATAGATGAAAAACGTATTTTTAATTTTTCGTTCAGGAAATAATTAAAAACGATGTATCACCAGGCTAGTTTTCTTGTTATAAATGGCATTTTTCTTTCTACAGAGTGAAATTTCATAAAAGGAACGGGAAATTCTATACATTAGTGGGAATGCAAATAAGTTCTCGTTTTAAATAATGGTACTTACTTCATTCTCGTTACAAGGCATCGATCGTGAATCCTAGAACATTTTGGAGTTTCTAGATACCGGCGCTGAGTGACCTCTCTGGAACCGATTAACTATTTCAATAGCAGTTTCTGCTGCCTTCATCCTTGAAGCTGGTGGTGTTTTCGGTGGTGGTGGCGGTGGTTTATTTGGTTGATACAGATAATCCCTTTCAGCAGAATACTCTACATGTGGTCTATGATTGTCACATAACTGTTGTTCCCATGCTTGCAGTAAATGTTTAAGAATATCGCGATACGTGTATTGTTTTTCCTGTTTTTTAACTTTCTTTACTGAAGCCGGTCTCGAAACATTTTCGTTATTTGGCGTCACGGAACGTGTAGACCGTGGCGATATACTCCCGTCACCTTTCGGAACTGGCGACGATATTGGTGGTATTTCCGATGAATTAATTTTCTTGGCAGAGTTACGTGACGGAGTACCAGAACGTGATTGACTTTCTCTGTTTGATTTTGTGGTATTTTCACTTATTTTATATACCTTCTCTTGGTCAGTATTATCACTCGTTGGTAAAAATCCTTTTGAAACGTTTTCCCTTTTACGTAGTCCTTTTTGTGCATTATGAAATGGCATTAGTTTAAGTTCTGGCACTGGTATGAAAACACCATCGTGAGCACTGACTAATTCGGATACAACTTGACTCTCGTGTTTCCTTGGTGCACCCATTATCACGCTTGGTGTCGAGTTAGATCTCTTAAAAACGGAAACCGGCATAATTCCTTTTTTTGTATTAAAATCTGAATGTCAATAAATAATATTCTGTCTAAATGATTCGCAAATGTATGTACATTATGTTTAAGTAAGCGAAGGTCAACTTGTGTTTAAGAATTCAATACCTCAGTCTTAAATCGAATTTTAAATATTGTTGAAACAGATAAATCATTTTCAATAAAACTGTGTAGTTACAATACATGTGAAAACTAGTTAAGTCACCCAATATGTGTACTTAAAATTGGATTTTAAATAATTTTACGTCATTTTCTTTATATTCCGCCAGTTGTGTTCGCAGGTATAGAGATTTTTAATCCTGAGTACTCCATTATTATTAAAACACTACAAGGTAACATGAATTTCCATAATAGCTTTATTGTACACAGTTGGTATATAAGAAAGTTTTACAAATTTCTAATTGCTGTTAAGCATAATAATGTTACATATATTATAGTAAGTTAAAAACAGGTTTGTTTAGATCTACCGAGGCTTAAGACAAGGGGTTGATTTATCATCCCAATAATCCCGTTGGATTAATAAAGGGTAGTGGTGCGACAAAAGTTAATAAGGAATTCAATGGTATTGACACAATACAATCTACTGTTGTTATGGTTTATACTGTTATTAACTCGAGTTAAATGGTTTTACTTCCATACCGAAGTCCGTATTTAGTTTATAATTCATAATGTTAATTAAAAATCCTTTCAGTCACATGTAATACGACATAACTAATAGTCAGACTATCTAGCTATAATAATAGGTAATACTGATCGGTTTATAAACAGAGCGCTATAGAAAAGTGAGAATGTGTCCCTGGAGTAATGCGGTTTGACGCCCCATTCGAATTTTTTCACTTATAGCGAGGCAGTCAGTTCATGTATGACGGGGAAACCCGAGTGCCGGAGAAAAGGGAAATAAACTGACAAACCTGTTCACATTAGGATCTGTCCCGAGTGGGATTCGAACCTAGGCCGTGACAGGCTCTGTTATTATGACGTGTATGTTATCATGTCATTATACCGTCCGTTAATTTAAATGCTTAATCTAAAGACTTGTCAACGCCTTAGCTGAGACTAAAACAGTTTTATCTTTATAGAGACTTAATATTGTCCAAAACAGTCCCATTTTAGTTTTCTCAAAGCAATCCTTTCTAGTTTGCTTCAAAAGATAGGTTTTGGTCTATTTTGGTTTCCTTACAATGGGTTTGTTGTTACAGTGTTCAATCTTTGTACATTACGTAAACACCTCATTCATACAATTCAACTCTTTATTTCCGATTTCACGGCCAGTTTTATAAGTCTGAAGTCTATCTCTGACAACTTAAGTTTACGCCCGAATCTTTAATTTGTCGCCTTTTGTCAATCACACTTCACCGATTGGGTGAAGACGGGGAATCATAAACGTTTTTACCACCACGAACAAGGCCTGATTCATACCTCAATAATGTTGGTTTTATGAATTCTTAGTGTAATGTTTATTGCTTTGTTCCCGCTGTCTGGTGGTTCTTGGATTGCTGGCCTTGCGATGCAAATCTGAATACAAAACCAGTAACCCAATATTATATATTTTATTACTTAAATTATATAATTAAAGTAATCAAAACAATAAATAAATAAATAAATAAATAAATAAATAAATAAATAAATAAATATAAATTGTTCTTTTGATATAGGCGATTTTGTCGGGTTTAACATATACATGTATAACTAACAATATATCTTGTAGATGTTGCAATATGAGTGTTTTGGAAGATGAATATCATTTGTAAAAACACTTGTTTGTAGCACAAATAGATTTAAGATTAGATTTTTTAAGAAACATTTTTGTCACTGGCCAAATTTTATATCCAACTGTAAAATTCCAAAAAAGTCTCAACTCGGATTAAAGTTGCAAAGTTTATTCTTATGTAATGTCACAAAGAAATGTCATATTACAAAATGCTTAATGTCTGTTTCTCCATGAAAGAATGTGACATTTTATAGCCATATTGACTTGTACTTAACATTGTATATGCAATAAAGCTTTTGTAAACTTGACGTAATAAAGTCTTGCAATTGTTGTATTAACATGCATTTTTCGTTAGATCGTATTGGTATGTCAGGTGCTTGGTGTTTGGAAATAGCAGAACCTAATACCTCGTCAAAATGTGTTTATATACAGTGGAACCTGTCTTGAAGGTCACCTGTATATAAGGACCACCTGATTTAAAAAGCCAGTAAAAGTTATACCAATTGCTCTTTATGCATGTTATTTGAGAACATCTATAAAAGGGTCACCTGCTTTTAAAGGCCAGTAATTTTTTAATCCCTATTGCTCTTTATTGGTGCTATTTGAACCTGTATATAAGAATCGCCTGTCCATAAAGGTAGTTTTAACTGGTTCCCTTTTGTGGTCTTTATAGACAGGTTTGACTGTAGGCATTTAACTGTCATCATTTACTTATAATATTGTTTTGTAAACAATTAAAATCTATTATTGCTCCACAAAATTATCTAATATTTTTGATTTTGATAATATGACACAATATCTTACACACGACATAAACACACACCAGATGAGGACAGACTCTGTCAAAAGTGTGACCAGTCACATAATTGGAAGAAACTGTCTTCGTATATATTGCAGTAAATTCCCTGTTTACCAACTGTGCTTATTAAAATTCAATGAAGCATGTTTTGTGTTTTATAAGCAACTTTATTGCAAATTTATTTCTAAATGTTTAATTTTAGTACAAAAAAAAACAACCAAAAAAAAACGGGCCCCATGAACAATCCTGCTAGATTAAATTAAAAAAATCATTTGGGGCTACCAACACTAAAATACTGACTGGCGAAAAAGAGGCGACCATATATGGCCATATTGTAAATATACGTGTGTAATATGAATTTTAATACACGACATATTGTATTGAAATATTGAGAAGACCATACAATACAATAAAATAAAGAAAGTCAAGAATAAAGACCAATGCAATAAAGTCTCTATATGATTTACACAAGGTGTCCACTATGTTGAGAGATCATTTGTAGCTAAAACGAAAGAGTTTACCCTTCATGAGCACCGGCTTCACCTACCTGGTAGAAGTTCATATGTTTAACGGTCAGTTTGAAAAGTTTTTTTTTAATTTACTTTTGGGATTGACTTTTGAACATATACCGTTATGTTTGTGTTTGATTTTATATATTTTTGTAATAAGTGTATGTCCGTGAAAATTGTTTGTACAGTTGTCATGTAGTTACGCTAGTATCGTGTGCTACTTTAACTTACCGGGCTTTGTTTGGATGATAAGCATTTGTACAGGGCTCTGTTGGTAGGGACTGACCTAACAGTTCTGCTAGTCGCCCAACGAAGTAGCTTTTTCTCGATATATGAGGTTCATGATTTGCTTATAACACAATAGAAAACAATCCCTATGTATAGTATTTTAATGTTGATGTCCTGTAATGACTTTATATTATTAAAATCGACATATAGCTTTCGTTTTACTGACTAGCTGTATCTTTATCATGGAATCTAAAAAATCTACTGGTATTAATTTTCACGAAGAATTTACAAAATATAAATGTACATGAATTAGCATGGATATTGTCATATATATATACATATATACTGGGCATATTACATAAATGTTAATGGAATCTGAAATAGTGACTTCATAAAATTTCACGCAATTTTGAAAATACTGTAACAGTTATGTTACTATATTCATTTCATTTTTAATATTATAAATGAAATACATTTATTTAGATTTTTTGATAGGACAAATCAAATAAATTAATTGTTTTCTTTTTTCGTTTGCATAAATTTCGTGGGTACAAATGTGGATCATGCAATAAGCACAAATTGCAGTCTATGATTTCAATGCCTAAATTGGGGCTATTTTGAGGCTTATCTGTTTTTACCAAAAGTCCATGAATTTTGGTGTACATTAGCAATCATTCTGACAGTAAATTTCAAAATGCCTTATTACACCAGAACCTGGATATTATATAATCAAACAAGAGTAGTCTCTCCTTCATTACTGTAGAGTATCAGCAGTTAAAAATGAAAACATTGTATTTCCGTTGAGCACATATGCAACAAAAAGAAGTACGTTATTATTTCTACGCCCCTATTTAAATTGTTGAGCGATTCGAATAAAAACAAACTGATATGTCACTCGACTTTGTTTTTTATGTCTGAATAGAGAACAAAAATTAGCAACAGAACGAATGACAAACATTTATATTTGCTTGCTTTATTTCTTTTAAGTACACGTTACAAAACCCCACAATAGTTCATGGTCATTTTGCATTGATACGTGTACATGCATTACACTGGCGGGAAAATGGAAAGACAGGTGCCCGGAATAAAACTAGAGTTATCTCTCTTGAATCGTTGCATATGGCGGCAAAAGTTGTTGGAGTTTGGTAATTTGATTTACTTTATAAATTATATCATTAACAACGCAAATTACACCTACCATTTTGCATCCCGCATGCATAGAACGGTTTTGTTCTGATTTGGTATTGACACGACAGTACAAAAAATAATGCAAGAGGGTGGCTCAGTGACTGTCTTGGTAAACAAAAAGATACGCAATTTTAAAGATATATCTTAATACATAGTCCGACTAATCAGCCCACTAAACCCCCATTTTAATTTTTTGACTTTTTGGAGGTTTGTGGTCTGACAGCTTCCATTATTGAATTCTTGAAATTTCTGGCGAAAACGGCAGAAACGAAAACACGCGTCGATAATTTCCATTATTTTCTTACCTCGCTCTTGTTGACAACATGGAACACTTCCTAAAACATTAATCTACCGATCCATGCTTAAATTTTAATTAAAATCCATCGATATCGGTAGAAATACAAGGTTTTCTGATGTCTCTTCAGCTCTCTGTCACTTTCACATCGTGAAGACATTACTAATTTGCATTGACCAATCAGATCGCGCGTTGCATTTGGATGGTGAAACTCGCAGTTCTATCTTTAGAAAGCACATGGTGATGTTTATTTACATTAACGATTCGCATTATTAATGATGTTTTACATGGTGTTTAATACATGTACTTACAAAAGGTAACATTGAAATGTATTCAAAATATTTAGAATTTATATGTAGACTTTCAAACAGAGCCGTAGTCGCGATCTTCTCTATATATTTTTATATTCTTGACCCCTCTCATTTTTCTGAACTGGTATCCTAGAAATATTATTCCAGTAATTTTGGAGAGAAAAAATTAAGCACCTCACTGTATATATGTATGTTCACGCAAAATACAGTTAAAATTGAACCCTATAACAAAATTTACAGTGTGGTCTGGATGAATATAAGAGAGTTAATTTTAATGACCTTGCAGACAAGTACTCTTGTGTTGAATTTTGTATATTACAATTGGTTTAAAAACTTATAATTCTACGATCTACAAAATATTGGACAAAACTTGACAGCATTTCAGGAGAACATGCAAGTCCCAGATATGATAGAATATTACCCAATTTGAAAGAAAAAATAATTTAGATCATAGGCGTAGGAGGGTTTTTAATATTGGGGGGGGAGGCAAACCGAAGCTATGCATATGTCGTGCCGCAGGTACGACCTCGTGCCATAGGCACGAGGCGGGGAGAGTATGGGTGCTAAACCCCTCGCATAGGTGGGGGTTCAGGGGGCCTTCCCCGGAAAATTTTCAAAACTAACCCCTGTCTAGATGCATCTTCAATGTATTTTGCAGCGTTTTGTTAGGTTAAAATACTGTGATATCAAGGCAAGATTAAAAACAATAGCCGTATGACACAAGTTCCATAATCAACTCTGTCATTGGAGATGGATATGGGGGTACCCCAGAAAATTTTGCAGCATTCTGAGTGAGAGACTGAAAATCAGTGAAATATTAAGACAAAATTGTACAAATAACTGCATGACATAATTAAGTCCAGTGATTAATTTTCAAACGCACGGTACTCAACTCACTTCTGGCTACATGGAGATTAAAAAGGTTTGGTGCCATATAAATAAACTAATTAACCACACCAATCTACATTTACCTTTGATGTACATCATTAAGTTGGCCATGGGCCTAGCATTGATATAATTCTCAACCCCCCCCCCCCTTTCAAAAATCCTGGATCCGCCCCTGCCATTGGAGATGCTGTGAGCCGTTTCTAAGGGTTAATTTCAAGACGCCCTTTTACAAGTATAATGATGAAATTGATAATTGATTGGTTACCAGATGGACATTTCCTGTTAAAGCTCTTGTTTTTTAGCACTTACACTATAAACATAAACTATGATACAAAATTTCACACAATATATTGCGGGGGCCTGCACCCCACCCCTACCCCGTGCTCCTACGCCTATGTAGATATAAACGAGAGAAAAAAAACACTGCAATTAGTACACGTCTTCACATGGTGTTGATAAAAATAAAATAACTAAAATAATATGTTATACGCGTGAAAACATCATTAATAATGCGAATCGTTAATGTAAATAAACATCGCCATGTGCTTTCTAAAGATAGAACTGCGAGTTTCACCATCCAAATGCAACGTGCGATATGATTGGTCAATGCAGATTAGTAATGTCTTCACGATGTGGAAGTGACAGAGAGCTGAAGAGACATCAGAAAACCTTGTATTTCTACCGATATCGATGGATTTTAATTAAAAGTTGAGCATGGATCGGTAGAAAAATGTTTTAGGAAGTGTTTCATGTTGTCAGCAAGAGCGAGGTAAGAACATACTGGAAATTATCGACGCGTGTTTTCGTTTCTGCCGTTTTCGCCAGAAATTTCAAGAATTTAATAAGGGAAGCTGTCAGACCACAAACCTCCAAAAAGTAAAAAAATTAAAATGGGGGTTTAGTGGGCTGATTAGTCGGACTACTTAATACATGGATGCATAGCCTAATTATGCAATCTATACATGCAAAAAATGCTTTAAATTGTATAAGCACTAGCCATAGCCTGAGCGTGTATGTTTGACGGGTTGATTGAATCGCCGTTGGGGGAGCCCAGGGAATTTTTACACCCCCCTTTAATACCTATATGAAAAGTGGAGGAGTGCAGATTTTTGCCCTATTGTCATTAACAAAGCGTAGCCTATGTATAGAGAATAATCAGACAGCTTTATTATTCCAGGAATGCTTTAAAATGTCATTCAAAACAGTGGCGTAACCAGCAATGAATTATTATGCAAGCCTGAGGCTGATGCAATTGCGTGTACACGAAGGGGGTCCGGAAGCAAAATTGAGTGCATTTTTCTGCATTCAAGGAAAATAAAGCCATTAAAGGGTTCTTATCACCCAAGTTACACGAAAACAAAGGTTTATCTATGAGTTAAACAAAATATTTTATATTTCCAAAAAGAATATCTTTTTTGCTGATTTTTATCATGTCTACAATTTGTCAATTCATGAAGACTTTTGTATCATTTTTAACGACAATTTGCAGAATGACAAATGACATAAATTATTGGATTGACTTTTTTTAAAATATAAAATAAATAAAAACAAAAATGGGTAAGCACAGGATTATTGGCTTATATCCACAATATGCCACATCAAAACATCCCTGGCATGCACACAGAGCCCCTTAGCAAAGATATGCCTTGGGCTTTCATTGCAATACTTGTTTCTTCTGTACAGGTTTATTCTGGACCCTCCCTTTTCAAGTATCTGGATCTGCCTACTTATATGCTTATCTCCTACTTTTTAATTTAAGCTTGCAGAGTGTAATATTATACCTAAAAGGTGTCTTGAGTAATGACTTTAGATTCTTGCACCCATAGTAGCAGGTCTTGGACTTGTGGAGTGAGGCCTTTCTTAAATTTTGAACCAATGGCCTTGTGATTTGGTTTATAGATAACCTATACTATAGACTGGTTGAACCTAGATGGAACTAAAAAAAGTATCTAGATCTTTATGCATCCATCCTAAATATTTTTTTTTTCTTTTTCTTTAAAAAAACCCTCCAAACATGTATACCTTTGAATATTGACATATATAGACTGTATATAAACTGTACAGTTATTAGTGTAACAGTAGTTGATTCCCTTTGGTTGCATACTGTATGCATGCATAATAACTTGACTTCATTCACTATAAGTACTGACAATGCACAGTTTTAAGTGCTATTATAACAGGCTATATTGTTTCAAGCTGATATCAGGAAAATAATTGTCTTTAATGTCACAATTAAACATCTTTATATCTGATAATACATTATGTCATTTAAGATGGTTTTCAGGAAATTTAATAGCAGTTATTCAGTTGTCATAGCAACAACATTAGCTCAAGGGTTCTATTTATTTTCCTGGTATTATGATGCGATGGTTCCCCTTGGATTTATATATCTTCATGATACCATAAATTTATTTTAATTTGAGAATGAAGAGGAACTTATTTGCATCTATATATTCAATATTGTCCTTCATTATTGATTGTCTGTTTATATGTATATATCTACATTTGAAATAACCATTTCAGCCCTCAATTTTGTCAACTAAAATGGTGGCCTAATTGACCTGGAATTGTGTCTGGCAACCTAAAATTTGTAAATGGTGGCCAGCTTGTCCACTTTCAATTTCAACTTTGTGACCAGAAAACAGATATTATTTCTGCATCACAAAAATTTTCATGATACTGTTACCAATTCAGGCAATATAATGGACACTTAACATCATCATTATTTATTAATAACACTGATGTATGTAAGTGATTGTAAGTCAGTTTTATAAAAGTACACTTTTGTTTTCCTAAAGCTCTGCTACAGCTCTGTACTAAATGTTATGTGGTACCTGCCAAAAATAAAGACAATAGGTCTTAGACCTTCCATTACAAAACATAATTTTTGGACCCCTGTTTAGACCATCTAGCCACCCTGGTAAGGCTTCTCAAAATTATGATTAAAGTCTTCATACATCTTGAATTTAATTGAAACTGTAAATAAATGCATTTATATTACTTCTGAAAGATGAACATGTAAATGGTAAAAGCCAAAACTACAAAAAAAAAATAAAAAAAAAAAGCTAAAATTTAATATCATTTGTCATATAGCACAACTGACAAAGTAAAATATACATATAATCTATATTAATCTATATACAATGCATCCTGACAAATGCCAGAAAGCCCCAAACTATGCCCACTGAATCACATTTATTTTAAAATTTATGCTGTCTGCAATTTCCTGGCAGAATATGAATTATAATTTTTCTCTCCCCTCTTTCAATGGGAATTGCAATACAATTGCTTCAGCATGTTTCACTGAAGAGAGATACAGTCATATTGAAAATATTAATTTATGGAACAATATTGTACCTTTTAACAGTATTTGTTTAAAATGAAAGATAAAATCTTAAGTATATATCTAACAAACATGTTTGGTATGGCTCCTAAAACATACAAACCTTTTTTGACATAGTGTACTAGAATTGAAAAAAGGAAGAAAAAGTATTGATTTTAAAAGTTATTAGAATCCCCAGGTTTAGGTGATAAATGCATTTAGCTGTGATTTACTCTCAGATCATGGCCTTCTAAAAGGGTGTAATTACCAAGTTTAATTGCTTCTGTGCATTAACACGGAGATTGGTAAAGCAAAGTCATATTGTGTAACTTGAGTTTAGCACATCATTAAAAAAGCTGTTTTGTGTTGGAGTGTTTAGAAATGAGTTAATCAATGTAAAACATAATTAACATAATTAAAATATAATTTTGTTTTCTGCTGAAAAACATATTTTTTATAATCAGCATGAGTTTTTTTGGAGATTAACTGGAAAAAATTCAGAAGTTAAAATCTAAATTATTTTAATTATTTTTAGAGTATAGATAGGCATAGTGACTAAGTGAGTGAGTGAGTTAGTTATTATTAATAATTTCCTGCATGTGCACTATATTGTATATGTTTTATGTTTATTATTATGTATATGTTCTCTGTATTGATAAAATTCAGTATGAGAAATAAAGAAACTTGAAACTTGAGTGGTGAAGGAGACAGATTTGCAGTTCAAGAGTCATGGGTTGGAGCCTCAGTTATAAAACACTACAATTACTAACCTTTCAAAATTTTATTTGAGTGCTATTTTGTGGTGTATTTATACTTAAATCGTATCATGTAGTGGATGTATCGCTTCAGCCCTAGAGTTCACTAGGTTAGGACCATAGTTACTGAAATTCAGAATCTTTTAAAAAATCGTATTTTAGTACTATTTTGTATTGTTTTAAAAAGCATCAAATCATGGCCTTAAATTGTAATGTATTTATCAGACCTGTCAATTCTGATTTTTAAGAAACAATAAGATTGAGGCATTTGACCAATTCTGATTTGAACCTATAACCTTATTCATTTGATAATTCTAGCTGAGCACACATGCAGTGTTTAATTTGCATATATCTATCATTTATAAAACAAACCTACCAATCCATGTCCAGATCAAAAGATAGTGAATAATTTGAAACTGGAAAACCAAGTTAAGAACATGAACTTCCACCAGGAAAGTTAGGGTGGTTGCTCTGGAAGGGTAGGTACTTCCTGTTTATTTAGCTACACCTGCCTCATGTGCAATAAAAATTGAGAATGAAAGTAAATGACCTCAATTATATCCAGGCTAATTTTGGACACAGATATGTGATGACAGCCATAAAGTTTTTAGGGCCCTTGCAATATCCTAGTGTCAATAATCTATTTGTAAGCTGCTTGCTTTATTGTTAAAGTCAAAGGTGAATCTGCTCAGGTAACGTGTTTAATCCCTTATGCTGGTACTCGGATTTCCTCAATCATTGTTATTTTATTTTCATAGTATAATTGAAATTTTACACCTATTCCTTCTACTTTCACAAGATTAATTTTTTTCCAAATTAATGATTATAATTTTTATAAGTAATATTGGGTTTTTATTTCATAATGCCATTTGTATGATAACACCTGTTTTTTTTTGTTGTTTTTTTTTTGGGGGGGTGGGGGGGGGGGGGGGGGGTTAGTGACATCAATTTGAAATCCAGATATATAATTAGTTAATTGTGATGTCAAGACTATTTTACAGAATTTGAGTTTACTGCACATTGACATGCATACAATCATGTTTTGAACTACAAGTTAATGATCTAATACAAGGAACTGAAAACCTCTTCATTGTTTTCCTGCAGCACACAGCTAGCAGCCCTCGGAAACATTTCCATTTTTACTAGCGATCTAATTGATTTTTTTCGCTCTTCCAGTAGATTACTAAGACTTATCAATTCCTTGCTGACTGATGCGAAAAAGCAATAATGATACAGTTGGGATTTTGACTTTGGAATGAAGCAATTTATTGATCGTTTGATTATCAGAGGCAAAGAACATCATTATGGTAAGTATCCACGATTATACCAACTTAACCAAATAGTTATTAGCACAGGAATAACACTACAGGCTACAATTTTTATATTATATTTGGTATTAATGTTTTTTCTTGATAATCAGTGGCAGTAGGATAAAGTCTTTAACCTTTTATTGATTTTGTCTTTTCCATTCCGTGTCTTTCTTAATTTTTTATGTCTAAAGCCCTTTTTTGAACAATTTTATTTTGCTCTCCAGTGCTATTAGCTAAAGAATTTAGTAATCTGAACTTTATATTAATTTTTTTTATTCCTCAAAATTTTAGTGTCCATTTAAAAAAAAATCAATCTTCTTTCATTGATATTTTCAAATTTTAGGTTCAAAGGGCTTGATTAAACTTATTTTTTCAAAACTTAACGGTATGTTAAGAATTTTGATGAAATTTTCGGCATTGTATTTCCAGAAAATTCAGAGTACAATTTATGCACACATTATATTATAAATCCCATTAGGTATTGGACTTTCAGAATGAGATGATGCCTGAATTTAAAGCACTTGAGATGTGCGGTTACACGACAAGGGTTAGAAATGTTATAAAAATCACATCCTTTTGCATGTGCCACTGAAATCTTTTAATACAAATGTGCTGACATGGCATTTTTTCAGTGGTAATGTCATATTCACTGTTTATCTGGAAAAAAATTTGTATCAGAAAAATAATTGCAGATATTCAGGTAGTTTGTCATTAAACAGAAAATTATACCTATACATATCTGATACCAGTATGTCTGATATTAATGCTTGATTTATTGAAAGAAGGATTAGTGTTTAAAGTCAAGGTTACCACAGGTACAGGCCAAGCTATAGAAATATGCTATGTTATAAGGTCTTTAGTTTTTAAAACCACTACTGTGGCCCATGATCTTGGTTTTTAGCTCACTTGCACAGAGTGCATAAATGCTATTGTCAAAACTTCGGTATCTGCTTCAGACATTATGACAAATCATTGTTGTTGTTTGTGAGACTTTCATAAAAAACATCAAATCAGGAAATTATACAGCTGTATGGTAATCAAGAATATTGTACAAGGATGTGATTTCACCAGCTACAAATACATCTCTATGGCTACAATTCTCTCAGAATGTCCATCACTATTGTGGATCTTAGTCGATGGAGATTTTTGCTTTTCTTTTGTAGGATTCAGTTCTTGGTATTATTTCACTGTGGTAATAGTTAGATCACACTGGGCTCCAGTGATTTAGCACACCTGATTTTGAAAATATTCTAAGTATTGTATAAGCATTCACATTGTAGGAATATGATGATTGCTGATAGTCACAGGAGTTGCAGAGATGCTGTTAATTCTGCCCTTGATTTCATTTTTATATGCCTGTTTGTAGAAATGAGACATATAATGCAGATGGTATGACTTTGTCCATTTGTATTTGTCTGGTCTAATCCTCAAACACTATTAAAAAAAGTTTTTACTAACCTTTGTATACATAAATAACAAAATTTGACATTATTTAAATAACAAAAGAAGAAGTTACTCTGCAAGTTTTCTAGAATTGTTTGATATTTTAATCATTTTTTTTATCCAGCCTACTCCTCCCACACTACTGAACAGAACAAAATAATTATGGAGTAATGCATTAAGTTTTGTTTCCCTTTTACATGATACTGCTGAAATATTTCAAGTCCTGTTCTTACTTTGCTATTGCAACCTTTACCAGCAGTTTAATGTCAAATTGAATGGCACAGAGACACTGAAAATATGTATTACTCTAAACATTTCAGAAATGATTTTTAAAACATCATTAAGATATTAGTTTGTAATCCTCCTTCATCTAGTATATTAATCTATATTTTTATTGGCTTTTCAATAGGTAATATAACAGCCAGTGATTGACAGCAAGGAAAAATTAATGAAAGCAAAGACAGAAGGTAAGTCAGGTTTTTAGGATATATCTGTTATTTCTCTGTGAATAATGGTAGCTCAATTGGTAGAGTGCTCCTTCTGTATGTGGGAAGTAGTGGGTTTGAATCCAGGCCAGGTCTAACTAAAACTTGAAAAAAGGCATTGACTGTTCTTTCGTCAAGCACTCAGCATTTAAAAATAAAAAAAGCCACATAGTCATTCAGAAGGGACATTAAAATATCCATGACCCTGCCCATTGCACTGTGACTGAGCACACTGCAAAGCCGCTTCACCTATAGCTGATGATATCTCCATAAAAGTGATATATTCTTGACTTGGAGGTAAAATCCCATTCAAACAATCAATCTCTGTAAATAAGATGATAAAAAATGAAATAGAAGAAGGAATATTAGGCCAAAGAAAAAATATGTTTCAACTAAGGCTCGTAGAAAATTCGGTAGATGGGCATTTTTAATTTTTTTTTGTTTTTTTACATTGACCATAGGGAGCAAGAATGCTAACTTTAACAGTGCTTGTCAAAAAAAATGTCATGAAATTGTTATTTTATGCATTAAAATTTAGGGTTGTTTGGGTTATAGTGGAAATTTAATAAATTTTTAGACCTTTGAACAGCAGTGGAAAAGTGTCCGGTACCTGTGACATTTTATTTTAAATTTTACAACCAATAAAGTGATTTCATTAAATATATATGTGTTTTTAAATTCCTTTTTAATTACCAGAACTTTAGTGCATTACAGAGTATATTTTTACATACATGGGGGTTACCAGCATCTGAATTGATCAGTGCCCCTTATCTATTCACATTTGTGCAGAACTCTAGGGAAAAGCCTTTATAATACAAATTCCTGGAACAATGTTGTTTTTACAGGAAACATCAATTTTTGCATTTGAATTCCATAGGCAGCAGACATTTTAGTTTAGTCCAAGTGTTATGGGTATCACAAAGCGAACAGGTGAACCCTATTACATGTACAGGTGTTGTGGCATTTTAGTGAAAAAGAAACATGAACAGTCTAAAAATTGTCTCAGTCAGGCCCAGTCTCTTGGGCAGTCCAAATATAAAATTGTCCCAGTTTAGGCCTAGTCTCTTGGGCAGTCTAAATATATAAAATTGTCTCAGTCCAGGCCCAGTCTCTTGGGCAGTCCAAAAATAAAATTGTCCCAGTCCATGCCCAGTCTCCTGGACAGTCCAAATATAAAATTGTCTCAGTCCAGGCCCAGTCTCTTGGGCAGTCCAAATATAAAATTGTCCCCATCCAGGCCCAGTCTCTTGGGCAGTCCAAATATAAAATTGCCCCCATCCAGGCCCAGTCTCAGGGGCAGTCTAAATATAAAATTGTCCCAGTCCAGGCCCAGTCTCTTGGGCAGTCCAAATATAAAATTGTCCCAATCCATGCCCAGTCTCAGGGGCAGTCTAAATATAAAATTGTCCCAGTCCAGGCCCAGTCTCTTGGGCAGTCCAAATATAAAATTGTCTCAGTCCAGGCCCAGTCTCTTGGGCAGTCCAAATATAAATTGTCCCCATCCAGGCCCAGTCTCTTGGGCAGTCCAAATATAAAATTGTCCCAGTTTAGGCCCAGTCTCTTGGGCAGTCCAAATATAAAATTGTCCCAGTTTAGGCCCAGTCTCTTGGGCAGTCCAAATATAAAATTGTCCCAATCCATGCCCAGTCTCAGGGGCAGTCTAAATATAAAATTGTCCCAGTCCAGGCCCAGTCTCTTGGGCAGTCCAAATATAAAATTGTCCCAGTCCAGGCCCAGTCTCTTGGGCAGTCCAAATATAAAATTGTCCCCATCCAGGCCCAGTCTCTTGGGCAGTCCAAATATAAAATTGTCCCAGTCCAGACCCAGTCTCTTGGGCAGTCCAAATATAAAATTGTCCCACTCCAGGCCCAGTCTCTTGGGCAGTCCAAATATAAAATTGTTCCAGTCCAGGCCCAGTCTCTTGGACACTCCAAATATAAAATTGTCCCCATCCAGGCCCAGTCTCTTGGGCAGTCAAAATATATAAAATTGTCTCAGTCCAGGCCCAGTCTCTTGGGCAGTCCAAAAATAAAATTGTCCCAGTCCATGCCCAGTCTCTTGGGCAGTCCAAATATAAAATTGTCTCAGTCCAGGCCCAGTCTCTTGGGCAGTCCAAATATAAAATTGTCCCAGTTTAGGCCCAGTCTCTTGGGCAGTCCAAATATAAAATTGTCCCCATCCAGGCCCAGTCTCTTGGGCAGTCCAAATATAAAATTGCCCCCATCCAGGCCCAGTCTCTTGGGCAGTCCAAATATAAAATTGTCCCAGTCCAGGCCCAGTCTCTTGGGCAGTCCAAATATAAAATTGTCCCACTCCATGCCCAGTCTCAGGGGCAGTCTAAGTATAAAATTGTCCCAGTCCAGGCCCAGTCTCTTGGGCAGTCCAAATATTAAATTGTCCCAGTCCAGGCCCAGTCTCTTGGGCAGTCCAAATATAAAATTGTCCCCATCCAGGCCCAGTCTCTTGGGCAGTCCAAATATAAAATTGTCTCAGTCCAGACCCTGTCTCTTGGGCAGTCCAAATATAAAATTGTCCCAGTCCAGGCCCAGTCTCTTGGGCAGTCCAAATATCATCTCATTGTATAGACACATTCCAAAACTAATTGTTGCATGAATATTTTGAAATTAGTAATGAATTTAATAAATGCATTTTATATTCATCTCTCAAAGTAATGCAAAAATTGAATCAAAGTTAGTCTTTGTCAGTATTTCAAAATCACATTAAGTGACATCAGTGTTACAAGAAGCTCACTTGGAAATATAAGAATTTAAATGTTACTTTCACATGATAATTCACAGCAAATCTGGTTGACAGAGAGAGAGAGAGAGAGAGAGAGAGAGAGAGAGAGAGAGATTATTACAGCAAATCTGGTTGACAGAGAGAGAGAGAGAGAGAGAGAGAGAGAAATCATTACTGCAAATCTGCTTGAGAGAGATCAAGATCATTACAGCAAATCTGACTGAGAGAGAGAGAGAGAGAGAGAGAGAGAGAGATCATTACAGCAAATCTGGTTGAGAGAAAGATTATTACAGCAAATCTGGTTAAGAAGAGAGAGAGAGAGAGAAAAGAGAGAGGTCGTTACAGCAAATCTTGTTGAAAGAGTGAGAGGAAAGAGAGAGAAATTTTTACAGCAAATCTGGTTGAGAGAGAGAGAGAGAAGATGTCTTCAATGTTTTATACCTAATCTCTGCTTTATAATGACTGATCACAAATTACATCATTAAATTTCCATTATTAGAGATTTGTAGTTCAGTTCGGTTAGGCATCCATCAAGTAATGGAATGTCAGGATTGGTTGATTAATCAAAATTAATTACCAACTCTTGATTGAAACTTAAATTGATCAACACTTTCTAAAATTTCTCTAATCTAATGGGTATTGTTTTTCTTTTTGGTGATGGTTTGTATTATTATGATGTTTTTCTACACTTTTAATTTCCTTGAATGACATGATAAATTTTAAATTGAAAGTAATGCATTTTAAACACTGTTTACTTGGCAGTCAGGAAATATAAAAATGTATGAGTGATTGAACAGCGATCTTTGAATTCAAGATTTTCGCTTAATATGTGCCATTATGTGGAAGGTCGTTGGTTTGAAATCCAGCCAGGTCCAAAAATCCATAGACAAAGTTGAAACAATAAATGATCATATAAAATACAGGGTGTTATGGTCCTGGTGAGCAATACAAGTCAGATAGGGTCTCTTGTTTATATCTAGGACTGCCAGTGGAATTGGAGTGGCTGTGAAAATGGTTTCCAGATGATAATTTTTAGAATATTGATTTGATTTAGATGAAACTTGGTCAGTGTGTTTATTAATGAAATACCTTGGTTAAGCTTGATTTGTGACATGTTTCATGCATAATAAATTAGCATGCTTGCATAATTAATTAGCATACTGAAATCTGATTGGTTTATTGTTTCCGGATGATAACTTCTGTGATATTTTAATCAGATTTTGCCGAAACTTGCTTGTTGTGAAAATAACATGCGTATTGATATCTGTGCATTAATAATTAGCATACTACAATTTGATTGGTTGATTGTTTCTAGATGGTCAGTATATTTTTAAACTCTTTCTCAGAATTTAACCTCCTCTTATGTACTGTACAGAAAACCCGTTTTCCATGACGTTTGCTTAAAAAATTTAAAATCTGCACTATTGATAAAACATGACATATGCATTACAGTGTAGTGGCCGTAGTTTTTCTGTTTGACGCCAACATTACATCGATTTCTTCAATCCTTATTTGATGTTGTGTAACGGTATAATCATCGTAACATTATATCTATTTGCAAATCTTTTACTCAAGTGGCAAGATAGTTTACAATCGAGTAATTTCATTTACTTAGATTCTGCACAGAAAATGGCTAGAAGGATTTTGGGGGATCAATAAATGATATTGTTTCCAATAAGCGGGACTATCAATGTCAAAAATCCAATTTACAATGACAGAGAAATGTGTTAGAAGATAGAGTCTTTTGTTTCAGCCGTCTACAGAGACGTAGACTTGTTTCTCCTGTAAATCGACCAACAGAATGAATGTCCTCATGTTGTATACAACGTCTAGGTTTAAAGGGTTATTACCTGAAAATTGCTATGTTATTATCTAGAAGAGATGACTATTCTTTTAAAAACAATGGTGACTTGATTATTTTATTGCAATACTACTGATTGTCATTTAAATTTTTAAAGCATTTTTAAAGTTTTCCAGCCTTTCAGCTATTCAGTAATTTTTCAAATGTATTGATTATTTTCTTAACTTTATTTGTGTGGCCCATTTGAATAATTGGGTATGGTAGGCTTGGATTTTTCGTGGTAAAAGTGAAAACATAAGATTTCTTTTCAAAAATGCAGAAAAATTTTTAAGAATCAGATTAAGATAGTTCTATTCTAGTTATTATTGAAGATTAAATGTGTAATAGATTGTCATATTTAATTTGGTATCAAAAGTATTGCAACAAGCACCATCTTTTAACTCGAATATTGCATGTAGTAGCTAGGTCATTACCAAAGGGAGATAACTATTTAAATACTCTTAGAATTGAGATAAAACCTGTTTATTGTCAAAAAACAGTAATTTATTAGTATAGTTATTGATATTTGATTAAAGTATAGAATCATTTGGAGCATGTTTATTGATATATTGGTTTTCAGAGTGAATTCCATCCCTGATTAAAATATTGATTTGACATCATCTTCAAACACCAGAGAACAGTTGCTTAAATATGCATCGTATTTAATCCTATTCCCCAGCCTCTAATGTCTTCATTTTAATTCATATTCTCGCTTCATGAACAAGTACTAGATTCTCCGTGTTAAAAATGGGATAGTTTAAAGCATTTCTATACAAAGAAAGCACGTCATTAGAGATGTGTTAGCACCTGATTAAATTCAAAATCAAGTTCTAATTTTTACTAAAATGTGCCAATAAATTAGTTTCTACGGTTATGAAATATTGATAAAGTTAACTGCAGTGTGAAATTAACTTTTAGTAGAATATTTTATCCAGTAATGGAAGAAGAGATTGATAGTAAGATAGGGGTGTATGGTGAATGTTGTAAAATGTAAATTCTTTATTATCCCTATATATGTATACATAAATGACATTTGATTAGGGAAGAATTAAGGAGATTTAATTAGTTAATTGTTCAATATTTATGTTGGGGTTAACTTTTATAGTGTTATTAGCTTTAGGCTGCTACAAGCGATAAGGTGATGCCACAGCCATTTGTCTTGGCTTAACTGTGTCTGAATGACTCTTAAAATGTTTCAACATCACAGTGCTTGCCTGTGGTAAGTTATTTAATCTAAAGTCATGCTGTACTAAAATAGACCATGACTTGACCTGAAAGATCATAGGAGTGATCTGTGGGTCTTGTGTTTTGTCTGAAATAAAAACCAAGGCTTTTTCAATGATAAGTGTGGTTAACCAAAAAGTGTGGGCAACAGAACCTATATCTGTAACAGCAGCTCTGTGGGTCTTGCGTTTGGCCTGAAAAAAAAAAAACGAGGCTTTGTCAATGATAAGTGTGGTTAACCAAAGTGTGGGCAACAGAACCTATATCTGTAACAGCAGCTCTGTGGGTCTTGCGTTTGGCCTGAAAAAAAAAAAAAACGAGGCTGTGTCAATGATAAGTGTGGTTAACCAAAGTGTGGGCAACAGAACCTATATCTGTATCAGCAGCTCTGTGGGTCTTGTGTTTGGCCTGAAAAAAAGAGGCTTTGTCAATGATAAGTGTAGTTAACCAAAGTGTGGGCAACAGAACCTATATCTGTAACAATAGTATGACTGCTCTCTCTTGTACTTTTCAGGTGACAAATGCACATATATATTTGACATAGATATTAAAATAAGAGAACAATTAGCAGTTTTTGAAAAAAATATTTTTTACAGACAATCACATGTTCAAATTCATTATTAAAGAAATAATGTAATTTTTCCAACCCATTATACTTTGCAAGACATTGGAAAATTACCTTATTTCTTATGTTTACAGTATATATATAAAAATTAATTTTATGGCCACCACATTTTCCACGTTAATTTGAAAACAATTGTGAAATGCGATGTTTGTGCACTTTCTCATATAAATGGTACATTACCTGTCAGTCAACGAGAGCATTTGACATCTGACGTCATCACGTCAGCTCATGGAGCAATGTCTCTATGAAGTTGCTAAGTATAGTCAAATACTTTATAGAAGCAAAAATATTGCAATTGTAAATATATAAAAAAGAGGGCCTCAGTGACTGAGTGGTCTAAAGGCTTGTATGCTGATAGATCACAGTGTGTCTCACAGTCTAGGTTCAAACACCACTCTGGCAGATGCTAGTTTAAAAATGTTTGTTAGTTGACTTGCCAAAGGTTGATGGTTTTTTTCTTGGCATTCCAGTGTCCTCAACAGTCCCTGATATGACTGCCTCAATATACTGTATAAGAAGAAACATTAGCGATTTTCATTTTGACACTTGTAAAGCGAATTCATCTTCTCAGCAAAAATTATTTATTTCTCTTGGTTCACTTTTCCTACACGTGGAACCATTAGAATTTCTTACCATGAAATAGTTTAAAAGGTTAAAACCATGAAAGTTTCCTACTGCAAATATTTCTTCTTATACAGTAAGTGAAAGAAAATTGACACCATTACTCAACTAAACTCATAAAATATAAATTAAAAGTTTAATAGCTAATATTTGCATCAAAAATGGGGATTTCATAGAAGGGTCTTTATAAATTATTTAAAAATCATAAACAGCTTATATACCATAACAAGACCTAACATATTTGAAATAAAGCATCTTGGGGAAAAATAATATTAATTTTACAAAATGTGGGATGTGGGGCCCCAAATGAAGAAACTGTAGAAGTGCCCCTAATTATTACGTTAAAATCCTAAACAACAAATGTACAATAGCTAGTGTTGGATACCTTGTGTGACAAATGGGATCTGATCTTACATCCTTTTACAATTTAAACCTGGTTTAAAAATTTTACTTATGCAACATCCCTAGTCTTATTTAAGAAATAATAAAGAAGAAGGTTGGTTCTTAAGCTGGTAATGTTATTGATCCTAGACAACATAGCTATTGTTTTATCTGTCTTGTTTATTTGTCCTAAGAGTGATTCAGACTTTATAACTTTTATTGTGAGAATTCCCAGGCAATGGATGTTGTATTAATTGAGTTTTAATGACAGGGATTACATCAGAATATTTACAGTGTCAGATAAATGTCTGTTCTAGCTGCATATAAAACAAGCAAGAACCCAGACAATGTCATGTGGAGTTATGCCCTTGTCTTTGTCAGTGCAACATAACATAGGCTCCATACAATATGTATAAATATTAACTGCATAAGAAGTTTTTTAGACAAAAAAATGTTTTAATAGACCAGAAATATAGCTAAAAATTTAAAGAAAACAGCTTACCATCTCTGGTTTGTATGGAGATGTTCATCTTGTATTGTAAACTTATTTATTTTGGCAGTGTACTAATTTTTGTTTATTTCCGGTCGTTTGTTTTGCGCAAAAAATTATATTATGCTTGTTGTGTTATAGTGTATATTTCAAAAACGTGAAAATTTAACTACTCAAATATGTTTAATTTCCTATACCGCGAAAATAAATACATGGGAAATTAAATATGTTTACAGTAAATTGAAATCTTTAATCCACTATTGTGCATTCCATAGAAGGTGGTAGACATACCTAGCCTTTCAAGTAGACCAGTTTTTTAATCATCTAACTATTGATATGTAAGCCTGCTTTTTAGACCTGACTCTTCCGCAGAGGATCTGATACGATTTGGAAACAAGCTATCTGGTTCTTCTGACAGCTCTGGTTCATTTCTGTATTTTCTCCCATTTCTATACTCTTACAAAACAGTAAAAGAAAATAGTTTACAGTAAAACATGTTTATAACGAAGCCCTAGGGACTCAATTTTTAGCTTCGTTATATTGTTATATATAGACTTATATAGAGAAACAGTCGGGCCAAATAATTGACTTTGTTCTATCCATGTATTCGTTTTAAGTGTGTTCGTTATATTCATGTTTTATTGTATGCATAAAGTACTCCTATATTCATTATAATTTCATATGTGATATATTCTTCAATTAAAGGTCTGTTTGTTTATATCATGATAATTGGAAAAAATTATCAAAGTATATTTTGCACATCAATTTAGAAAACATTAGTGTACAAACTGTTAAAAATGTTTTTGTTCAGAGTTTTATTTACACATATTAAAACAGTCTAATAATTAATTGCTTTTCAGTCTTTGATATTGTTTTGTTTTAAGAATCCTTTGCCTCTAAGTCTTATTTCTAGAGAGAATCAAGAAGTCAGTTTGATTTAGATATACAAAGTTCATTACAAATTTAATTTATCATTTGTTCTCTGCCAGCAGCATCAGCAGCAGCAAACCTACAGATAAGAAGTAAATATACAGTACAGACCTGTAGAAAGTTTAACAGTGAACTACACTAAAGAGTTAGAACGCGGCTACCGAGTGGCCGAGATGTGGGTAGCTAGTGACCGGAAAAGTTGCCAAGAGATAGACAATAGCCTCCGAAAAAAGCTGTCACGATATAGCTAACGAAGGGACTGTCGATTTGACACTTATTTGTTAGCTAAGTGTTAAACTTCCGACAGGTCTGTACTGTAACTGTAGTTTTATTGATTGATTTCTTTATATTAATGGAAATAAATTTGGCTATATTGGTACATTTCAACTGTACTTTAGCCAAATAGCATTACAAGTGACATATATGTTTCTAGTAAGTTGATATAAAGTGTGGAGATATTTCTAATAGGAACTAAAAATAGATTATGCATATCAGGACAACGCAGTGGATCTTATGAAAAAGGTGTCTTGTGTTGTAGTTATAGTACTGTTTTAGGGCTCCATACATACCATCTCTATAAAGACATTTATATTGTCCACCAAAACAAAATCCAGGGTCTTTGGTGACCAAAGGGTTTACCTTCCTGGTTTTGCAAATTACAGCACCTCTTAAGACCTTGGTTCAACTTCAACTTAGCAGATTCTAGTGTGACAACTATTCGATTTGCTTGCTAAATTTTGGTTGTTCTCCAGTTTCCTCCACGATCCTTGAACTGACACTCAAATCGGGTTTGAAAAGCTTGCTTACAATTACAGCACTTTTCATTTCTTAGGTTTAAATCCCAAAGGCATGGGTTAGTGCAGGAAAGTTTGCGATTTTGCTTGCCAATGGTCTTTTGTCTTTTGTTTTCTCTGGACACTCTGGTTTCCTGCACCATCCCTCAACTGGCCTTAATATAAGTGACAGAATTTTGGCTGGGACAAACTCCATTTCTCCACTCCACTGAGACAGGTCTTAGTATCGTTAAGTTATTTTGCCTGTCTTACGCCGATGGTCCTCTATGGTGTTATTGTTTTCGGTCTTTTTTGTGTCAAATATTAAAAGTTGAATTTCCAGTTTTATCAGTTGGAAACTACCTGGAATTCTATATTTAGTATTTAGATTAAAGAAAGGTGCTCAAAGCCAATCAATTAATATAATTACCATGCCAGCTAACAAAAAATAATGGGGAGAAAAGCCAACATAGACATGATTCAAACAACTCTTCTTTAAAAACTAATTGTTAAAAGGCAATTTATTTGAAGTACAGTCATATCATGTTTGTTTTAATGAATTAATGCAGGTACTATGCTACCTGTGTAGTAATTAAGCTGCAGGTATTGCACTACCTGTGTAATTAAGCGTTTATTTCATCGTTTATTATTGATGTTAATTTCACATATGATATTGCATGTTACTGTGGTATTTGTTTAACCTTTAAATTGCAGAACAGTTCTACTGATTCCACGGTGAATCAATATCTAATATTTACTGTGTTGGTCAATTACGTAATGATAACCGCATTTGTGATGGAGATTCATTATTTATTATTATACACAAGTTCAACATCTATCACTGGCATGTTCAATTTAAAAAATAAAACTGCCTTTAAAGTACAGATAATTTTACAACAGTAATTATTTTACAAGTAATTTGAATACAGTAATTGGTTTCCAAAACAATCAGAAACATTTATTGGTATCATAATATATTTAATTGTATTTGTTCTCTAGGTTTGAATATGCTGGTTATACCCAAACAGCTATTGGTTTACTGAGGTGTCTTGTTCTGTCTCTTCATCATCACATAAAAAAATTCTGGACACCTATTGCTGTTACTTTGGTGTCTTGTCCTGTCTCTTCTGTCTATCCCACTACCTGACAAAAGTCTGGAAAACTATCTGTTCTGTCCATCCCATCCCTTGGTAAAAAATCTGGGCAGTTTTTGATGATACCTCAGTAGGGAAGTATGATAGCTTACTAAATTTTCTTGTTATTTAATGTTCAACATATGGAGTTTTGCCTTCATTAATTGCAATTTTATTTCCTTAATTATTAAATCAAAGTATTAATTTTGGTGTTTTGAATAAAAATGTACAAAAATATAAAAAGATCCTAGACCAAATTAAAAACAAAAAAGCTAAAAAAAAATTGTTGTGACAAAAGATGCTATTATATATGGTTTTCATTTTCTAGCTGGCTGATTAGAATTAATTCTTTAACCCTTTTTACCTCCTACAGATCAGCCAGTGGAATGGTATAAAAATCAAACAATTTGCAAATTTGATAGAGATAGAGAAAAGATAAAAGTGATATTTCGTGACTCGTTAATAGACAATTTACTAATTGATATTACTGTATATACCCAAGTGCATTATTAAGACAAATTCAAAAGAAAATGTTGAATTTACATCTATTTATTTTTTCATAGATATAATTGTACAATTAACCATGTGAATCCACATGTTCAATAAAGTCAGATAAAACTGTTTGATGATATATGGACAGATATGATGTTGACCTGGTTACCGTTTTATCCTGTAAAATTGGTGCATAATTAGGGACAGTACATTTGTACTAATCTCAAAGAGCTAGCAAGGCAGTGTTAGTCTGGTAACATCACTGACACTAAGGGCTACAGTCTAGGTTCTTGCTCTTGTGTGGTCAGTTCTAGAACTGTGGAAACCAGAGTGCCTATGGAAAACCATGACAGAAAACCACAACCATCAGCAAGGCAACCACTAAAAGACTAAAAGAAGGAAAAACACTTCCTCACTTAAAGTTAACCTGGATTGAACATACAGTGGGTGGCTTTAAAATGGATGTTTGCTTTATTTTATACTATGATCCTGGCCTGTAAAACAGTCTCTGTTACTGATCCAAATTGCTTGTAACTTTCATAACCTAAATTCTTTGATAGATACCATTCTGAAGCCATTGCTAATTCAGTTCTGTCTGGACATATAACTGGCGAATTATTTACACAAATGAACAAGGACTCCATTTTTATGTGATTACCAATTCAAATATTAATACCCCTGTAATAAATTCTCATAAAATTAGTCATATTACTCTAAAACTAATAGATTTAATGGCTTAATTAAAGAATTCTTGTTTATTGTTTTGTTCATTTTGAGTTTGTTTTGTTTTTGTACTGGCAGTAAAACTAGGCCCTGTTGTCTTTTTATATCCTGTTTGATTGCTGTTGAGATGTCGGAATCGATAAGCGTGTAATCAAACTTGGGTTTATAAATGCTCAGACTTCTTTTGAAATTATTGACTTAGGAAAATACTAATTGATTTATTAGCAGCTTTGTCTCATTGTGTGCAAACTTGTGATAACAAATGACGATTGATTGGATAATACAAAATCTCCATGAATATTTGATGAATTAAATGTAATTTTCTCCTCTGATTTAATAAGACAATATAATTTATAGTGTGTGTGTGTGTGTGTGTGTGTGTGTGTGTGCGTGTGTGCAATGTGTTTGTACATGTATATCCCTGTTTTTATGTGTGTGAAAGAGCAAGTGATCAATGTGTGTGTGTGTGTGTGTGTGTGTGTGTGTGTGTGTGTGCAATGTATATGTCTATATGTTTGAGTATGAGGTCCGATGCCGCAAGTACTAATTTTAAGTCTGCCGGACATTTACTACCTGTTTACTTACTTACTTATGCCTGTGGTACCAGGGAGGTACATAGGCCACTGTTAACACTCCTCCATCTGGTTCTATTCTGTGCTAATCTGCCCAGGTCTTGCCATTTGTATCCCTCTCTATCTGTTTCTGATTGTAAGTTTCTCAGCTAGGTGTTTCTTGGCCTTACAGCTTTTCTTTTCCCTTGAGGATTCCACTGCAGCGCTTGTCTTGTAATTGAATTTGTTGGCTTTCGCAGTGAGTCCTATCCATCGCCAATTCCTTTTAGATAGCTCAATCTCTATAGGTTGTTGTTTGGTCTTTTCCCATAACTCAAGGTTGGTGATTTCTCTGGCCATCTGATCTTTGGGATCTAAACTACCTGTTTACTGACTTAGTTTATTTTTCAACATTTATGGTCAATTGTTGAAGTTAAAAACAGAGGTGTACTAAATTAGCAGCAGCTCTTTTTCAATATTTATGGTCAATTGTTGAAGTTAAAAACAGAGGTGTACTAAATTAGCAGCAGCTCTTTTTCATTTTGCCTCATTTTTATTAATATTTTCTGAATAAATCATGTTAATTTTTAACACTCAGCATTATTATTCAGCTTCCACTTCCTTGATATCTATAATTCATATAATATAATAACCACCCTTTTACCATCGTCATCATGGCTTTTGTTGTAAATGTGCTCCATACTGCAAACCACCTTTTATCATCATTATTATGGTTTTTGTTTTAAATGTGCTTCATACTGCAGTCCTTTAGGTAGTTTGATTATAAATGATAATTACAAGGCTGTGTTGACAAGTTTGTGTGATAGAACATATTTATAAAGAACCCATTCTTTTCTCTAGTAGAAAATCTGAGCTGATTTGTTCTCATGTGTTACTGAATAAAATTAATTTTGATTTTTATTTTGCCATATTTCATGCACTTGAAAGGAAAATGTTGCTTAAACTGAATTCCTCAGAAGACTTTTATTGATTTTGATTTTTTAGATGAATTAGTATTAGGTTTTATTTTCCAGGATGTGTTGATGAAGATCATGTTTTAAAAGAGTGATTTACATGATGTACAAAATCAATGTCGAAATGTATTCATTAGATCAAACAAGGCCATGGTGGCCAAGAGGTGCAAAGTGTAAATGCTTACGGATCACAACACTTTTTACCATCTAGTCATATCCTACTTGGGACAGATTCTTGTGCGAGTTTGTCTGTTCACTTGCTGAAGGTTGGTGGTTTTCTCTTATCTGGGGACTCTGGTTTCTTCCACCATCCCTGAACTGACCACCTTGATATAAGTGAAAATATATACATGATTACCAGGATATGATGTCAACATTTTTTGCAGTACAAGAGGAGGTAATTCTGTGTAGATTTCTCAAGAGTTGTGTCCCTTTGAAATTTGAATCATGTTTGTCTTGTATGGACTACTCCTCTCCTACACTACTGAGCATTGGAATTATATTGGTAGAATTTAGACCTGGCATATTTTAGTCATCAGCCAAGCCTGTATTATTGATGTTTTTACATGTAATCTTCTGATTGCTTTAGGTTTGTGACATTGTTGACAATAAAAGATTGTTAATCATTTTGACTGATAGTAGTAACTTTGTAGACTGTACCTAGACCATTTGATGTATGAAAAATCAGCAGTCATTCCTTTTGTGTAACATCTGCTTTTTGTACTCTATGACAAAGGCTAAAACAATCCATCTTACAGTAATAATGTGTATGTTTGGTGACTTTACGACTTTAAACCAGTCAACAGTGATACAGCACTCTTCTTGAAATTTAATTTACTTCTGACAGTTAATGGCTAAGTCAGAGTTTTTTGACTTCCACTTGTTATTAAGGTGATCTGGGTCCCAGAGTGCATTACAATCGCCATCTGTAACTGCCAATTAAAATGTCATGACATCATTTTATTGATGGCAAGGTCTGTAACATTGAAGTTGAATTTTATAACAAAATAGAGAAAAAAATTAGAATCTTGAACACACACACACTCGACTAGACTCTCTCTCTCTCTCTCTCTGAAGTGTAAGAATTGTCAATCAAGTATTTTTGTGAAATAAACATAAGGTAGTAGATGCCAGTACCAAGGGGACTAGTTCTATTCGGCACCAGATAACTTGAAAGATCGTGTTTTATAAAATTCTGATTCAAAATAATATAAAAGCTTGTTATAATGCCCCTCGATAACAGCACCATTTTGCATATTGCCACAGTATTCTGAAGTCCATCTACTTTTGTTTTTTCTTATAAGTCTTGCTCAATTTATTACCAAATCCCTTTAAAAAACCCAACATCTGTGAACACACACACACACACGCACACACACACACACACACACACACCACACACACACACTTGAATAACTCCATTCGGCATCAGATACCTTAAAAGAGTTGAAAAATATCTGTTTAAAAATTCTGATTCAATATTAAAAAAAACTTTTTATAATGCCTCTTTATAACATCACCTCTTTGCATATTGCCACAGCATTTTGAAGCCCCAAAGTCAACTTACTTTTTAAATATATTATAAATCTCCCTGACAATTCGTCTCCAAATTCCTTTATAGCCATAATCTGAGTGAACAAATGGTTGCAATGAACCAATTATTTTAATATAGTATATTGAATATATATATCTGAATTTAAATCACTTTACTCTCTTATCTATTGATAATATTTAATATATGCCATTTGTTTTGTGCTGCAAGGTTTCAGTCATATTCAGTTTAATGTTTGTTTTACCCAAAGGGGTAGAGCAATTGTAGCTGATCTGTTTGTTAATTTAATTCTGAATTTTCCTGCAGGACCTCAGGATGTAGTTCCATGTTGTTTTCCTTCTATATGATATTTGATCATATAAATGCTTTATGATAAATAATGCATAATTCATGATTACACTTTAGGTTTTGTATTCATGGCTAAATCAGAAGTTTTCTGAGGGTAAAATTGCAGTAATTTTCATTTAGAACGCCTACACATTTACAGTTGCTTATCTGTCAGTATTTGCAGTTTTTGTAAGTGGTGGAAGTACGGTAATCTTTATAAAAATCAATGTTTTAAGATTTGCAGAAGGAAATTCATAATGACATGGGTCTTTCTATGCACTAGCTGCATGAAAATTTTGATAACAAAGGAATAATCATTATTATGATGTATAACTTAAAAATACAGAAATTAAAATTATGAATTAATTTGAGCATGCATAATAACAAAAAACCCTATATATAAAAACCACCTTAAAGGTTTTTCAAGTTTCCTTGCTGAACAGTAAGAAAATCATTGAAACTCAGTGTTTCTAATTAATTTTGATGGTTTATAATACTACAATTGTATTCTTTTTGCAGTGTATTTAATTTTCAAGTATTTCATAGTCAGCCTTTTTCCTCGAAAAAAGTATCTGTATCACAAAGGCTCGCATTTGCTGTCCAACCGCAAAAATAAAAATCCACAAAATTCAAATGGTCACCTCACCTCACCACACCTATCCTCTTTGTGCCAGCTGACACATTAGGCCTCAATGCACCTTTTCCTCCACTATCTTCTGTTTTTGGCAGCTGCCCTTGCTGATGCCCAGCTCTTCCATTCCAGTTGTGTACATTCTTGGTCTGTTGTTCTTCACCATGTTGTTTTTGTCCCACATACTTTCCTCTTTCCTTCTGGGTGCAATGTTATTGCAGTGGTACAAATCCTATTGTTTTCCATTCTAAGTACATCTCAATTTACTTATTGGTTTTAAAGCTACAGACATTTGTTCTCTCCAAAAATAGTAAAATTACAGTAAACAAGAACAACTTAAAAAAAAACGTTTGAGAATTTATTCTACCTCCCTATCCTTGATTGACGGTCACATCCAGTCAGAGGAATCCACACTTAGTCCCTTTATATTACAGAAGTATTTCTTCAGTGCTTACATGGGTAAATTAATAAAGGAATTGTCATTATCACCTGTATATGAATTTATACTCAAGACATTTCACTTTCGTCTATATATGTTTGCCCCTGGTTGACAGTTGAATCTTGTGACAGTTTTGGTAAGTAAACTACCCAAGTGAAATTATAATTGGGAATCCCGTTATCCAGACCAGGAATCCTGGAAGTCTGACTAGGATTCCCTTGTTACCCTGGGTGTATGTACGCCTCTGGTTGCTTGTTGCCACAGTTGGGGGAAGATTTTGTCCTTGTGGACCATTACTTAGATGACTTTGTACCAGTGTGGTGGGTTTATGATGTTGTTCATAATGATAATCTTGTCAAAGTTTGAGTATATTCTAAAAGTCACAAAAAGTATGTGCTTGTATAATTATATCAGAAATACTTGCACAAATTCATATAGCACATAAAATTGTAAATAGTTGAATGTTTCATGAATTAGTTAAAAATGCTGATGTGCTGTTGAACACTATGTAATCAACCTCCATATAAAGATATGAAATTTGTTTCCTCAATTGTGATTTTAATCTCTGATTAAGAACTACCCAATGTGATCACTTAAGTCATAACTGTCTTAATTTAGTACCTGTCTATTGTGACCAATTCTGTCTAACTGTCTTAATTTAGTACTTGTCCATTGTTACCACTTCTGTCTATCCAGGCACCTGTTCACAGGTTAATCATAAATATCTTTATTGCTTTGGGTAAAATTATCTTAAGATGAACTTTGGTATTTTGACGGTCACACAGTCGCCCTCTAGACATTGTATGTCGCCGGTGGTTCAATGTTCTGCAGCAGATAAATGCAGCATATTAAACGATGACTCACCGTCTCCTCGGGGGAAAGAAATCAATTTTACAATCCCAGAAAGATCAGATGTTTCTTGGTAATTGTGCAAAATATGACTTGTTTAGTTAACTATAATTTCATAACGTCTGTGAGAGATTGATTCTTAAAACCATTGAGATACTTTTGTTCTAGATGTAGGATTATTTATTTCTGAGCATCGTTTTTCTGACGTAGCTGTTGTAAACAACATAGGAGGTTATATGAGGATTCATTACACTTTGTTTTTCTCTCTTGTTTATCTAGATCAACTAAAATCAATGAAATGAGTTGTCAGGACGAAAAATATGAGAGCCATTAATATAAAATAAAATTCTAGTATATCCCCTCCCAACACACAAACACCTCCTCCCTCATTTATAGCTATTATGTAACATTTATATTTAGCTTTTGTAAATCAGGTAATTTTTGCATCAAGAAATTGATGCTAATTATCAATTTTGCCATAAATGTGTATTTAAATTGATGAGATGTATTAAAATTTAAAAAATACCCTTGCTAATACAGAAGTATTTGATTTGCATAAAAACACTTTATTAACAGGGAATTAATGGACAAATTAGTTTTCAATCTACAAAGGTGCATTGTTAGTTTATTACTATAGTAAACATATAAATTATGCACTTAAATTAGCATATTAACTGTGCGAAAAGGCCCTAATATTAGAATCCAGCTAAAATTAGTACTTGTACAGTAGTTGTTGTTGCCCCTTTCCTGTTTTAATCACATCAAGTCTTTTACTATTATACAGAGTACATTATATCTACTTCTACTATATAGATATAGATTGTCTTAACAGATGAAAGTAATTATAAGTCTATTTGTATTTTATTGTCTTTAATTTGAAGTAAATAAATGTTAAGAAATAAGTTATTTATTCTGGCATTTATATAATTTATATAAATAAAAGTTTTATAACTGATGATGACAAAAATGTTGTGGTTATGTACTAAGTGTTACTGTATATGTGTAGAAAATAGATAAAACATGTACAGTAAAACCTCATTATAATGCTCCTCAATAACTTTGAAACCTTGCATATTACAACACAGTCACTATACTCAAGTCCAAAAATCCATTTCTTTTTTATTTTCTTTATAAGCCTCCCTTAATTATTGCCAAAACCCTTTATAATTCAAAAATCTGACAAAAAATGGTTGTAATATGAAGGTTTAACTGTACTGGGGATATATGATGGTCATCAAACAGAAATGAATGTGTTTGTCACATCATAAGTAATTAGTAAATCAAAGATATAGTGTCCAGCAATATTTGATACAAGAAATTTTATTCAGTTAGGACAACAGGTGTAGCTTGCTAGACAGGAGGTGCTTACCCTTCCAGGGCACCTGGTCTTGCCTCCCTGGTAGACTTTCACATGTTTATCTAATTTCCCAGCTTTACTTTAAGGATCATGGTTTGGACATGGATGGGTTTGATGGGTTTGCTTGGGTTGGTGATTGTAATTTACAATTTCCTTGTAAAAATGTCATTATTCTAAGAATGATACAATGATAGATTCTATTAACTACATACATGTATATTGTAGATTTTTTAAGTTTCAGAACTGTTCCTGAACTTATGACTCGGGAGTTCAGACAATCTTCAACAAATTATGGCCCTAAGACTTGGAACCCATCTTCAACAAATTATAACCCTAGGAATTTGCACCATCTTGAACAAATTGTAACATTAAGAATTAAGACCATCTTTAACAAATTATAACTCCAAGAATTGGGACCATCTTCATCAAATTAAAACCCTTAGAATTGGGACCATCTTCATCAAATTGTGACTCTAAGAATTGAGACCATTGTCAACAAATTACGAATCTCAAAAATTGGGACCATCTTTATCAAATTATGACCCCAAGAATTGGGACCAGGTTCAACAAATTTTGATCCTTTGAATTGGGGATCATCTTTATCAAATTCAGGCCCTAAGAATTGTGACCATCTTCAACTTCTGAAATTTTCTTCCAGCCATGTTAGTATTTAGCAGTGATTTTGTTACATTTTGCAAAAATTACCATCTGCCTTTAAAATGGGAAAATTTGAAGTTCTGAAGTACAGCAAATTGTATTATAGTTTAGGATTCTTATTGCAAATATGTTATATTATTACAGTATCTCACATTTTGTGTGTATAAGGACAACTAGATCTAATTTGCTAGTATATCACTGTTGTTTTGGGAATTTTAATGGAGTGGTAAAATTTGGAAAATTTAGTCATTTTCACCCAGGGGAAACTACCTTTATTCGGTAATTTTAGGCAAACAAAATCACTGTTAAGTGTTCAGACTTATATTTAGCATTCTGTGGAGACTTACTTGTATGTAATGTACTCTAATGTTAGAAATAGTTGACAGGTCAATAAAAGACTGTCTGGAGATTGGAAAAGAAAATAGAATACTGAAATTAGATTGTCCCAGTTAATTGATGGTCATTACGGCCACCTGAGACTTATGATAAAGCTTATATAACACTCATAGCCATGAGACAATTTTATGTTTAGCGATGCTGGTTTCTTAGCGACTTTCAGACAAACTGATTTTTATGTATGGATGTATATTGTAGAGATGTTGGAATTACCGGTAAAGAACACTTCATTGTGTTTTGTAATTGTCAGTATAGTTACAGTATGCACTTTTTGTCACACAGACATTCAAAGCTGTTTTCAGTACTATGGGTATTTGTGTTTGTGCCATTTTAAACTGGTTGTTTATTTATAATTAAGAAAATGATAACTGGAAAGTAAAATACTATTACTCTACAACCACAGGTTTTGCTGTACTACCTCCTACTTTTAGTTAGACCACTACAGTAGCTCAGTTGTAGAGTGCTGCCTCATATGTGGTAGGTCATTAGTTCAACCCAGGCTGGGTCTGAACAAGACTTGAAAATAGGTACTGACAGTTCTTTCACCAAGCATGCTGCATTTAGAAATGAAAGTCACAAGGTCCTTCAAAAGATACTTTAAAAACCAATGCCCCATGAGGTAGGCTTTGCATGTTAAAGAACCCTCACTGCACATTGCCCTGAGGGTATTGTTAAGGTAAAAATGTCTGCTACATCACCTAAAGCTGGTTACATCTTGATATGAGTGAAATATACTTGACTGGGACGGACATAAAACCTCATTCAAATAACAAATCAATCCTATGTTTATATAAAGCATAGCCATTAATTTTCTACTTTGCACTTCAGATCATGGTTTCAAGTGCTTGCTTAATTTTGCATGTTTTCCTTGAAAGATGTCTACTCATGTGAACAAAAATAAAATTATATCCTTTACAGCATATACCCGTAGATGTATTTTCATGTGGGAAAGGTTTTCTTTCCATTCAGGTGTATACTTAAAATCATTGTAGGTGTGTTTGATTCAGGTGTGAATTCAGAGAAGAAACCAACATGTACTAATTCAGATGTTAGAATTTGTAAGAGGTAATTATCAGGTACAAATGATTAAGTTTAAGGTCACTGGATATGCTTAAGCTTAGCTTTTTCATCAGTAAGAGTTATAGAGTTGTCGAAAGAGTGAAGTAATGGTATTTTACATCCCAGTGAGTCAAGAGTATCTCACTTATATAGGTAGTCAGTTCAGGGATGGTGGATGAAGCCAGGATGCCTAGAGAAAAACCCACTGATTTACACAAATGAATTTACACAAATGAATTTACAAACTTCCTCAAAGTAGGATCTGTCAATGGGGGTGAGAGATGCTGTGATCTGTAAGTGAGCGCTATAGACCACTAAGCCAACATGGCTTTGTCTAGATAAATAAAGAGGTTTTTTTCAGGTCTAATACCCATTCATTTTGTTCAGTCATATAAATTGGAGCCTATAAAAACCCAAACCTAAATAAACATGGTAAAATGAACATCAGTCTACACTGAAATGTTTTATCAGAGGATCCTGTTAATATTGTTTGTAATTTAACTTGAATTAAATAAAAACCTATTTTCTCTGAAGTAGTATAAACAAACAGCATGAAAGTTTATGTGTATCAACACGGAATGGCCTTGTGTGAAATTAGTGTAAGAAAGAACAAACTAATACAGTGTTTTGCTGACAACCTGAATACACATAATTTTAGTCTTTTTGAGCAAAATAAAGTTAGGCCCTGTGATGTTTCTTTCATACGTATCAAGGTGGTTAGTTCTTAAATGGTGGAGGAAATTAGAGTACCCAATGAAAACCTTTGGCAAACAAACTGACAAATTGCACTTGCTTGTGACTGAGATAAAAATTAGTTGCTGGATAGACCAAACTTTTTAACTCTTTCTTAGTTACATTAAAAAAAAAAAAAAGAAAGAAAAGAAAATGCAAAATTTATTGGAAAAAATAAAGTAGATATTGAAATTCCTACATAGACCAAGTTACTTCCCTTTGTTGTCTGTTATTGAATCTCCTATATATACTGACTTACTTCCCTTTGTTGTTTAATATTGAAATGCCTACATACGCTGACTTACTTCCCATTGTTGTTCAATATTGAAATGCCTACATAGACTGACTTACTTCCCTTTGTTGTCTTTTTACTATCAATATAAAGTTGATTATAATTGACAATATTGAACACGTAATACCAGTATTATTATTTTTTTATGCATGTAAAATTTGAAAATTGTTGTTATTTTTTTCATACTAAATAAAATTGATTTACAGAAATGATGTCATTTTATTGGATTGAAATTTTAAAAAATAAATCTTTTATTGAAATAAATAGCTATATAGGGCATTTCTGGAAGAATTTGCTGGAAAATGCTTCGTAAATTTGCATTATTGATTTTTAAGATTACTGTTATTTTTCGAATGATTTATGTGAAATGTCTGTGGTATTTTTTATGTTACGATTTGCATAATTGAATCCATTAGGGTTTTGGAATATGGAGCTAAGGAAGAATTTTAAAAAGAATGTTGGGCGTTTTAAATGTCAATGATCTTATTTTGTCAGTCAGTAATGAAATTATGTGGTCTAGAGAGAAGCAGAAAGACATGATTGGATAAATTAAAGAATAATGTTATGTCTTGTCTTGAATAACAATGTACAGTAGAAATGTTAAGAAAACTTAGTTCCAAGTTGGCAAATATGTCAGATTTAAAAATATGAGGGCATATACAATACCTTGCAATTGGTTGTGAAATTTTGATATTGAATTGTTTATCTACTTTACATCCAAAATTATCAAAGATTTATTTGTACTCCTGTAGTTTCATTTCGTTTCATTAATATTCACTTGATTTAACATGTGGTAGATGTAGCTAGCTAGACAGGGTGTTCCTACCCTTCCTCCGGAGCACCCTGTCACAGATTTTACGTGATGTTCGTTGTTTGCCTATTTTCAGTTTTTGCTTTTCTTTTGGGAATTTGATTTGGTCTGAATTTGACTTTCTTATCATTAATATCTTTTGATTATCTAGTCAAATTGTAAGTGAAAAAAATCAAAATATAGGCAATAAAACTGATAGTTGCACTGTGAAACCTGTCTAAACTGAACACTTTTCATGAAGAAAATTTTGTTGTGATAGTTTGGAGGCCCCAGTTATAAATTTAGTTTATAGGTAGGCAAAAATTTGTCAACTATAACAAATTTTTACATGTTTTTATCAATGATTTTAATAGTTACATACAGGTGACATATAACTAGATCATACTGATGTCTATTTGGAGAAACAAAATTGCAAAACATGCAGTTATCTCCCTTCATACATTTCAGACACAAAAAATCTGCTGTCCTTTGGCAAAAAGTGTTTTCAGACACTGAGAACAAAGCATGTGTTCTAAAACATGAATAAAATCATTTTCTTTCTCAACAGGTACTATGAAACAACTTTTTACAGTAGAAAATGGATGTTACACATAAGATAAACTAAAATAAAACAAATTAGTAAATTATCTTTAAATACATTTACCAAAAATCATATTTTCACAAGTTTTTAAATATTTTAGTTTTTTCAGTAAATAAAGGCATGTTACTGATAAAATGATATGATTTTCTTCAAAAGTGCTTGGTAAATTAACACATGGATTTAAGATTTGATAACCCTTTTTCAGTAATTTCTATTGATTTAGTCAATATTTCAAGAAGGATTTTTTCCTAAATCTTTTCATTGTTTTTTACTACTAGCAATTTACTTGAGCAAAAATTTAACCTTTTATCAATTATGTCTTTTGAAATTCATTGCATTTAGTGAATGAAAAATATCAGTTAACAAAACATAAAGTACTAAGACTGTTTTAGAAAGGTGATATAAAGGGCTTCTAAACTGTATGGTTGGATCTGTAAATTCAATTTCCTAAAAGTAATTTTTTTTCAGTCCTATATACTAATAAGCAATCCAATATACAAAAAAGCAGTCAATAATACAGATAACCAGTCCAATAAACAAATAGCAGTCCAATATACAAATAACAGTCCATAACACAAATAAGCAGTCCAATATACAAATAAAAAGTCCAATATGCAAATAAGCAGTCCAATATACAAATATGCACAAGGTTCGTACTGGCCTGAAAAAGTCCCAAAATTTTAAGGTTTGCCCTAAAAAGACCCTAAAAACAAGTCTGACACTAAAAAGCCCTTGAATTTATCTTGAAGGCCCTAAAAAGCCCTTGAATTTGGCCAGTTCGGTGTCCATATTTCGATATTAAGTGGTTGCAAATAGACTGATATAAATAAACAAATGAATTAATTAATAAGTAACATTGAAATGGGCAATTTAAAGGTACCTGGCCCAACCGAACAAAGAATGTCAAACTCCACTTTAAGTATTGTTAATATGGACAATTAAGTAATTGTTTTATTGATTTAATTGCCTTTGCACCAATATTTTTTTTGCTAAAATTGTCCTTCTGATTAGGCCTTAAATTTGCAAATAAGACCCTGAAAAGACCCTAAAAAGTCCTTAAATTTGGAGTCCATATGTCTGTATGAACCTTGATGCAGTCCAATATACAAGAATGCAATCCAATATACAAATAAGCAGTCCAATATACAAATAAACAGTCCATAATACAATTAAGCAGACCATAATATAAATAAGCAGACCATAATACAAATATTCAGTCCAATTTACAAATATGCAGTCCAATATGCAAATAAGCAGTCCAATATGCAAATAAGCAGTCCATAATACAAATAAGCAATCCAATATGTAAATAAGCAGTTCATAATAAAAATAAGCAGCACCAATTGACTGCACTAATAAACAGTCCAACTTTATCATGTTAATTGTATAAAGAATGCAGCCAAATAACCAAGAGCACAAACAGTATAATATATATAATATCATTAAGAATTATAATACATCTTAAAAGGAATTCTGTACAGAAAATGTTTTCAGCCAAGCAAACATTTAAATAAATATGCTGATGTGGAAACTTAATGGACTGCTATATGTCCTCATTTAGGCATTAGTGACTGTATTGGTATATTGGGAAGCATGTTTGCCTATTTTCTCATTTTTCTGACGATTTGATATATTCTAATATTATGTGTATGTAACTTTAGCTATTTCTCTTTCTCACATAATTTTGTTGTAGTGTCTTTACCCTTACTAAGTTACTTCTCTGGTGGAAGTTCATGTGTTTCATCTAATTTGCCAGCTTCAAAGCTTTTGCTTTGCTTTGGGATTGTGGTCTGGACACAGATTGGTATGTTTGTTTTTGATTGATATACATGTATATTGTATTATATTTTGCTTTTTCTTATGTTTTATTTCACCCATATTCGGGTATGTGTATTGGATTAGAATCAAGACATTTAAGTTGGTGGTTTCATTTTGTTTATTTTCATCAGATTCCATCAGTAAAACGTGTTTGTTTGTTTATCAGTTCTAAGATAAACAACCTGCCTTTTATTCTAATCTGGGAGTCCAGGATTTTTTGGGCCACTAGAATATAAAACAGGTGCACACACCCTGGCTATGTGAGATACACTATAGTTTATATAATCTAGAGATGTTAAACCTTGGATGACTTAGGGTCAGCTGTAAAAGTCTGTAGTATGTACACCATTTATACATTCAATGAAAGATGTTGGCAGTTTACAAGGAGTGTATAGTCTTACTATCATTGTTTATCTCTCATTAGAATTACAGTAAAGATGTGACATTACTAAGATCCAATATATACTAATAATACTTCCTCGTAGATAGGGAGACTGCCAGAAAATCCAACGCTTTTACGTGTGTTTACCGTTTACCAATCTTTGTTTTGAAATATTGATATTTTCTAAAAGCATGTTCTGATTGGATAGAGAGAATTCAACAGTGTTAGAATTTGATTGTTTAAAATATTGATGTAATCTGACTACATGCTGATTATCCTGGAACATTGGAAAGATTTTTGTGTAAAACATGATAAAAAAGTGGTGAACAGAAAAAACGGATATAGTTGAGCTGTGTTATTTTGATACATACCTAATCATGTGTTTTGTGTTAAATTTTAATTGAAAATCTTTGTTTTGGATTCAATGGTAAGTAAAGATGTTTTAATTATTTGATTTTTTTGGTTTAAATTTAAAAATAAGAGTAGTAAATAGTCAAATGGATTATCTGTATTCAGGGGAGAATATCTGTAACCAGGGGTCTCTTTCACCCATTTATGAATGGGACCAAGGTCCTTGCAATTGTGAAACTAAACATCATAATGACTGATCAAGTTTGGAACAATACCATTAAAATTGAAGTTAATTTCTAAAATTTCTTAAATTGTGAAATCTGTCAAAGTAATTCTGAAAAAAAACATAAAATCCTGAATTGTGAATGGGGCAGAATATCGGCCCCAAAAATGACATGGCAAGAGCCTTGGTATCTGGTAGTAATTTCAAATTAATGGAAAGTAAAGGAATTTTTATTATTGTGAGATAAAAACTCATTATAGAGCATTCCTTCTTCCAGTATCTTCATTCAAATCTTTCAGTATATTCTAGCTATGTACTGTTGTTCCATTTACACCAATTTATGACTTTTTCTGTATCTACTTAATTTGCACCAATTACTGAGATTTGTACTTGACACATGTTTAGGAAGCAGTGCTTTATTATGTGCTTAAAATAGATAAAGGTATCAAGTTTTAATCCACAATGAAAATAAATTAATTAAGAAAAATTAAAACATCAATAAATAGAAAAAAATAAACAATTGAGAAAAATGTTTAAAAAAATAGAGTTAGGCGGGCAGAAGTCCAATTAATTCATTTATCATTGAAAATTGAGGTAAGAGTAATTGGGGTAAAACAAAAAAAAATAATTCGGAAATAAATGTACTTATTATTTACAGATTTGGAATAAGTCCAATTTTGGAAAGAAAATCATGTATTTGAATGTCCATCAAAGATTTTTGAAATGTCCTATTTTCAATTTTTGATCAGTTAAGGCCATCATATTGTTTAATTAAGCCTAGAAAGTGCAATCAGACATAGGATCAGATTTTAAAGTTCAGTTCATAATTACTCTGGGATCATTGTTATCTGCCCATGTCTTTCATTTTATTTGATTCTATCTCTGCTTGTGTTGTCAGAATGTTTAAGGATGTTTTACTCAGCACATTTATGATAAGACCTTAATTGAAGGTCAGATTATTACAAACAAGCAATGAAGCTTTTGAAATTTTGCCATTTTTGATATGTTTTAGCCTCATGCTTCAAATTGTTACTTAGTTACCTTGGAACATTCAATATTATGGTATCTCTTCTTTGTGTTTAAGCCTCAGGGACCATCCATTCAGTAGAGAATATTTGTTATATCTTTAGAGTGTAGTGGTGGTTGGGGTGGTACAAATTTCAAAGATTGTGGAAACATTCAGTAATGTGTTCTACATTAAGTGAATCTGTTTATTGTCCGAGTTGTTCATTGGTTCAAAACAGTTTGATTGAAAATTTTTGTCTTGATTGAAAAGTTTGTCTTCTTTGAATAGGGAAAGCGTGTTAATCTGGAAATGGCACTTTTTTCATGCTGCAGGGTGAGATAATTTTGCTTTTGTAGTTAATGTGTCAGATAGACCTAATTGCGTTCAATACAAAGCAAAGATATTCACATCCTTTCTTGTCATATGCCCAAAGACTGTGTGAGTATTTTTGAATATGCCAGTAACAATGGTATCTTATAGCATGAGGCCACTTAAACAATTTGGTATGACAACATTTAGAGATATCTATGGTAACCCTGTTTGTACAAATTGTTAACCTTGACCTTGGTCAATTCTTGTGTTCCAGGAAAGCGAAAAAATGCAGTGGCCAAACTGGGACTCAGAACTCGGTTCCTTTCCAATGCTAGCCGGGTTACTCTACCGACTGAGTTACCCGGCTACATATCAAGCCTGGTCTGCCGCACTGGTAACCCATTAGCTCTAAGATTTACATCTAAAGGGAATTTTTCCTTTGATGGTCTTAGATATGGTATACAAGACTTTGGTGTTTATAAACATATGTATAAAACATGAGACCAGTTACAGTTTTACTTGATATTTGTATACTATAAATTTAATTTTTTTTCAGAAAATAATTTTTTGCTATTATTTGGTTGCAGTTTTTGAAGTTAGGCTAAAATTTTAACCAGCTAATTGTAAAGAGTTTTGCGTTTTTATAAGAATATATAAGAAAATTTATAAATATATAATGTCTAACTGAAAGGTTACAGGCCTTGTGTTTAAAATTTTTTGTATAGTGTTTCTTCTCAATCAGGGACTTTGGCAAAGATGGCTTCTACTGCTAAGTTTTAATCACTCCAGTATGATCCTAGCATGAGTAAGTTTGTTAGTTTGCTTGCCAAATGACTTGTTTACTTTGGGCACTCTGGTTACCTTTGCATTATTTCTTATGATTCCTGAACCACCTCAGTATAAATGAAAGAATCTTGACTGGGACATAAAATTCCATTACTCCACTCTATTTCACTCTTCTTGACCATTCTATACAGGTCATTGAATCTTTTTTGACATTGTGCCGTAAAACATACAAAATACACTAAGCTATAATTACAATATCAATTAACTTTGATATTGTAATATCAAAAATATATAATTATATACATTCTGCTATATACTGACCAATTCCACTTTGATATTAAGCTGCACTATGTATAGTAAAATGTAAATAGTTAAAGAGAAAATGATTTATCTATAACATCTGGTAGGAGGGTCAGGGTTGTGTTTGATAGCTCCAAAATGAAATGATACACTGTTAATATCATACAGTCAAAAACTTACTAAATCAGCCTCTTCTGATGTTAAGATATAGACTAATTTATCCGCTCATATAAATGCATATAGCACTAGATTTATGTATATCCATGAAGCACCAAATTTATTTCATACTGAGTCTGGAGAGTTATGTCTACATGTAGGTAATTTGTAGACTACTTATATCATAATTAAACACACCTGGAGAAATTAGATATCTTAATTTGAAAATGATTAATTTTGACTACATCTACTTTTCAAAAATTTAGCAGTTAATTTCCACTTTGTATGTCAAAGTAGCAGCACTAAGTATGTTTATTTGTATATAAATCATGTGAGATTTTATTTACATTGGTTAGAAATTACAGTATATAATGGAGTTTTCTCCTTGTTTAATGGGGTTTGATCTAGTTTTGTCAATGTATCTTCCTGACAATCTGGTATTACATCTGCTCTTTTAGACCAGAGCTTTACGGACTGCCTAACAATCTACACTACAAGATTTGAGCATTCTGAGCCACCTAACAACAGTGGTGGATGGTCTAATCCTCAAGATTTGAGATTTGAGATTTACTCTGTCAGACCAGAGCTTTACGGACTGCCTAACAATCTACACTACAAGATTTGAGCATTCTGAGCCACCTAACAAAAGTGGTGGATGGTCTAACCCTCAAGATTTGAGATTTGAGATTTATTCTGTCAGACCAGAGCTTTACGGACTGCCTAACAATCTACACTACAAGATTTGAGCATTCTGAGCCACCTAACAAAAGTAGTGGATGGTCTAACCCTCAAGATTTGAGATTTGAGATTTACTCTTGTCAGACCAGATCTTTACGGACTGCCTAACAATCTACACTACAAGTTTTGAGCATTCTGAGCCACCTAACAAAAGTAGTGGATGGTCTAACCCTTTAGATTTGAGTTTTACTCTTTCCTACCAGAGCTTTACGAACTGCCTAACAATCTACACTACAAGATTTGTGCATTCCGAGCTGGCTATCAAAAGTGACCTATGGTATTCTCTACAAGATTTGAGCTTTACTCTTTCTTACCAGAGCTTTACCAACTGCCTAACAATCTACACTACAAGATTTGAGCATTCTGAGCTGGCTATCAAAAGTGGCCTATGGTCTTCTCTACAAGATTTGAGATTTACTCTTTCCTACAAGAGCTTTACGACCTACCTAACAATCTACACAATAAGATTTGAGCTTTGAGCACCCTGAGCTGCCTAACAAATGTGGTCTATGGTCTACTCTATGAGATTTAAGCTTTACTCTTTCAGATTAGCACTTTACAAATTGATTAACAAGCAACACAACAAGATTTGAGCAAAAGTGACCCAAGGTCTACTCAACAAGATTTGAGCTGTTACCATCTACCTTACAAAATGACCTTACAATAATCTACTCTACCACAAATGAGCTGTACAAACTCCCACATTATGTGGCCTTACAATTAACTCTACTAGACTTGAATCTTTACTGCTTATAATCTTCTCAAAGGCATTAGTTTGATGACAGGCTCACACAATACCTTCTAACCTTAGTTGATGCCCCCACCATAACTACACAGGACTAGATTATAGTCATTTGTCCATTATGTGGTAGTCATTGAATGGCTGCAGATATTCTTGGTAATGGCTAAGCCATCTAAAGCATGTGCTTATTGATCACTCTGCCTCTTTAATTCCTAAGTTTGAATCCCATTCCAAACAACGTCTAAGTGTTTGAAAGCTTGTCATTTTGCTTGCCAAAGGTTCTTGGTGTTTTTTTTGGGGGCACTTGGGTTTTCTCCACCATCCTTTAACTGACCGTCTCGATATATGTAAAACAATCTTGACTGGGATGAACTGCATTATTCCATTTCACTTTTGATTATATTCATAATAGAGACCAATGCATGCCAAATAAAGCCATGATTAAAGCAGATGCTGTCCTATAGTCACCATAGGAGATTATGTCTTGGCATTGATGAAGTGTATGTCATGAAAGAAAAAACAACTTTCGGGGAAAAAAATGTTTTCAAATGTCTTTTTGTGTTGAATTCTTTCATTGAGGTCTTAAATTCTTAAATGATACAGCAGCTGACCTAAATATCTTAATTAAGTAGTGCAAGAGTTATCTATCATTTCTGATTCATGGACTACCTTAAAAAAGAGTATTCAAGACTGTTTTCTTTTTTCAGAACAATGTCTATAAAAATTATTTTGTTAATCTTGAATTAAATATTTTAAAGTTTTGTTAATCTTGAAATAAGTATTTTGGATGTTAAATATCATATACCGGTAATAAATGCACTAAGTTGATACATAACATACAACTTGTTTTGGTATTTTTTTTAAAACTACAAAGTGTAATATATCAAATCGTTGAACTGTTAATTGGGGGTCTTCAGATAATGTAGGACATTTTTATCTACCGACCAGTTCTATAATTGTAAAAAGTCACTTTGTTTTATAGCTTTCTGGCATGATTACTGGTTTGTTAGATAATGTATCTTAGTGTATCGCCTTGTTTGACGTAATAGACCGAGATGTTTTAGGTTTCTGTTTTTTCTATGTCACTTGAAATATTTTTTATCGATACTTAATGATAAACAATATAAACTACTGGTTACTCATTATTCATTGTTAAATAAAGGGATATATATGAAGCCTATTGGCATTCTTGTCAAACTTATAAGGAACCACTTTATTGATTATTTAATTAAGTGAAGCTTAGCTTTTTTTCTAGGTTTTGGTTTCCTGTTGCCATGGTTACATGTCATTTGTTGCCCTATTTTCATCATTTAGTGGCTTTATAAAGTTTGTTTCAAAATTTGAATCAACTATATTTAACAGAGGAAGCAAAATGAGCCTTTGATCTTGTTTAATTTTTTCATTGAAATATATCTCGTTTTAGTTTCATGTCAAGCATGGACAGAATAGTTTTCATATGTCTATATCTTCATTGCTCTTTCTCAAAATTATTTCATAGTAGTTTAGCATATATTGCTGCAGAATTAATTTTATTTACAAAAAGTAAAATCATGATCACTGAAGATTTGAAAATAGAATAATATGGCAAAAAATAGGTACAATGTAAGTACAATTTGCAGAATTTCTGAATTTTAATTACCATACTTTTAATTCTGTGTATAAATTATGATTGGCAGTTAAGAATGATAATGAGTATAAAAAACCCATTTGGTATCAAAAATATAGAGATAGTCTTGTTAAATTTTCATATCTAGAGTGTCAAAATTTTACAGAATGTAAACATTGTTTGGATTTCATTAACAAGCCTGATGATATATGATTCAACTCTATGAAAATAACAAAATCTAACAAATAAGGAACTTTGCTTTTAAAGAAATTTAACATAGTTTTGGAGGAATAATTTAATTAAAAAATGATTAATCTTTCCTTGTAAAAAATTTTGAAAAAGAACAATTATGTGGTAGAACATGTTGGCAGCTGTTTGCACTTTCTAGATTGGAACATAATCTCGTGATTGATAAGTTAATTCCATTACTTCGTATTTCTATTTCTATGTTTTCTGAACTGTTCTTTAAAACACCAATGTTTCCTGTCCTCCGGAATTGTATCATCATGCTTTACCTGCAGACTTATTCTGTTTTTACCCGAGTGTCAGATTCCGTTCCATTTATAACCTTGCTAATGTATTAGAACCAATTGTTATTATCTTAATTCCATGTTTCTTCTCGGCTATTTGCAGCTAAACCATGACAAAAACATCTGGATCTACATTTACATGGGTAAAATGGTTATTACATTGAAAAATGATTTGATGTTTTGTTGTAAGGTGACGTGTATTGCTCAAGTCAGCTGTGAAATCTATTTGGCTACAAACATGAAAATACCAGATACATAAACATCCCTAATTAACCCCTCATAATGATTAATAAGGTTTTTTGTTGTTGTTTTCTTGTCTCATTTTTCCTGATACAAAGTATATCATTGATGATTTTTTTGTTGTAACAATTGTTTTGTCATTTTTTCTGGTCATAATCTTAAAAAATTGGTATATTGCTTCTAGGTTAAACATACTCATATTTTTAGCTTTTAAAAGAGAGAGAGAGAGAGAGAGAGAGAGAGAGAGAGAGAGAGAGATACTAGTTACAAAAACATTGGCTTAAACCATTTAAGCTAAATCAACCCAATCTGAAAGCTGAATCAACCCAATCTGAAAGCTAAATCAACCCAATCTGAAAGCTAAATCAACCCAAGCTGAAGAATACCTACCTACCTACCTACCTAATCCTCTTTGAGCAGACCTTGGTTAGGGTTTCTGTAGTGTCTTACTTTTGTACATGGCAGGGTTGCTGGCCCTATGCAAAAACCTCCCCCTTTCTCATCCAGGCTTATGACCAGCCATGGGGGAGTTTAAACTGACGAATTAGCAATTTTATATATATATTTCTGTTAAATTTACAGTTTAGATCCATAAAATTATTCTGTTTACAAGAAAGCATCAAAATAATGCTGGTTTGTTCTTAAGACTTTACAAAAAATAATGATATATAAATAAATTGATAAAAAAATATAAATAAAAAATTTTAAAAAAGAAGATAAAACTGCAACAGTGTTTCAAATTCAATCATATTGTGTTATCACATTTTATGTATCTAACAGCAGCTTAGATTCAAATTTACAGAAAATGAAAACCTGCTCTTTGTAAATAGAGATTTGTATGTAATCAAGTTATTTGACTTAAAAGTTACCAAATATAGCTTGCAAGTTTTATTTATACAGTTTACATGAATCTAGATGGATAATATTTATTATTCCTGATGGAGGTATCATTACATAAAATGCATTACCTATCTGTCTGTATGACTTATTTAGATTGCTGTTCAGCTCAGCTTTAACTGTCCATTAACAGCTTCTGGTGTCCACTTAAGAGGCTATACCATTGCAGATCCTTTGTTGTTATTACGAGTTATCATAAGTCTCTATACATCAGATTTAGACTTGTTATAAATTTTTCAGTAATGCTGCCAAGCCTTTTACAAATGTGAAACTTACAACATGTCAAATAAAGAAGAAGGATAAAATGGCTCACTTAGAAGTTAATCATTGCAGTTTTAATGAACATCATGAGTTATATGCTATGAATAATAAAAACAATTGGTGTCACTGGTCCTGTTTACAAAATATACCTGTAAACATTATGAGTTATATAATTAAAAAAAAACCCCAATTGTTAACAAAATGTACCTGTGATCCTAGCAATAGAACCGTTTTTTCCATAAAACATTAATGTTAGAAAGGTTCCCATGACAGCATTTAAATTTTAACACAAGCATAAAAACTTGTTCATATGAAAAATTGTGTGTGTGTGTGTGTGTGTGTGTGTGTGTGTGTGTGTGTGTTATATTTGCTAAAGGTGATGTTACCTCAGGGGGGATAACAGTTGCCTTAAATTATATAGACTGGCAAATGAGGATTGTTTTTATGAAATGCTTGGTTCTAGCATTGATACTTAAGGGCTTATGGTGACAGAATGGTTAAAACTTTGGCTTTCAATCTCATGGAGTCTTAACTATTTAACCTGCATAGTAGGAAAGAGCTTTTCCTTGCCATAGCCTTCTACTGGTTTGCCTGGTAACAGTATAATGAACTGAGTGGTCTGGGAGAATCTGTAACATTGTTGCCAACTGCACTAACCATAAGTTGGCACTAGGTTCAGTGCAGATCAGAAACACTTAGCCCAAAATTCATGTAACATATGAAATTTTGTTTAGAGTTTAATTGATTATAATCTTTTAAGATTGAAATAAAAAAATTCTCTACCAATAGATACAAATCAATGGGTGAAAAGTTTCTGATTTAACATAAAATAGTATTGAACCAATCTATAATAACATACAGTTAAATAATATGCATAATATAACAATAGGAAGAAAAGTTAATTACCGGTACATTGACTATGATATAGAAAATACCAGAAAATATATACTTTAATGACTTAATTGCAATGAATATAATCTGCTTGATCTAAATGTTTTACTTTTGTTTCTCATGCTATTGACAGTTCTATAGGACTTGTTGGCTGCTTTGATCACCATTTTAATCCCCTTGCAGTGCCACAAGAGAAGATAATTAAAGCCTGATATATGTTTAATTTGAAAAAAAAATTGTCAAGGTTATTGGAGTAAGCCAAGCAAGTAAATTGATTTATTGACCAAAATTAATGCTGCTTTTTGTTCATTATTGTATAATATACATTTTGCTTTTGAATTCAGCTTGAGAAAGTGATCAGAGCGGTATTTTTTCCCCAGGCTAATGGACATGATGGTTTTAGTTAAGTGTATAGAGTATATCTTCTCATGAAGACAGCTTTGGATTGATCAGTCTGTATTGGTATTCTTACCAAAATTAAGTAGACCTGAGGGAACATTTTAACGTACTTAGTAAATAGCTTAAATAAAAGAGAGGACTTTAAACAACTGGTCCATCTATTTATCATGGCTTTAGATAATGTGGTGGATTTCTGTTTTAGATGAAAGGGAGATATGGGAGATAGAAATGTATGTTTGCTTGAAAGGTCACCAACCCATTTTCTCCTACGAAAAGTGGGAAAAAGTTATGACAGAAAATAATGAATAGCAGCACAAAATCGATATCTATGATAATTATATTGTTTGTCTGCTAAGTTATATATATATATATAATTTATGACAGACGAGGTTATGAGTAAGATATAGCTATTTATTGCACAATTCAACATTTGCTTGACAAGGCTCTCCATCCAACTGAACTGAGATACTGGACTAGAGTCAGTGTCTTTAGATTATATTGGAATTGACAAAGATAGTTTTATTGTTTTTCTTATGCCATAAACTCTGGTGCTGCAGATATGGCTGCATTGAATCTTGGATAATTTCTTTTTAATTTTTATTTTCTGAAAAGTTAGACTTGCATATTGATCATCATTTTAGTTGCATTTTGTCAATCAAAAATATCAACTAAATTTTACCCCAGAAATTGAATAGGGTTTTTTTCAGAATTAACAGGTGTCTGTATACATGTATTTAGGATTTTTACCAATATAAATCAGAAGGAAAGAAATGACAATTATATCTGTTTTATTTCATAAGTATTTTGACCAGACAAGTGACCTTTTGCATCAGCAACAAAGCTGGACAAGAACTATATTCTGGAATAGCCCGTTGTCATAAATAGAGGTCTAATTGTGTTGTCAACGAAAATGCTTTTTTATGAAGTACATTTGTTGATGGATACAAACTTGACACAGTAAATGGTCTATTGGTTGTAATATAAGAGAAAAGAAGATAGTACCAAACAAATTGGTCCAATATTAGGATACAATGGGACCAGATGATATGCCTTTATACAGAAAACTTTAATAACAATACACCTTATCAATTTAATGTTGCAGAATTTATTTATTTATTTAATATCAGTTTATGTTTAGGATGTTGGTTGTTTTTAAAAGACTGATTTCAACTTTAAATTAAAATTATATAAATTTAAAAGATGATATTACAATTTGTCTTTGATTCAAACAAGAATTTTTATGTCCTGATAACACTTGTAAATTTCAGAGATCAGGATATCTTGTCTGTTTTATTACCACATAACTCTGATTTAGAGGTGACTTTTTACTCTAAAGAAGTCTATATTGATATTGAAAAAGATAGCAGTGTAAACAGTGAATGTTTGATTATAATGTGAAATCATGAAATGTCAAAGACCTATCAGTGGAATCTACAATTAAAATGTTTAGCATACCGGTATTACTCGAACTTTTGATTCAAATCAAATACAAACATAACAGTCCGGTCTGTGTTCAAATCACAATTCCAAACCTAAGCAAAGTTGAAAAAACTGGCAAATTTAGCTGTAGACACATGTCAAGTTCCTACAGATAAATGAGGCCAGGTGCCCTGGAAAGGGTATGTACCTCTTGTCTAGCTAACAACATCCATTAAATGTGAAATCAAAGTTTAGAATAAAAGAAATATGGAACTATAGTCTTAGTTATCAATAGTTTGCTGCATATAAGAAACATTCCACAAGAGCCCAAGCAGCATCTAGTAATACCAGAGAGAGAGAGAGAAAGAGAGAGAGAGAGAGAGAGATAATAACAACTCACTTAGTAATCTCATTTTACTATTGTTTTCTGGTGCCTGCCTATAGCCTGTTTTACATGTAATTGTATTGCATCTACTTAATTGTTATGGGTAGGGGTGGATCTAGGGGATATTTTTTCGTTATTGCATGTTTGTGATGTTGCTGGAGGACCTTTTGAAGGTTTAGATATTTTACCTAATTTGCCAGTTTTTCTTTGATTGAAAGGTATTATGGTATGCAACTTTTATGTTAAGTTTAAACTACATGACTTACATGTTATGGGACCCTTGTTTGGCTACCAAGCTTTGATCATTGATGTATTTTACTCAAATGGCTACAGAGACAAATTTCTTGTCCACATCAACAGTGCATAGATCTAAGTCTTATTTGTCATACTGAAAACTGCAATTGCTTGTCAGGGAGTGGACATTTCCATAAGTTTAACATCACATCTACTGTTTGTGTACGTGAAAATCCATGCCATCGTATGTGACTCAAAGACCCTGGTGTAGTTTGTTGAATGGTTTTTGTTCTATTTCTCTAAAAAAATCATTTTGAGTAATACATATATATATATATGTTATATTATATACTGTTGGTTGGACAGATGGATGTCATGCTGCACATATTTCTGAAAACAATGAAATTCAATCATTATGAATATAGTCACTTACTCCCATTTAAAAACGAATCAGAAGAATTCTTTTGTTATAAAAGTATCAGACAAAAGCATTCTTTGGATTGACCCATAAGCTAGCAATTGAACCTTCCTTTCTTTTATTTAGAATTTTTGGTTAGGAATGAAACAATACACCATAGATGTTGAATCTAGTTTGGTATTTGGTCTTAAGGGTCAGTAACATTTTGTTGTAGTATTTAGCTTTTTTTTCTTAATAATAAAACAATACTCGGTGAATCCTGAATTTAGTTTGGTATTTGCTACTCAAAGGGTCAGTAAGGATAAACTGACTTCAATCAGTACTCTAAGGTGATGAAGTTTCAGCAATAAATTCCATACTTTTGAGAATCATGTCTGATGGTCGTGGTCTAGTGATTCAGGGGAGATAATTCAGTACACATCTGTCAGTGGATACTAAGTATTGTTTATCAGTGTCATGCATTAACTTCCAGACAGTGTAATGTCTGGTATGTTAGAAACTTTATCCATTAACAGATAATCATCAGCTGGTTTGGTCAGTTACTTATAGATACATACTGGACAACTTGTACTATAGTCAAACAACATTGACCTGTCCACTTGACCTTTTATTGGGAATATTCATATTGCAGGATCCATCCAATATAAATGATGTTGGGATTTGCAGTTACTACATACAATACAGGTGTTAACTCTTAGTTTCCCACTATGTACTTGCATTCCCTATACATAAATGTACTTGTCCATTGTAAATATTTAGGTTAAAGGTCAAGTGGACAGGTCAATGCTGTTTGTCTATTAACTAGTGTTTTGACTGAGGTTGTTTATACTATTTCTACAAGATTGGTGATGAAAATTGGTTTTAGTAGCATCAATCTCTGATCATTAGTTTGCAGTTTTCTTCATCAGTCATGTTGCTTGTTCAGTTTTTAAGGACTCTGTACTCTTAAAACATGATGTCATAAGAGAAATCACTATAGGCAACTTGCTAAAAAAGACCTATCAAACAAATCACCAGCATATGTCATTACAAGTTTCATGAACATGAACCTACCAACATTAAGGAATTTATTTTTTAATCCTGAGTTTACAAGCCTATCATTGCAACACATAGACAGTGAAATAAACAGTGTTCGGACTTCAAAATTTTCATTAGCTTTATAATGAATCATAGGCTTGCAAAAAGATGTTCATACAAGAGCATGGGCTTGCAAAAAGACATTCACACAAGAGCGTAGGCTTGCAAAAAGATGTTCATACAAGAGCATAGGCTTGCAAAAAGATGTTCATACAATACTTGCAAAATGTTCATACAAGAGCTTTTGCAAAAAGATGTTCATACAAGAGCGTGGCTTGCAAAAAGATGTTCATACAAGAGCGTGGGCTTGCAAAAAGATGTTCATACAAGAGCGTGGGCTTGCAAAAAGATGTTCATACAAGAGCGTGGGCTTGCAAAAAGATGTTCATACAAGAGGTATAGAAACAGACTAGCATAACTCAATTTACACAGCATATTTAGCATTTCCAGCAAAGTTCAACAAATTTAATTAACTCCTTAATAAGATAAGTAAGTAGATAATTATTGATTGACTTCACTATGAGTTCACTAAGAGACAAGTGATACTTTGTCTGATCTCATTAACCAATTCCCTAAACAATAAAATGTTCTAACTGCTAGTTTGATGAAATGTAAATAAGGAAATATGTGGTCTTAAATTAAGAAAGGTCACTACTATTTAATTGTATTGGACAGAGCCATGCTTCAAACATCTAAATGAAATGCTTTGGCAATGTTGTCAGTTGTAGAAGACTATCTACAGAGTATAGAGAGGCCAGGACCTAGTTACTGGACAGAACAACTTGTAGTGGTAAAATTGATCACCAATTACAGATCAAGATACTAATACCATGGATCACTTTTTGTGTTGGTAGAACAAAACATGATTTTAACAGTCACACCACTATCAATATTGGGGATGTTGTATCATTTTAGGGATCATTTATCATATTGAATAAAGTAAATAATGAAGTGTTAAGGTGATCAGAATGTTGGATACATTGTAAGCTTTGTAAATATTACATTTATGTGATGAGTGGAAACCAACACAGATTGGGGACAGAGACTTGTAATATTCAACAAATTAGTCATTTGAAAATCATATAGACTTCTAGTCACTAATTGAACCAAAATGCCAGAATGTCTGTTTTCCGTTTTAATTCAGTAACATTATGTTGGAATTTTCTTTGTTTTCCAAAAATATGTTCTTTAATGCTAAAAAGAACAAATTTACATGGTTCTTCATGAAAGTTGTTTTATTTTATTTAAACACATGCAATACATTAATCATTAAAAAGTTTATGATTTGCAATGAATGATTCCTTTTTTTCAGTTTTCAGCAGTTTGAAAACATAAGCTTTGTTCCCACCATACCCTATCCACATTAAAAAAAGATTGAAAATCTAGGTATTAATTTGATATGGCCTTACAGACCCCTTTGGTATTCATGATATTTTAACAAATTACCTCATATCTTTTATATCATTGATTTTGAACTATCATTTTTTGTTCCTTATAGTATATATATAAATGTAAAAGCATTTCTGGCTTTTTTCAAACACTTCTCAAGAGCAATAAAAGTCATCTAAACTGAGAATTAACATAATACATGCACCTACAGATACATGCATTCAAAGTAAAGTTCTGAAATTTCACTGTTGATTGTCATTTTCCTTGGGGGGAAAACAGTAAAAACTGACACTTTGGCATGAACCATGTTTTGACTGCATCAGGAATAGTTATTTGATTTGAATAAAGACAAAAACGTTGTGTAATTCCAATGTTTTAAGACCTTATCTCTTGACAATTTTGACAGAAACTGAATCTAAATTTAGAGTTTAACATGAACCATAAGATGCTTTAAAACATTATAACCCAATTTTAAGTCTGCTCTTGATACAAATGAAATGAATAAGAAAGACACCTTTCAGACAGACATTTTGAATTGATCAATTAGTCTGACAAAACACAAAATATTAATGGAAAAATCAGCAGAGTAGAATTTAGATTAATTGGATAAGAAAACAATGTCTTTTTATAGAAGGGTGTAGAGTTACATCAAGTCACAAAATTCATTAAGAGAAGGGAGTAGTGACTTGCATCAAGTCAAATATTTAATAAAGGAGTGAGCTGAGTATAGTGAATTCATTGAGTTATTGGGTTTTATGCTCCGAGCCAAAATTGTTTTGCTTATATCAAGTTGGTCAATTCTGGGATGGTGGATGAAACTGTTGTCCATGTTTTCAGCAAAAATTGAAACTCAATTTCCTTACTTCCAGCATGCTGTATTGTCCATGCTCAGTAATCAGTATATTAAAAACTCAATATCAGCTTGCATGTGAGCCAACTGAACAAGCAAGGTTAAACTGCATTATATTAAGTCAGATTGCCACTTTGTGAGTTCAGATTCACCCTAAAATGGCAGTGCATTTAGAGACATAAAAATTGTGTTATAAATGTTTAATATGTTTATTAGAAATAGGTATGGTTTAATGAAGGTTGATATTGATGTCAGCTGGAATAATGCAAAAAATACCAAGATATTTCAATCATTGTGAAATGACCTGATGTTTTATGTTGTCTCGGCCCAATATTGATTGAGTGGGGTTTTACGTCCCAGTCAAGCATATTTCACATATATCGAAACATCACAAGCTATGGGTAAAATGACAGAAATTTTTACCTTCGTAGTGCAGTGTGCAGAGAGGGCTCTTTAACATGCCTGGTCTGCCATGATATGGGGCATCAGTTTTTAAGCTTTCTTCTGAAGGACACTTTGAATTTCATTTCCTAATGCTGAGTGCTTGGCGAAAGAACAGTCACTAGTACCTATTTTCATGCCTTAATCAAACCCAGCCATGGTTCAAACCGACAACCTCCCAAATATGGAATGAGCACTCTACCAACTAAGCTACTGCACCTGTGTGTAAATTTAAAATCTTCAAGCACTTGTTTTACTTTTTGGGTTTGCTGAATATAGAAGAGGTCATCTTACCACAATTATGAGAACAATCTTTAGTATCTCACTGTCATAATTTTTTGATGGACAAAATCTGAAGGTTGTTCAGACTTGTTCTATTTATAGCTCTTGTAAGTTAAGTTCCAATAAAATTACATGTAAATTTAACTACTAGATTACTATACCCACTGTATAAACACTTGGTCCAGTAATGTTTGTAGGTGGATTGTTTGGTTTTTGGTTGAATGGTAGGTCAACTGTCTGAACTGAAAAATCACAAGAAATAAAGATAATTCTGTTCTTGTTAGTGAAAACCCTTAAAAAGCCTAGACAACAAGTAATACTACATAATACACTTGTCCTAAAGATAATGAGAGGTACTTACACCAAGTAGCTGATAAGATGAGTTATAAGTATCTTTTAAAAAACACTGATACAAATATATATAGAGGAGGTACTTTTAGTAATTTGGTTTTTGATACACGGTAAATTGGTTCCTTTTTGTATGTTAATACACCCGTGTTTATAATAAAATGAGTCTGTTTGTTGTCTGTTTTGAATATGTTCTTCTGTGCATTAAATAGATTTAATACATTTAAAAGTAAAAAAGCAATGTCATTTGTTATAATAAAAAAATTCTCTCTCTCTCTTTTCTCAAATCTCTTTCTTTCTGATCTGTTGTAAGGCAGCTCTCTCTCTCTCTCTTGTCTTGTCTGGGTTGTAGATACATATAGATGATATGTTTATATTTCTGCTGTTTTTGATGAAAAGTCTGTTTTATATTCATGTACAAACTCCAGCTGTACTATTTCAGAACATCTGGACAGCAATAAAGGCAACACTTTTTCTCATGCTTTCAATAACTGTAATGTAAGGGGAACTAGTTTTTTTGAGATTATGGCATTTTTTACAACAATCATTAAAATGAAACAAATGCTTGCAAAAACAAAAGTGATAATCTACCATATGTTTAAACTTCGCTCTTCAAATAACAATATAAACTTATAGAATGCTACATTTATGCATTTTTCATTTCTCAAATTTCTTAACGCATAGTTTTGAATATGAAGCTATGTACCATAAATTAAAAAAAAAAAAAGAAAAACAATTCACTATGTCATGTTAGGTCCTGTTATTGCTTTTTTTCTTACATAAGTGGCATGATGGAGTGGTATGGTGTAGCTGTCCAGCAATAAAAAATTATATTGCTTATTTGGGTTACAGCAGCTTGTCAATATACAAAGATATTGTGCATTCCAAACATTTTTGAAATAGTTAACAAGATACAGTGGGTTACATATGATGTTTTCTTCATTTTATGATTTAAAGATTTTGCAAAATGTTAAAACCAGAAAAATTAAAATTAAAGACATGATTAGGTTGTTAATTAACATACAATAAATTAAAAGATTTTAAAATCACATTCCTATTGGTTACAAAGTATCATGTATTATAGAAGGCTATGACACAAGTATAAGACTTCAGCTTATTGCCTATTGCTTACCATTACCTGTTTTCATGTAAAGACTAAGTGTTAAAATTTGTTTGACGCTACATTTCTGTAATTAGTTTAATATGAGCTTTGGTGTCCCAAAGTATAAAATAAGTATTAGCTTTACAGATCACAGTGACTTTCACTCAATAGGTTCAAATCTCTCTGAGGACAGAACAAGATGCAAAAGCATGTGTTAGTTAGCTTACTGAAGATTGCAAGATTCTTTTGGGTGATCTATCCCAAAACTAATCCACATTAGGTAATTGATATTGGACATCATTACTTAACTCCATTGAACTCCACTCCAGCAATTCCAAAATATACCTTCAAGAACTGAGAAAACTAATGTCTTGGCATGAAGTTAGCTAGCTTTAGTTTTGGTACTTGCTGTCATTTGTGATTTGTTACATAGAGATTATTTCTGGTAAAAAATACCTTGTAAATAGTTTAAAGTTTTATAAGGAAACATAAAATCAGCAATAACTTGACTATAAATGTTACATAAAAATAAACAGATTTCATTTTCTGGGTTTATGTGGTTTTTCAGGAGAATTTTAAGGTCTACCTACACATGTTTTTTCTAAATAAATGTGAAATGTCAGATGTCACTGTAACTTAATTCAATTTATCTGGTGATATATCTGAATGTTTGAATGATTTTTAATAGTTTGAGGTTTGAATGTTAAAAAAATGTCTTCAGCTGTTCTGTTGCAGTAATTTATCTAACATTAGACTAGTTTTTCTATCTGATTTGACGAAATACAAGTTTTATCGAACACGCTTGATACACAACATTGGCGGTAAAGTGCACGTGCACGTACTCATTGTGACATCATAAGGGAGAATGTAGAACAAATGTCATAAGATAGTTCAGTGGTTTTCTGTGGTAAAATGTAAATTTTTCACATAAAGTATTGGTTTTTTTTATTATTGTAAATAACCTAATTGGAAATGTTAGATAAAAATATTATATACACAGTGTGTATGTACAACCCTTCGTATCAGGTCTCGTCCTTTTTTCGTAGCTGTATCACTACTCGTCACGCAAGCGCAACATGTAGTGGTACGGCTACGAAAAAAGGACTCGACCTGATACTGAGGGTTGTACATACACACTGTGTATATAATATGTATTTATTTAGATATCTTTTCTCTTTCAGTTTCTATTTTTATTTTCTATGTCCCCATAAAGGGCCAACATTTAGTACTATACTGCTTAGGTATCATATCTCTCATATTGCCCTTTTGCAGAGTCTCCTTGAAAAGTAGGGTACTAGAATACAAGTCATAAAAATGGGGTAAAGTAATGATTGGTCTTAATTTAAAATTAATATGTGTATTTCTACAAATGTTGTTTTAAAGTTTGACTTTGTTTTGCAATTATGTATGATGTCGGCCATGTTTGTTGCAATACTTTTGTCACATCACAGTTATTACCAAAAAATATCTTGTGTTGCCACTATGGGGATTTTAAATTTTGAAAATGGCCATGTGGTACCTTATGGTGATGTGCATTAGGATCTTTTGTTTGTCAGATGATTCAAACATGTAAAATCCCTATAGCTGCAATATTTAATATTCTACAGAGATGGAGTATATGCATAGTGATTTTCTGTTATGATTTGACCCAGTTAAAAAAAGAATATATGACTTATTCAAGTCCATTGGATTTTCTGATGAAAAAATCACAATCAATGTGCAGTGGCACAGATAGTACTTACAGTAAGCAAGCATACTAAGGTTTAAATTTCCTAAAGATCAAAGTAGCAAAGGCTTGATTGAACGAAAACAGTAAACAACCTTGAGTTTTATCAGTTGTAACAAGAATTCCATTCAACAAGATTTATGGAAATCTTTGTCTTTTTCCATGCATCACTTGGGAAGAAGTCAACATATATTTATTTTGTTATTGATTTTTACACATTTAGTTAGCTGTTTTATTCTCTTGTCTAGATTCTCTGAACATTTAGCTAGTTGTTTTATTTTCTGTCTAGATTCTCTGAACATTTAGCTAGCTGTTTTATTCTCTCGTCTAGATTCTCTGAACATTTAGCTAGCTGTTTTATTCTCTTGTCTAGATTCTCTGAACATTTAGCTAGCTGTTTTATTCTCTTGTCTAGATTCTCTGAACATTTAGCTAGCTGTTTTATTCTCTTGTCTAGATTCTCTGAACATTTAGCTATTTGTTTTATTCTCTTGTCTAGATTCTCTGAACATTTAGCTAGCTGTTTTATTCTCTTGTCTAGATTCTCTGAACATTTAGCTAGCTGTTTTATTCTCTTGTCTAGATTCTCTGAACATTTAGCTAGCTGTTTTATTCTCTTGTCTAGATTCTCTGAACATTTAGCTAGTTGTTTTATTTTCTGTCTAGATTCTCTGAACATTTAGCAAGCTGTTTAATTCTCCATCATCTATATTCTCTGATTGCATGCTTACAAGAAATAAAGTGAAGTAGTTTTGAATTTGAATTACTAAGTAGTCGTTAAATACCGGTAAATTATATATGTATATATAGTTCTATTAATCATAAAAAATAAATATTAATCAATGAAATAGTTTTACCCTTGGAATCCTGCGGAATACACGAGTTCTTGGCAGCAAAACTGTTACTACAGTTACTGACAAATCATAAACAACTTAACTAATGTGCTTGCCAAAATATTTTCATTCATTATTTTTAATAGATTCATTTACACTACTTGATCTTTTGACATTTAGTAAATTTTCTACCAACCAAACATTAGCAGCATTAGTCATCTGAGATGTTAACTTAAATATACAATAAAATTCCAATAACCTTTTTGATATCGATTTGGAGATTTCAGAATTTGGAATTTAAAGGGATGCCAAATCAAACCCTTTAGGCACCAGATAATGCAATTGGACTATCTGTGCTATTCAATAAACTGACATTTCAATTATCAAATTATTACCGAAAAATTGAAAGGAGATTCAGGAGGTATTCATTCTAGAAATAGGAATAAAGTGGAGTGATGGTGGTACATGCAAAGTCAAGATTTTTTCACTAATTCAAGTGTGATGAAGGAAAGCTTAGTGACTGGGAATAATGGTGAACCACTGACCATTGGCAAGTGATATGGCAATCTTTCTTGATCTAAACTCTGCCCAATTGGGATTCCTACTTAGGCAGAAAGAGGCACTATTGTTCATAAGTGTATTTTAGACCAATTGGGTGCAACAGTGTACTATGTGATACCCCATTACGTTTCTGTGGAACCATTATTTTCCTTGGAGATGGAATCACTTCAGTTCACATTTTCTCATAAAAATTATGTTAATCCCGGAAAATTTCAAGGTAAACATTTTCCAAATACATGTTGTAAGCTGGGAAACTCCATTGGCCACCAGGGCCCATGCATCCATTCTAGACATTAGTTCATCTAGTTTGTATGCAATACTATAGCAAAGTGTTCTCAGACTTGATCTGTAACTAGTATTTAGTGTATCTGGTTTAAGCTTTAGGATTTGTTTGTTGTGAAAAAACAAGGGCCGTTTTTTTTCAAAAAACAGGTCAACTTTATATTAAAACTTCATTGAAAATAATTAAATTAACTTTATTCAAGATACTGGTAGGTCATGGTTGGCTCACAGAATGTATATTTTTGGGTGCCAATTGCAACAGAGACCCTTTTATATCCAGACCCTGTTAAAATGTGATGAAAATGACACAATCCTCTATAAATCTAATGATGTGTTTTCAATTTCATTCAATATTATACTGAAGTATCCTGTCCCATGCATCCTATAATAATTATACATTGCTTATCATGAATGAGAAAATAAGTACGTGTAATTCAGCATTATCAGGACATTGCACATTTGAGTAATTGACAATTTACATCATGCAGCACCCCAGTAAGCCCTAATCTACATAAAACTACATGTTTTGATAGGAACCATCTTGTATAGTGTCAGTATTAAAATTTACAGCCGAAAATAAAACCTGTTTTATAAAGTGATTGCAGCTGGAGACTTGTTTGTGTAATAATATCTAATTTACAATAAGTATATAGCGACATATATTTGAAAAATGATATAAAACCACCCACCAGGCATGAATTTGAATTTTATTTTGGGATAATGTGATCATGATGATGGTGTTGTGATTGGATGTAATTCAATTTTCATAATGGATTAAGATTTATTTTATTAACATCCCTTTTTAGTGCATTCAATACTTTAAATCTTCAGTATTTTTTACTTTGTGATTAAGCTGGAATGTATTCATGTCCTTGGGGACCTATATAAGAGACTTTGATTTATAATAAACAACTCAATACATTGTAATTCAAAAATTCAGTATCTTATCCTTGGAATACTAGATTTACATTTTAAGTCTTCAATTCCTTGAAAATAGAATGTGTACATAATATTGTATAGTTAAGATTTTGTTGATAAAATCACTGTTTTTTGTGACTCCTCCTGCCAGGAAAATTAATGATTGGCATGTGGTTCCATTAAAAAGTTTGAGATTCACCAAATAGTGTAGGAGGCAGTCATACAACTATATTATGAAGCATTGTAAAAATGTTCAGCTGTTACATCTGAACTTATTGTCAGTAATAAAATTTTATCTTAATAGATTTGAGATGGGTATAATTAGAAAAGACATTACGTATAAATGAACAAACTTATATTTCTTTGGATTACATTTCATATGGACAAGCCTTTTAGCCTGAGGCCTGGTTAAATGAATAAATAATATTAAAATATTTCCAACAGGGAAGGATTGTCATGGTACAACCAATATCTGTTTCCATTCCATTTAGAAAAAATTGGCCATTGTCTACTAATTTCTGAGAAATACTTTCAAAAAGTAACTTATTTTAGCAAATGTGAAAAAATATTTTGAATATGACTACCAGTATATTTTCATAAATTTTTGAAATTTTGTTACTAATATTTTTTAATTTGTGGAAGCCTAGCAATATGAATATTGATATAGGATTTTTGTTTTGAATACAAACAGATGAATTCCTTGGTTATCATTAAGTTCTGTAACTTCTACTGTTGACTGCAAGTGAGAGTAGGGTATTAGCTTACCTGGCAAAAAGATGCAGTGTGCATGTGACATTAATTACCATTTTTAGCCTCTCTTAATTAGATTTCAATGGAACTTTGTATTAGTCTCGTTTTCCCATTGTAATTCAAGTTATTTCACAGCCATTTAAAGTATGTCAGTGTTTCATTTAACAATTGAACTGTTTAGAAATGCGGTTCATATTCGATATGAACGCAATTGATATGTAAGCAAACTGAATAACGCGGTTAGCACGTTATGATTAGTTTGCCTTGCATATCAATTGCGTTCATATCGACTATGAACCGCATTTCTAAACAGTTCAATTGTTATATTTACGTTTAAAACTATTTTCTTTTCTTTTTCTTGGTTCAAAATCATTTTAGAAAATTTTAATTCTGTGCTTTGTCAACAACGATTTTCGATTAACGGAACAGCTGATGGAACAGCAGATCCAACTGCTCAGCTGTGCAGTTTGGCGCCAGAAATTCTAAGACAAAATAGTGCGTGGAAAATACAACAAATTGCATACAAAATTTCTACTAAATTGTTCAATTTTTTTATTAAATACAATTATTTCGGTAATAAATAATCACAGTTATGCGAACAATCAATAAAAAGTTCCGGTTTTGTGTATTTCATATTGTGTATTCATACGCCGATTGTTGTGAATGGAATTCCCGTGACGTCACATACGCCGATTGTTGTGAATGGAATTCCCGTGACGTCACCAAGGTAGATCTTGCAGTTCATAGCCAATATGAACGCAATTGCTCTGAAACCTTGTGTAGAAGACAGAAAACAGACAAAATGTAAATATAATGGATTAAAGAATCTTCTTTACCAGAAATAGATGAATGGAGGTAAAACATATGTGTTACTTGGATCTCTAAGGTCATAAAACTGTTATCTGTTTATTTTGTGAAATTCTGTTGTCGGAGTTGGTTGTTACCAGTATAATGGACTTGGTTGGGTTGTCTGTGATGTTCATCTGAGACATTGCAAGCAAGTTTACTAGCAATTGAGGTCATCATAAGCAATACAGAGCATAAACACGTGTATAAAAACTCACAGGCCCCTTGAATTTTCAGTGGTTTCAATATGAAAAAACCAAGGCTACAAAGTTGTCCGCTACTTGTTTGGTTTGGATTAAGTTTGTTGCCTACTTCCACTAAGTTTACATTTTCTGCATGTGTTTTGTAAACATATTTTTCCATGCTTGCTGTGTCCTTTAAGAAAAACGTCTTCAACTTGAAATTTTACTGAAAGGGCTGATCTTTGTTCTTCTTTGCTAATGCTGGTCTTATAATTAAATGCTTATTGGATCTTTATTGATGATGTATTCATATTTTTATATTATATGACTTTGGTTGATGTATTTTCAAACAGCATGACTATCTGACATTGATATATAGGTACTGCCAAATTAAAAATTGATAAGGGTGCCAAAATAATTATATCCATCTCTCTGTCCTCATGGTAAAACTGAAATTTTATCATCATAATTCTACACATTAGCTTTGATTTTGGTTTTAATTTACAAATTAAATTATATGTTAGGTGTGGCCTATAAAGTACTAAAGCCCTAAAATCTTTCTGATAGCCTGTTATTGAAGTTCCACAAGGCTCTTTGACAACTTCTCATTCTTTTGAGGCGTGCTCTGATAACTTGTTATTAAAGTTCCACAAGGCTCTTTGACAACAATTTTTTTTGAGGCGTGCTCGAATTTCCACAAGATATTCTAACTTCTTGTTAAATTTGGGGCATAATTTAGGCATGTTTTGCATGTTTATTTAAAATTGATTACACATGATGCAGATTAAATTTTGTCAAAAAAGATAAGCCTTTAAATGACTGGTAAACTTGTATGTTTATATATTTCAGAGTTTGTGTATAATATTGACATTAAGATACAGACTGTTTTGAGCTGCAACACAGACAGAATACATAGATAGCGTGAGTAAGTGTTTTTTTCATTTTTTTTTTTTTTTTTTTGGTTTTTTATTGGTTTTTTAACTTTTCCTCTTTATTTCATTTTTTCTTCTTCTATTTTTTTAATAATGAGAACTTTGCTTTCAGTGGAGTGTTTTATGTAGAAACAATCAGGAGAGATAGATAGTGTAGTATTACTGTACTTTTTAGAAAAAATGGTATTTTACTCAAATTACTACCCAAAATGTGGAAATAAAGTTTTAGAATATTATTCTTAGGTCTTATGGATAAATTTTAATTTTGAAATATAGCAATGGTTTCTACGGTCTTTTATTGCAAGT
>CM037860.1:13934106-14141967 GCA_021292105.1 Anadara kagoshimensis | reverse complement strand
AATTGGCTATCGTTTGAAATTACGTCATTGAAATCATGAACAATGTGTTCAAAAGTTGTGGAATGATGGGTACTAACTGTCGGCAATGTCAGATGTGGAACCGGTAGCGTATTTTTTGAAATAACACATTTCTTGGTTTTACAGCTATAATACATATAACAGCTAAAACCAAAAATTGGCTATCGTTTGGAAATTACGTCATTGAAATCATGAACAATGTGTTCAAAAGTTGTGGAATGATGGGTACTAACTGTCGGCAATGTCAGATGTGGAACCGGTAGCGTATTTTTGAAATAACACATTTCTTGGTTTTACAGCTATATACATATAACAGCTAAACCAAAATTGGCTATCGTTTGAAATTACGTCATTGAAATCATGAACAATGTGTTCAAAAGTTGTGGAATGATGGGGTACTAACTGTCGCAATGTCAGATGTGGAACCGGTAGCGTATTTTTTGAAATAACACATTTCTTGGTTTTACAGCTATAATACATATAACAGCTAAAACCAAAATTGGCTATCGTTTTGAAATTACGTCATTGAAATCATGAACAATGTGTTCAAAGTTGTGGAATGATGGGTACTAACTGTCGGCAATGTCAGATGTGGAACCGGTAGCGTATTTTTTGAAATAACACATTTCTTGGTTTTACAGCTATAATACATATAACAGCTAAAACCAAAATTGGCTATCGTTTGGAAATTACGTCATTGAAATCATGAACAATGTGTTCAAAAGTTGTGGAATGATGGGTACTAACTGTCGGCAATGTCAGATGGAACCGGTAGCGTATTTTTGAAATAACACATTTCTTGGTTTTACAGCTATAATACATATAACAGCTAAAACCAAAATTGGCTATCGTTTGAAATTACGTCATTGAAATCATGAACAATGTGTTCAAAAGTTGTGGAATGATGGGTACTAACTGTCGGCAATGTCAGATGTGGAACCGTAGTAGCGTATTTTTGAAATAACACATTTCTTGGTTTTACAGCTATAATACATATAACAGCTAAAACCAAAATTGGCTATCGTTTGGAAATTACGTCATTGAAATCATGAACAATGTGTTCAAAAGTTGTGGAATGATGGGTACTAACTGTCGGCAATGTCAGATGTGGAACCGGTAGCGTATTTTTGAAATAACACATTTCTTGGTTTTACAGCTATAATACATATAACAGCTAAAACCAAAATTGGCTATCGTTTGGAAATTACGTCATTGAAATCATGAACAATGTGTTCAAAAGTTGTGGAATGATGGGTACTAACTGTCGGCAATGTCAGATGTGGAACCGGTAGCGTATTTTTTGAAATAACACATTTCTTGGTTTTACAGCTATAATACATATAACAGCTAAAACCAAAATGGCTATCGTTTGAAATTACGTCATTGAAATCATGAACAATGTGTTCAAAAGTTGTGGAATGATGGGTACTAACTGTCGGCAATGTCAGATGTGGAACCGGTAGCGTATTTTTTGAAATAACACATTTCTTGGTTTTACAGCTATAATACTATAACAGCTAAAACCAAAATTGGCTATCGTTTGGAAATTACGTCATTGAAATCATGAACAATGTGTTCAAAAGTTGTGGAATGATGGGTACTAACTGTCGGCAATGTCAGATGTGGAACCGGTAGCGTATTTTTTGAAATAACACATTTCTTGGTTTTACAGCTATAATACATATAACAGCTAAAACCAAAATTGGCTATCGTTTGGAAATTACGTCATTGAAATCATGAACAATGTGTTCAAAAGTTGTGGAATGATGGGTACTAACTGTCGGCAATGTCAGATGTGGAACCGGTAGCGTATTTTTTGAAATAACACATTTCTTGGTTTTACAGTTATAATACATATAACAGCTAAAACCAAAATTGGCTATCGTTTGGAAATTACGTCATTGAAATCATGAACAATGTGTTCAAAAGTTGTGGAATGATGGGTACTAACTGTCGGCAATGTCAGATGTGGAACCGGTAGCGTATTTTTGAAATAACACATTTCTTGGTTTTACAGCTATAATACATATAACAGCTAAAACCAAAATTGGCTATCGTTTGGAAATTACGTCATTGAAATCATGAACAATGTGTTCAAAAGTTGTGGAATGATGGGTACTAACTGTCGGCAATGTCAGATGTGGAACCGGTAGCGTATTTTTTGAAATAACACATTCTTGGTTTTACAGCTATAATACATATAACAGCTAAAACCAAAATTGGCTATCGTTTGGAAATTACGTCATTGAAATCATGAACAATGTGTTCAAAAGTTGTGGAATGATGGGTACTAACTGTCGGCAATGTCAGATGTGGAACCGGTAGCGTATTTTTGAAATAACACATTTCTTGGTTTTACAGCTATAATACATATAACAGCTAAAACCAAAATTGGCTATCGTTTTGGAAATTACGTCATTGAAATCATGAACAATGTGTTCAAAAGTTGTGGAATGATGGGTACTAACTGTCGGCAATGTCAGATGTGGAACCGGTAGCGTATTTTTTGAAATAACACATTTCTTGGTTTTACAGCTATAATACATATAACAGCTAAAACCAAAATTGGCTATCGTTTGGAAATTACGTCATTGAAATCATGAACAATGTGTTCAAAAGTTGTGGAATGATGGGTACTAACTGTCGGCAATGTCAGATGTGGAACCGGTAGCGTATTTTTTGAAATAACACATTTCTTGGTTTACAGCTATAATACATATAACAGCTAAAACCAAAATTGGCTATCGTTTGGAAATTACGTCATTGAAATCATGAACAATGTGTTCAAAAGTTGTGGAATGATGGGTACTAACTGTCGGCAATGTCAGATGTGGAACCGGTAGCGTATTTTTTGAAATAACACATTTCTTGGTTTTACAGCTATAATACATATAACAGCTAAAACCAAAATTGGCTATCGTTTGAAATTACGTCATTGAAATCATGAACAATGTGTTCAAAAGTTGTGGAATGATGGGTACTAACTGTCGGCAATGTCAGATGTGGAACCGGTAGCGTATTTTTTGAAATAACACATTTCTTGGTTTTACAGCTATAATACATATAACAGCTAAAACCAAAATTGGCTATCGTTTGGAAATTACGTCATTGAAATCATGAACAATGTGTTCAAAAGTTGTGGAATGATGGGTACTAACTGTCGGCAATGTCAGATGTGGAACCGGTAGCGTATTTTTTGAAATAACACATTTCTTGGTTTTACAGCTATAATACATATAACAGCTAAAACCAAAATTGGCTATCGTTTTGGAAATTACGTCATTGAAATCATGAACAATGTGTTCAAAAGTTGTGGAATGATGGGTACTAACTGTCGGCAATGTCAGATGTGGAACCGGTAGCGTATTTTTTGAAATAACACATTTCTTGGTTTTACAGCTATAATACATATAACAGCTAAAACCAAAATTGGCTATCGTTTGGAAATTACGTCATTGAAATCATGAACAATGTGTTCAAAAGTTGTGGAATGATGGGTACTAACTGTCGGCAATGTCAGATGTGGAACCGGTAGCGTATTTTTTGAAATAACACATTTCTTGGTTTTACAGCTATAATACATATAACAGCTAAAACCAAAATTGGCTATCGTTTGGAAATTACGTCATTGAAATCATGAACAATGTGTTCAAAAGTTGTGGAATGATGGGTACTAACTGTCGGCAATGTCAGATGTGGAACCGGTAGCGTATTTTTTGAAATAACACATTTCTTGGTTTTACAGCTATAATACATATAACAGCTAAAACCAAAATTGGCTATCGTTTGGAAATTACGTCATTGAAATCATGAACAATGTGTTCAAAAGTTGTGGAATGATGGGTACTAACTGTCGGCAATGTCAGATGTGGAACCGGTAGCGTATTTTTGAAATAACACATTTCTTGGTTTTACAGCTATAATACATATAACAGCTAAAACCAAAATTGGCTATCGTTTGAAATTACGTCATTGAAATCATGAACAATGTGTTCAAAAGTTGTGGAATGATGGGTACTAACTGTCGGCAATGTCAGATGTGGAACCGGTAGCGTATTTTTTGAAATAACACATTTCTTGGTTTTACAGCTATAATACATATAACAGCTAAAACCAAAATTGGCTATCGTTTGGAAATTACGTCATTGAAATCATGAACAATGTGTTCAAAAGTTGTGGAATGATGGGTACTAACTGTCGGCAATGTCAGATGTGGAACCGGTAGCGTATTTTTTGAAATAACACATTTCTTGGTTTTACAGCTATAATACATATAACAGCTAAAACCAAAATTGGCTATCGTTTGGAAATTACGTCATTGAAATCATGAACAATGTGTTCAAAAGTTGTGGAATGATGGGTACTAACTGTCGGCAATGTCAGATGTGGAACCGGTAGCGTATTTTTTGAAATAACACATTTCTTGGTTTTACAGCTATAATACATATAACAGCTAAAACCAAAATTGGCTATCGTTTGGAAATTACGTCATTGAAATCATGAACAATGTGTTCAAAAGTTGTGGAATGATGGGTACTAACTGTGGCAATGTCAGATGTGGAACCGGTAGGTATTTTTTGAAATAACACATTTCTTGGTTTTACAGCTATAATACATATAACAGCTAAAACCAAAATTGGCTATCGTTTGAAATTACGTCATTGAAATCATGAACAATGTGTTCAAAAGTTGTGGAATGATGGGTACTAACTGTCGGCAATGTCAGATGTGGAACCGGTAGCGTATTTTTTGAAATAACACATTTCTTGGTTTTACAGCTATAATACATATAACAGCTAAAACCAAAATTGGCTATCGTTTGGAAATTACGTCATTGAAATCATGAACAATGTGTTCAAAAGTTGTGGAATGATGGGTACTAACTGTCGGCAATGTCAGATGTGGAAACCGGTAGCGTATTTTTTGAAATAACACATTTCTTGGTTTTACAGCTATAATACATATAACAGCTAAAACCAAAATTGGCTATCGTTTGGAAATTACGTCATTGAAATCATGAACAATGTGTTCAAAAGTTGTGGAATGATGGGTACTAACTGTCGGCAATGTCAGATGTGGAACCGGTAGCGTATTTTTTGAAATAACACATTTCTTGGTTTTACAGCTATAATACATATAACAGCTAAAACCAAAATTGGCTATCGTTTGAAATTACGTCATTGAAATCATGAACAATGTGTTCAAAAGTTGTGGAATGATGGGTACTAACTGTCGGCAATGTCAGATGTGGAACCGGTAGCGTATTTTTTGAAATAACACATTTCTTGGTTTTACAGCTATAATACATATAACAGCTAAAACCAAAATTGGCTATCGTTTGGAAATTACGTCATTGAAATCATGAACAATGTGTTCAAAAGTTGTGGAATGATGGGTACTAACTGTCGGCAATGTCAGATGTGGAACCGGTAGCGTATTTTTTGAAATAACACATTTCTTGGTTTTACAGCTATAATACATATAACAGCTAAAACCAAAATTGGCTATCGTTTGAAATTACGTCATTGAAATCATGAACAATGTGTTCAAAAGTTGTGGAATGATGGGTACTAACTGTCGGCAATGTCAGATGTGGAACCGGTAGCGTATTTTTTGAAATAACACATTTCTTGGTTTTACAGCTATAATACATATAACAGCTAAAACCAAAATTGGCTATCGTTTGGAAATTACGTCATTGAAATCATGAACAATGTGTTCAAAAGTTGTGGAATGATGGGTACTAACTGTCGGCAATGTCAGATGTGGAACCGGTAGCGTATTTTTTGAAATAACACATTTCTTGGTTTTACAGCTATAATACATATAACAGCTAAAACCAAAATTGGCTATCGTTTGAAATTACGTCATTGAAATCATGAACAATGTGTTCAAAAGTTGTGGAATGATGGGTACTAACTGTCGGCAATGTCAGATGTGGAACCGGTAGCGTATTTTTTGAAATAACACATTTCTTGGTTTTACAGCTATAATACATATAACAGCTAAAACCAAAATTGGCTATCGTTTTGAAATTACGTCATTGAAATCATGAACAATGTGTTCAAAAGTTGTGGAATGATGGGTACTAACTGTCGGCAATGTCAGATGTGGAACCGGTAGCGTATTTTTTGAAATAACACATTTCTTGGTTTTACAGCTATAATACATATAACAGCTAAAACCAAAATTGGCTATCGTTTGGAAATTACGTCATTGAAATCATGAACAATGTGTTCAAAAGTTGTGGAATGATGGGTACTAACTGTCGGCAATGTCAGATGTGGAACCGGTAGCGTATTTTTTGAAATAACACATTTCTTGGTTTTACAGCTATAATACATATAACAGCTAAAACCAAAATTGGCTATCGTTTTGGAAATTACGTCATTGAAATCATGAACAATGTGTTCAAAAGTTGTGGAATGATGGGTACTAACTGTCGGCAATGTCAGATGTGGAACCGGTAGCGTATTTTTGAAATAACACATTTCTTGGTTTTACAGCTATAATACATATAACAGCTAAAACCAAAATTGGCTATCGTTTGGAAATTACGTCATTGAAATCATGAACAATGTGTTCAAAAGTTGTGGAATGATGGGTACTAACTGTCGGCAATGTCAGATGTGGAACCGGTAGCGTATTTTTTGAAATAACACATTTCTTGGTTTTACAGCTATAATACATATAACAGCTAAAACCAAAATTGGCTATCGTTTGGAAATTACGTCATTGAAATCATGAACAATGTGTTCAAAAGTTGTGGAATGATGGGTACTAACTGTCGGCAATGTCAGATGTGGAACCGGTAGCGTATTTTTTGAAATAACACATTTCTTGGTTTTACAGCTATAATACATATAACAGCTAAAACCAAAATTGGCTATCGTTTGGAAATTACGTCATTGAAATCATGAACAATGTGTTCAAAAGTTGTGGAATGATGGGTACTAACTGTCGGCAATGTCAGATGTGGAACCGGTAGCGTATTTTTTGAAATAACACATTTCTTGGTTTTACAGCTATAATACATATAACAGCTAAAACCAAAATTGGCTATCGTTTGGAAATTACGTCATTGAAATCATGAACAATGTGTTCAAAAGTTGTGGAATGATGGGTACTAACTGTCGGCAATGTCAGATGTGGAACCGGTAGCGTATTTTTTGAAATAACACATTTCTTGGTTTTACAGCTATAATACATATAACAGCTAAAACCAAAATTGGCTATCGTTTGGAAATTACGTCATTGAAATCATGAACAATGTGTTCAAAAGTTGTGGAATGATGGGTACTAACTGTCGGCAATGTCAGATGTGGAACCGGTAGCGTATTTTTTGAAATAACACATTTCTTGGTTTTACAGCTATAATACATATAACAGCTAAAACCAAAATTGGCTATCGTTTGGAAATTACGTCATTGAAATCATGAACAATGTGTTCAAAAGTTGTGGAATGATGGGTACTAACTGTCGGCAATGTCAGATGTGGAACCGGTAGCGTATTTTTTGAAATAACACATTTCTTGGTTTTACAGCTATAATACATATAACAGCTAAAACCAAAATTGGCTATCGTTTGGAAATTACGTCATTGAAATCATGAACAATGTGTTCAAAAGTTGTGGAATGATGGGTACTAACTGTCGGCAATGTCAGATGTGGAACCGGTAGCGTATTTTTTGAAATAACACATTTCTTGGTTTTACAGCTATAATACATATAACAGCTAAAACCAAAATTGGCTATCGTTTGGAAATTACGTCATTGAAATCATGAACAATGTGTTCAAAAGTTGTGGAATGATGGGTACTAACTGTCGGCAATGTCAGATGTGGAACCGGTAGCGTATTTTTTGAAATAACACATTTCTTGGTTTTACAGCTATAATACATATAACAGCTAAAACCAAAATTGGCTATCGTTTGGAAATTACGTCATTGAAATCATGAACAATGTGTTCAAAAGTTGTGGAATGATGGGTACTAACTGTCGGCAATGTCAGATGTGGAACGGTGTAGTGTATTTTTTGAAATAACACATTTCTTGGTTTTACAGCTATAATACATATAACAGCTAAAACCAAAATTGGCTATCGTTTGAAATTACGTCATTGAAATCATGAACAATGTGTTCAAAAGTTGTGGAATGATGGGTACTAACTGTCGGCAATGTCAGATGTGGAACCGGTAGCGTATTTTTGAAATAACACATTTCTTGGTTTTACAGCTATAATACATATAACAGCTAAAACCAAAATTGGCTATCGTTTGGAAATTACGTCATTGAAATCATGAACAATGTGTTCAAAAGTTGTGGAATGATGGGTACTAACTGTCGGCAATGTCAGATGTGGAACCGGTAGCGTATTTTTTGAAATAACACATTTCTTGGTTTTACAGCTATAATACATATAACAGCTAAAACCAAAATTGGCTATCGTTTGAAATTACGTCATTGAAATCATGAACAATGTGTTCAAAAGTTGTGGAATGATGGGTACTAACTGTCGGCAATGTCAGATGTGGAACCGGTAGCGTATTTTTTGAAATAACACATTTCTTGGTTTTACAGCTATAATACATATAACAGCTAAAACCAAAATTGGCTATCGTTTGAAATTACGTCATTGAAATCATGAACAATGTGTTCAAAAGTTGTGGAATGATGGGTACTAACTGTCGGCAATGTCAGATGTGGAACCGGTAGCGTATTTTTTGAAATAACACATTTCTTGGTTTTACAGCTATAATACATATAACAGCTAAAACCAAAATTGGCTATCGTTTGGAAATTACGTCATTGAAATCATGAACAATGTGTTCAAAAGTTGTGGAATGATGGGTACTAACTGTCGGCAATGTCAGATGTGGAACCGGTAGCGTATTTTTTGAAATAACACATTTCTTGGTTTTACAGCTATAATACATATAACAGCTAAAACCAAAATTGGCTATCGTTTTGGAAATTACGTCATTGAAATCATGAACAATGTGTTCAAAAGTTGTGGAATGATGGGTACTAACTGTCGGCAATGTCAGATGTGGAACCGGTAGCGTATTTTTGAAATAACACATTTCTTGGTTTTACAGCTATAATACATATAACAGCTAAAACCAAAATTGGCTATTTTGAAATTACGTCATTGAAATCATGAACAATGTGTTCAAAAGTTGTGGAATGATGGGTACTAACTGTCGGCAATGTCAGATGTGGAACCGGTAGCGTATTTTTTGAAATAACACATTTCTTGGTTTTACAGCTATAATACATATAACAGCTAAAACCAAAATTGGCTATCGTTTGGAAATTACGTCATTGAAATCATGAACAATGTGTTCAAAAGTTGTGGAATGATGGGTACTAACTGTCGGCAATGTCAGATGTGGAACCGGTAGCGTATTTTTGAAATAACACATTTCTTGGTTTTACAGCTATAATACATATAACAGCTAAAACCAAAATTGGCTATCGTTTGAAATTACGTCATTGAAATCATGAACAATGTGTTCAAAAGTTGTGGAATGATGGGTACTAACTGTCGGCAATGTCAGATGTGGAACCGGTAGCGTATTTTTGAAATAACACATTTCTTGGTTTTACAGCTATAATACATATAACAGCTAAAACCAAAATTGGCTATCGTTTGGAAATTACGTCATTGAAATCATGAACAATGTGTTCAAAAGTTGTGGAATGATGGGTACTAACTGTCGGCAATGTCAGATGTGGAACCGGTAGCGTATTTTTTGAAATAACACATTTCTTGGTTTTACAGCTATAATACATATAACAGCTAAAACCAAAATTGGCTATCGTTTGGAAATTACGTCATTGAAATCATGAACAATGTGTTCAAAAGTTGTGGAATGATGGGTACTAACTGTCGGCAATGTCAGATGTGGAACCGGTAGCGTATTTTTTGAAATAACACATTTCTTGGTTTTACAGCTATAATACATATAACAGCTAAAACCAAAATTGGCTATTTTGAAATTACGTCATTGAAATCATGAACAATGTGTTCAAAAGTTGTGGAATGATGGGTACTAACTGTCGGCAATGTCAGATGTGGAACCGGTAGCGTATTTTTGAAATAACACATTTCTTGGTTTTACAGCTATAATACATATAACAGCTAAAACCAAAATTGGCTATCGTTTGGAAATTACGTCATTGAAATCATGAACAATGTGTTCAAAAGTTGTGGAATGATGGGTACTAACTGTCGGCAATGTCAGATGTGGAACCGGTAGCGTATTTTTTGAAATAACACATTTCTTGGTTTTACAGCTATAATACATATAACAGCTAAAACCAAAATTGGCTATCGTTTGAAATTACGTCATTGAAATCATGAACAATGTGTTCAAAAGTTGTGGAATGATGGGTACTAACTGTCGGCAATGTCAGATGTGGAACCGGTAGCGTATTTTTTGAATAACACATTTCTTGGTTTTACAGCTATAATACATATAACAGCTAAAACCAAAATTGGCTATCGTTTGAAATTACGTCATTGAAATCATGAACAATGTGTTCAAAAGTTGTGGAATGATGGGTACTAACTGTCGGCAATGTCAGATGTGGAACCGGTAGCGTATTTTTTGAAATAACACATTTCTTGGTTTTACAGCTATAATACATATAACAGCTAAAACCAAAATTGGCTATCGTTTGAAATTACGTCATTGAAATCATGAACAATGTGTTCAAAAGTTGTGGAATGATGGGTACTAACTGTCGGCAATGTCAGATGTGGAACCGGTAGCGTATTTTTGAAATAACACATTTCTTGGTTTTACAGCTATAATACATATAACAGCTAAAACCAAAATTGGCTATCGTTTGGAAATTACGTCATTGAAATCATGAACAATGTGTTCAAAAGTTGTGGAATGATGGGTACTAACTGTCGGCAATGTCAGATGTGGAACCGGTAGCGTATTTTTTGAAATAACACATTTCTTGGTTTTACAGCTATAATACATATAACAGCTAAAACCAAAATTGGCTATCGTTTGAAATTACGTCATTGAAATCATGAACAATGTGTTCAAAAGTTGTGGAATGATGGGTACTAACTGTCGGCAATGTCAGATGTGGAACCGGTAGCGTATTTTTTGAAATAACACATTTCTTGGTTTTACAGCTATAATACATATAACAGCTAAAACCAAAATTGGCTATCGTTTTGAAATTACGTCATTGAAATCATGAACAATGTGTTCAAAAGTTGTGGAATGATGGGTACTAACTGTCGGCAATGTCAGATGTGGAACCGGTAGCGTATTTTTTGAAATAACACATTTCTTGGTTTTACAGCTATAATACATATAACAGCTAAAACCAAAATTGGCTATCGTTTGGAAATTACGTCATTGAAATCATGAACAATGTGTTCAAAAGTTGTGGAATGATGGGTACTAACTGTCGGCAATGTCAGATGTGGAACCGGTAGCGTATTTTTTGAAATAACACATTTCTTGGTTTTACAGCTATAATACATATAACAGCTAAAACCAAAATTGGCTATCGTTTGGAAATTACGTCATTGAAATCATGAACAATGTGTTCAAAAGTTGTGGAATGATGGGTACTAACTGTCGGCAATGTCAGATGTGGAACCGGTAGCGTATTTTTTGAAATAACACATTTCTTGGTTTTACAGCTATAATACATATAACAGCTAAAACCAAAATTGGCTATCGTTTGGAAATTACGTCATTGAAATCATGAACAATGTGTTCAAAAGTTGTGGAATGATGGGTACTAACTGTCGGCAATGTCAGATGTGGAACCGGTAGCGTATTTTTTGAAATAACACATTTCTTGGTTTTACAGCTATAATACATATAACAGCTAAAACCAAAATTGGCTATCGTTTGAAATTACGTCATTGAAATCATGAACAATGTGTTCAAAAGTTGTGGAATGATGGGTACTAACTGTCGGCAATGTCAGATGTGGAACCGGTAGCGTATTTTTTGAAATAACACATTTCTTGGTTTTACAGCTATAATACATATAACAGCTAAAACCAAAATTGGCTATCGTTTTGGAAATTACGTCATTGAAATCATGAACAATGTGTTCAAAAGTTGTGGAATGATGGGTACTAACTGTCGGCAATGTCAGATGTGGAACCGGTAGCGTATTTTTTGAAATAACACATTTCTTGGTTTTACAGCTATAATACATATAACAGCTAAAACCAAAATTGGCTATCGTTTGGAAATTACGTCATTGAAATCATGAACAATGTGTTCAAAAGTTGTGGAATGATGGGTACTAACTGTCGGCAATGTCAGATGTGGAACCGGTAGCGTATTTTTTGAAATAACACATTTCTTGGTTTTACAGCTATAATACATATAACAGCTAAAACCAAAATTGGCTATCGTTTGAAATTACGTCATTGAAATCATGAACAATGTGTTCAAAAGTTGTGGAATGATGGGTACTAACTGTCGGCAATGTCAGATGTGGAACCGGTAGCGTATTTTTTGAAATAACACATTTCTTGGTTTTACAGCTATAATACATATAACAGCTAAAACCAAAATTGGCTATCGTTTGAAATTACGTCATTGAAATCATGAACAATGTGTTCAAAAGTTGTGGAATGATGGGTACTAACTGTCGGCAATGTCAGATGTGGAACCGGTAGCGTATTTTTTGAAATAACACATTTCTTGGTTTTACAGCTATAATACATATAACAGCTAAAACCAAAATTGGCTATCGTTTGGAAATTACGTCATTGAAATCATGAACAATGTGTTCAAAAGTTGTGGAATGATGGGTACTAACTGTCGGCAATGTCAGATGTGGAACCGGTAGCGTATTTTTTGAAATAACACATTTCTTGGTTTTACAGCTATAATACATATAACAGCTAAAACCAAAATTGGCTATCGTTTGGAAATTACGTCATTGAAATCATGAACAATGTGTTCAAAAGTTGTGGAATGATGGGTACTAACTGTCGGCAATGTCAGATGTGGAACCGGTAGCGTATTTTTTGAAATAACACATTTCTTGGTTTTACAGCTATAATACATATAACAGCTAAAACCAAAATTGGCTATCGTTTGGAAATTACGTCATTGAAATCATGAACAATGTGTTCAAAAGTTGTGGAATGATGGGTACTAACTGTCGGCAATGTCAGATGTGGAACCGGTAGCGTATTTTTTGAAATAACACATTTCTTGGTTTTACAGTTATAATACATATAACAGCTAAAACCAAAATTGGCTATCGTTTGGAAATTACGTCATTGAAATCATGAACAATGTGTTCAAAAGTTGTGGAATGATGGGTACTAACTGTCGGCAATGTCAGATGTGGAACCGGTAGCGTATTTTTTGAAATAACACATTTCTTGGTTTTACAGCTATAATACATATAACAGCTAAAACCAAAATTGGCTATCGTTTGGAAATTACGTCATTGAAATCATGAACAATGTGTTCAAAAGTTGTGGAATGATGGGTACTAACTGTCGGCAATGTCAGATGTGGAACCGGTAGCGTATTTTTTGAAATAACACATTTCTTGGTTTTACAGCTATAATACATATAACAGCTAAAACCAAAATTGGCTATCGTTTGGAAATTACGTCATTGAAATCATGAACAATGTGTTCAAAAGTTGTGGAATGATGGGTACTAACTGTCGGCAATGTCAGATGTGGAACCGGTAGCGTATTTTTTGAAATAACACATTTCTTGGTTTTACAGCTATAATACATATAACAGCTAAAACCAAAATTGGCTATCGTTTGGAAATTACGTCATTGAAATCATGAACAATGTGTTCAAAATGGGTACTAACTGTCGGCAATGTCAGATGTGGAACCGGTAGCGTATTTTTTGAAATAACACATTTCTTGGTTTTACAGCTATAATACATATAACAGCTAAAACCAAAATTGGCTATCGTTTGAAATTACGTCATTGAAATCATGAACAATGTGTTCAAAAGTTGTGGAATGATGGGTACTAACTGTCGGCAATGTCAGATGTGGAACCGGTAGCGTATTTTTTGAAATAACACATTTCTTGGTTTTACAGCTAATACATATAACAGCTAAAACCAAAATTGGCTATCGTTTGAAATTACGTCATTGAAATCATGAACAATGTGTTCAAAAGTTGTGGAATGATGGGTACTAACTGTCGGCAATGTCAGATGTGGAACCGGTAGCGTATTTTTTGAAATAACACATTTCTTGGTTTTACAGCTATAATACATATAACAGCTAAAACCAAAATTGGCTATCGTTTGGAAATTACGTCATTGAAATCATGAACAATGTGTTCAAAAGTTGTGGAATGATGGGTACTAACTGTCGGCAATGTCAGATGTGGAACCGGTAGCGTATTTTTTGAAATAACACATTTCTTGGTTTTACAGCTATAATACATATAACAGCTAAAACCAAAATTGGCTATCGTTTGGAAATTACGTCATTGAAATCATGAACAATGTGTTCAAAAGTTGTGGAATGATGGGTACTAACTGTCGGCAATGTCAGATGTGGAACCGGTAGCGTATTTTTTGAAATAACACATTTCTTGGTTTTACAGCTATAATACATATAACAGCTAAAACCAAAATTGGCTATCGTTTGAAATTACGTCATTGAAATCATGAACAATGTGTTCAAAAGTTGTGGAATGATGGGTACTAACTGTCGGCAATGTCAGATGTGGAACCGGTAGCGTATTTTTTGAAATAACACATTTCTTGGTTTTACAGCTATAATACATATAACAGCTAAAACCAAAATTGGCTATCGTTTGGAAATTACGTCATTGAAATCATGAACAATGTGTTCAAAAGTTGTGGAATGATGGGTACTAACTGTCGGCAATGTCAGATGTGGAACCGGTAGCGTATTTTTTGAAATAACACATTTCTTGGTTTTACAGCTATAATACATATAACAGCTAAAACCAAAATTGGCTATCGTTTGGAAATTACGTCATTGAAATCATGAACAATGTGTTCAAAAGTTGTGGAATGATGGGTACTAACTGTCGGCAATGTCAGATGTGGAACCGGTAGCGTATTTTTTGAAATAACACATTTCTTGGTTTTACAGCTATAATACATATAACAGCTAAAACCAAAATTGGCTATCGTTTGGAAATTACGTCATTGAAATCATGAACAATGTGTTCAAAAGTTGTGGAATGATGGGTACTAACTGTCGGCAATGTCAGATGTGGAACCGGTAGCGTATTTTTTGAAATAACACATTTCTTGGTTTTACAGCTATAATACATATAACAGCTAAAACCAAAATTGGCTATCGTTTTGAAATTACGTCATTGAAATCATGAACAATGTGTTCAAAAGTTGTGGAATGATGGGTACTAACTGTCGGCAATGTCAGATGTGGAACCGGTAGCGTATTTTTTGAAATAACACATTTCTTGGTTTTACAGCTATAATACATATAACAGCTAAAACCAAAATTGGCTATCGTTTGAAATTACGTCATTGAAATCATGAACAATGTGTTCAAAAGTTGTGGAATGATGGGTACTAACTGTCGGCAATGTCAGATGTGGAACCGGTAGCGTATTTTTTGAAATAACACATTTCTTGGTTTTACAGCTATAATACATATAACAGCTAAAACCAAAATTGGCTATCGTTTGGAAATTACGTCATTGAAATCATGAACAATGTGTTCAAAAGTTGTGGAATGATGGGTACTAACTGTCGGCAATGTCAGATGTGGAACCGGTAGCGTATTTTTTGAAATAACACATTTCTTGGTTTTACAGCTATAATACATATAACAGCTAAAACCAAAATTGGCTATCGTTTGGAAATTACGTCATTGAAATCATGAACAATGTGTTCAAAAGTTGTGGAATGATGGGTACTAACTGTCGGCAATGTCAGATGTGGAACCGGTAGCGTATTTTTTGAAATAACACATTTCTTGGTTTTACAGCTATAATACATATAACAGCTAAAACCAAAATTGGCTATCGTTTGGAAATTACGTCATTGAAATCATGAACAATGTGTTCAAAAGTTGTGGAATGATGGGTACTAACTGTCGGCAATGTCAGATGTGGAACCGGTAGCGTATTTTTTGAAATAACACATTTCTTGGTTTTACAGCTATAATACATATAACAGCTAAAACCAAAATTGGCTATCGTTTGGAAATTACGTCATTGAAATCATGAACAATGTGTTCAAAAGTTGTGGAATGATGGGTACTAACTGTCGGCAATGTCAGATGTGGAACCGGTAGCGTATTTTTTGAAATAACACATTTCTTGGTTTTACAGCTATAATACATATAACAGCTAAAACCAAAATTGGCTATCGTTTGGAAATTACGTCATTGAAATCATGAACAATGTGTTCAAAAGTTGTGGAATGATGGGTACTAACTGTCGGCAATGTCAGATGTGGAACCGGTAGCGTATTTTTTGAAATAACACATTTCTTGGTTTTACAGCTATAATACATATAACAGCTAAAACCAAAATTGGCTATCGTTTGAAATTACGTCATTGAAATCATGAACAATGTGTTCAAAAGTTGTGGAATGATGGGTACTAACTGTCGGCAATGTCAGATGTGGAACCGGTAGCGTATTTTTTGAAATAACACATTTCTTGGTTTTACAGCTATAATACATATAACAGCTAAAACCAAAATTGGCTATCGTTTTGAAATTACGTCATTGAAATCATGAACAATGTGTTCAAAAGTTGTGGAATGATGGGTACTAACTGTCGGCAATGTCAGATGTGGAACCGGTAGCGTATTTTTTGAAATAACACATTTCTTGGTTTTACAGCTATAATACATATAACAGCTAAAACCAAAATTGGCTATCGTTTGGAAATTACGTCATTGAAATCATGAACAATGTGTTCAAAAGTTGTGGAATGATGGGTACTAACTGTCGGCAATGTCAGATGTGGAACCGGTAGCGTATTTTTTGAAATAACACATTTCTTGGTTTTACAGCTATAATACATATAACAGCTAAAACCAAAATTGGCTATCGTTTGGAAATTACGTCATTGAAATCATGAACAATGTGTTCAAAAGTTGTGGAATGATGGGTACTAACTGTCGGCAATGTCAGATGTGGAACCGGTAGCGTATTTTTTGAAATAACACATTTCTTGGTTTTACAGCTATAATACATATAACAGCTAAAACCAAAATTGGCTATCGTTTGGAAATTACGTCATTGAAATCATGAACAATGTGTTCAAAAGTTGTGGAATGATGGGTACTAACTGTCGGCAATGTCAGATGTGGAACCGGTAGCGTATTTTTTGAAATAACACATTTCTTGGTTTTACAGCTATAATACATATAACAGCTAAAACCAAAATTGGCTATCGTTTGAAATTACGTCATTGAAATCATGAACAATGTGTTCAAAAGTTGTGGAATGATGGGTACTAACTGTCGGCAATGTCAGATGTGGAACCGGTAGCGTATTTTTTGAAATAACACATTTCTTGGTTTTACAGCTATAATACATATAACAGCTAAAACCAAAATTGGCTATCGTTTGGAAATTACGTCATTGAAATCATGAACAATGTGTTCAAAAGTTGTGGAATGATGGGTACTAACTGTCGGCAATGTCAGATGTGGAACCGGTAGCGTATTTTTTGAAATAACACATTTCTTGGTTTTACAGCTATAATACATATAACAGCTAAAACCAAAATTGGCTATCGTTTGGAAATTACGTCATTGAAATCATGAACAATGTGTTCAAAAGTTGTGGAATGATGGGTACTAACTGTCGGCAATGTCAGATGTGGAACCGGTAGCGTATTTTTTGAAATAACACATTTCTTGGTTTTACAGCTATAATACATATAACAGCTAAAACCAAAATTGGCTATCGTTTGGAAATTACGTCATTGAAATCATGAACAATGTGTTCAAAAGTTGTGGAATGATGGGTACTAACTGTCGGCAATGTCAGATGTGGAACCGGTAGCGTATTTTTGAAATAACACATTTCTTGGTTTTACAGCTATAATACATATAACAGCTAAAACCAAAATTGGCTATCGTTTGGAAATTACGTCATTGAAATCATGAACAATGTGTTCAAAAGTTGTGGAATGATGGGTACTAACTGTCGGCAATGTCAGATGTGGAACCGGTAGCGTATTTTTGAAATAACACATTTCTTGGTTTTACAGCTATAATACATATAACAGCTAAAACCAAAATTGGCTATCGTTTGGAAATTACGTCATTGAAATCATGAACAATGTGTTCAAAAGTTGTGGAATGATGGGTACTAACTGTCGGCAATGTCAGATGTGGAACCGGTAGCGTATTTTTTGAAATAACACATTTCTTGGTTTTACAGCTATAATACATATAACAGCTAAAACCAAAATTGGCTATCGTTTTGAAATTACGTCATTGAAATCATGAACAATGTGTTCAAAAGTTGTGGAATGATGGGTACTAACTGTCGGCAATGTCAGATGTGGAACCGGTAGCGTATTTTTTGAAATAACACATTTCTTGGTTTTACAGCTATAATACATATAACAGCTAAAACCAAAATTGGCTATCGTTTGGAAATTACGTCATTGAAATCATGAACAATGTGTTCAAAAGTTGTGGAATGATGGGTACTAACTGTCGGCAATGTCAGATGTGGAACCGGTAGCGTATTTTTTGAAATAACACATTTCTTGGTTTTACAGCTATAATACATATAACAGCTAAAACCAAAATTGGCTATCGTTTGGAAATTACGTCATTGAAATCATGAACAATGTGTTCAAAAGTTGTGGAATGATGGGTACTAACTGTCGGCAATGTCAGATGTGGAACCGGTAGCGTATTTTTTGAAATAACACATTTCTTGGTTTTACAGCTATAATACATATAACAGCTAAAACCAAAATTGGCTATCGTTTGGAAATTACGTCATTGAAATCATGAACAATGTGTTCAAAAGTTGTGGAATGATGGGTACTAACTGTCGGCAATGTCAGATGTGGAACCGGTAGCGTATTTTTTGAAATAACACATTTCTTGGTTTTACAGCTATAATACATATAACAGCTAAAACCAAAATTGGCTATCGTTTGGAAATTACGTCATTGAAATCATGAACAATGTGTTCAAAAGTTGTGGAATGATGGGTACTAACTGTCGGCAATGTCAGATGTGGAACCGGTAGCGTATTTTTTGAAATAACACATTTCTTGGTTTTACAGCTATAATACATATAACAGCTAAAACCAAAATTGGCTATCGTTTGAAATTACGTCATTGAAATCATGAACAATGTGTTCAAAAGTTGTGGAATGATGGGTACTAACTGTCGGCAATGTCAGATGTGGAACCGGTAGCGTATTTTTTGAAATAACACATTTCTTGGTTTTACAGCTATAATACATATAACAGCTAAAACCAAAATTGGCTATCGTTTGAAATTACGTCATTGAAATCATGAACAATGTGTTCAAAAGTTGTGGAATGATGGGTACTAACTGTCGGCAATGTCAGATGTGGAACCGGTAGCGTATTTTTTGAAATAACACATTTCTTGGTTTTACAGCTATAATACATATAACAGCTAAAACCAAAATTGGCTATCGTTTGGAAATTACGTCATTGAAATCATGAACAATGTGTTCAAAAGTTGTGGAATGATGGGTACTAACTGTCGGCAATGTCAGATGTGGAACCGGTAGCGTATTTTTTGAAATAACACATTTCTTGGTTTTACAGCTATAATACATATAACAGCTAAAACCAAAATTGGCTATCGTTTGAAATTACGTCATTGAAATCATGAACAATGTGTTCAAAAGTTGTGGAATGATGGGTACTAACTGTCGGCAATGTCAGATGTGGAACCGGTAGCGTATTTTTTGAAATAACACATTTCTTGGTTTTACAGCTATAATACATATAACAGCTAAAACCAAAATTGGCTATCGTTTGGAAATTACGTCATTGAAATCATGAACAATGTGTTCAAAAGTTGTGGAATGATGGGTACTAACTGTCGGCAATGTCAGATGTGGAACCGGTAGCGTATTTTTTGAAATAACACATTTCTTGGTTTTACAGCTATAATACATATAACAGCTAAAACCAAAATTGGCTATCGTTTGGAAATTACGTCATTGAAATCATGAACAATGTGTTCAAAAGTTGTGGAATGATGGGTACTAACTGTCGGCAATGTCAGATGTGGAACCGGTAGCGTATTTTTTGAAATAACACATTTCTTGGTTTTACAGCTATAATACATATAACAGCTAAAACCAAAATTGGCTATCGTTTGAAATTACGTCATTGAAATCATGAACAATGTGTTCAAAAGTTGTGGAATGATGGGTACTAACTGTCGGCAATGTCAGATGTGGAACCGGTAGCGTATTTTTTGAAATAACACATTTCTTGGTTTTACAGCTATAATACATATAACAGCTAAAACCAAAATTGGCTATCGTTTGGAAATTACGTCATTGAAATCATGAACAATGTGTTCAAAAGTTGTGGAATGATGGGTACTAACTGTCGGCAATGTCAGATGTGGAACCGGTAGCGTATTTTTTGAAATAACACATTTCTTGGTTTTACAGCTATAATACATATAACAGCTAAAACCAAAATTGGCTATCGTTTGGAAATTACGTCATTGAAATCATGAACAATGTGTTCAAAAGTTGTGGAATGATGGGTACTAACTGTCGGCAATGTCAGATGTGGAACCGGTAGCGTATTTTTTGAAATAACACATTTCTTGGTTTTACAGCTATAATACATATAACAGCTAAAACCAAAATTGGCTATCGTTTGGAAATTACGTCATTGAAATCATGAACAATGTGTTCAAAAGTTGTGGAATGATGGGTACTAACTGTCGGCAATGTCAGATGTGGAACCGGTAGCGTATTTTTTGAAATAACACATTTCTTGGTTTTACAGCTATAATACATATAACAGCTAAAACCAAAATTGGCTATCGTTTGAAATTACGTCATTGAAATCATGAACAATGTGTTCAAAAGTTGTGGAATGATGGGTACTAACTGTCGGCAATGTCAGATGTGGAACCGGTAGCGTATTTTTGAAATAACACATTTCTTGGTTTTACAGCTATAATACATATAACAGCTAAAACCAAAATTGGCTATCGTTTGAAATTACGTCATTGAAATCATGAACAATGTGTTCAAAGTTGTGGAATGATGGGTACTAACTGTCGGCAATGTCAGATGTGGAACCGGTAGCGTATTTTTTGAAATAACACATTTCTTGGTTTTACAGTTATAATACATATAACAGCTAAAACCAAAATTGGCTATCGTTTGAAATTACGTCATTGAAATCATGAACAATGTGTTCAAAAGTGGAATGATGGTACTAACTGTCGGCAATGTCAGATGTGGAACCGGTAGCGTATTTTTTGAAATAACACATTTCTTGGTTTTACAGCTATAATACATATAACAGCTAAAACCAAAATTGGCTATTTGAAATTACGTCATTGAAATCATGAACAATGTGTTCAAAAGTTGTGGAATGATGGGTACTAACTGTCGGCAATGTCAGATGTGGAACCGGTAGCGTATTTTTTGAAATAACACATTTCTTGGTTTTACAGCTATAATACATATAACAGCTAAAACCAAAATTGGCTATCGTTTGGAAATTACGTCATTGAAATCATGAACAATGTGTTCAAAAGTTGTGGAATGATGGGTACTAACTGTCGGCAATGTCAGATGTGGAACCGGTAGCGTATTTTTTGAAATAACACATTTTTTTTAAGCTATAATACATATAACAGCTAAAACCAAAATTGGCTATCGTTTGAAATACGTCATTGAAATCATGAACAATGTGTTCAAAAGTTGTGGAATGATGGGTACTAACTGTCGGCAATGTCAGATGTGGAACCGGTAGCGTATTTTTTGAAATAACACATTTCTTGGTTTTACAGCTATAATACATATAACAGCTAAAACCAAAATTGGCTATCGTTTTGGAAATTACGTCATTGAAATCATGAACAATGTGTTCAAAAGTTGTGGAATGATGGGTACTAACTGTCGGCAATGTCAGATGTGGAAGTAGCATATTTTTTGAAATAACACATTTCTTGGTTTTACAGCTATAATACATATAACAGCTAAAACCAAAATTGGCTATCGTTTTGGAAATTACGTCATTGAAATCATGAACAATGTGTTCAAAAGTTGTGGAATGATGGGTACTAACTGTCGGCAATGTCAGATGTGGAACCGGTAGCGTATTTTTTGAAATAACACATTTCTTGGTTTTACAGTTATTATACATATAACAGCTAAAACCAAAATTGGCTATCGTTTTAAAATTACGTCATTGAAATCATGAACAATGTGTTCAAAAGTTGTAGAATGATGGGTACTAACTGTCGGCAATGTCAGATGTGGAACCGGTAGCGTATTTTTTGAAATAACACATTTCTTGGTTTTACAGCTATAATACATATAACAGCTAAAACCAAAATTGGCTATCGTTTTGAAATTACGTCATTGAAATCATGAACAATGTGTTCAAAAGTTGTGGAATGATGGGTACTAACTGTAGGCAATGTCAGATGTGGAACCGGTAGTATTTTTGAAATAACACATTTCTTGGTTTTACAGCTATAATACATATAACAGCTAAAACCAAAATTGGCTATCGTTTTAAAATTACGTCATTGAAATCATGAACAATGTGTTCAAAAGTTGTGGAATGATGGGTACTAACTGTCGGCAATGTCAGATGTGGAACCGGTAGCGTATTTTTTGAAATAACACATTTCTTGGTTTTACAGCTATAATACATATAACAGCTAAAACCAAATTGGCTATCGTTTTGAAATTACGTCATTGAAATCATGAACAATGTGTTCAAAGTTGTGGAATGATGGGTACTAACTGTCGGCAATGTCAGATGTGGAACTGGTAGCGTATTTTTTGAAATAACACATTTCTTGGTTTTACAGCTATAATACATATAACAGCTAAAACCAAAATTGGCTATCGTTTTGAAATTACGTCATTGAAATCATGAACAATGTGTTCAAAAGTTGTGGAATGATGGGTACTAACTGTCAGCAATGTCAGATGTTGAACCGGTGGCGTATTTTTTGAAATAACACATTTCTTGGTTTTACAGCTATAATACATATAACAGCTAAAACCAAAATTAGCTATCGTTTTGAAATTACGTCATTGAAATCATGAACAATGTGTTCAAAAGTTGTGGAATGATGGGTACTAACTGTCGGCAATGTCAGATGTGGAACCGGTAGCGTTTTTTGAAATAAAACATTTCTTGGTTTTACAGCTATAATACATATAACAGCTAAAACCAAAATTGGCTATCGTTTTGAAATTACGTCATTGAAATCATGAACAATGTGTTCAAAAGTTGTGGAATGATGGGTACTGTCGGCAATGTCAGATGTGGAACCGGTAGCGTATTTTTTGAAATAACACATTTCTTGGTTTTACAGCTATAATACATATAACAGCTAAAACCAAAATTGGCTATCGTTTGGAAATTACGTCATTGAAATCATGAACAATGTGTTCAAAAGTTGTGGAATGATGGGTACTAACTGTCGGCAATGTCAGATGTGGAACCGGTAGCGTATTTTTTGAAATAACACATTTCTTGGTTTTACAGCTATAATACATATAACAGCTAAAACCAAAATTGGCTATCGTTTTGAAATTACGTCATTGAAATCATGAACAATGTGTTCAAAAGTTGTGGAATGATGGGTACTAACTGTCGGCAATGTCAGATGTGGAACCGGTAGCGTATTTTTTGAAATAACACATTTCTTGGTTTTACAGCTATAATACATATAACAGCTAAAACCAAAATTGGCTATCGTTTTGAAATTACGTCATTGAAATCATGAACAATGTGTTCAAAAGTTGTGGAATGATGGGTACTAACTGTCGGCAATGTCAGATGTGGAACCGGTAGCGTATTTTTTGAAAAAACACATTTCTTGGTTTTACAGCTATAATACATATATCAGCTAAAACCAAAATTGGCTATCGTTTGAAATTACGTCATTGAAATCATGAACAATGTGTTCAAAAGTTGTGGAATGATGGGTACTAACTGTCGGCAATGTCAGATGTGGAACCGGTAGCATATTTTTTGAAATAACACATTTCTTGGTTTTACAGCTATAATACATATAACAGCTAAAACCAAAATTGGCTATCGTTTGAAATTACGTCATTGAAATCATGAACAATGTGTTCAAAAGTTGTGGAATGATGGGTACTAACTGTCAGCAATGTCAGATGTTGAACCGGTGGCGTATTTTTTGAAATAACACATTTCTTGGTTTTACAGCTATAATACATATAACAGCTAAAACCAAAATTGGCTATCGTTTTGAAATTACGTCATTGAAATCATGAACAATGTGTTCAAAAGTTGTGGAATGATGGGTACTAACTGTAGGCAATGTCAGATGTGGAACCGGTAGCATATTTTTTGAAATAACACATTTCTTGGTTTTACAGTTATAATACATATAACAGCTAAAACCAAAATTGGCTATCGTTTTGAAATTACGTCATTGAAATCATGAACAATGTGTTCAAAAGTTGTGGAATGATGGGTACTAACTGTCGGCAATGTCAGATGTGGAACCGGTAGCGTATTTTTTGAAATAACACATTTCTTGGTTTTACAGCTATAATACATATAACAGCTAAAACCAAAATTGGCTATCGTTTTGAAATTACGTCATTGAAATCATGAACAATGTGTTCAAAAGTTGTGGAATGATGGGTACTAACTGTCGGCAATGTCAGATGTGGAACCGGTAGCGTATTTTTTGAAATAACACATTTCTTGGTTTTACAGCTATAATACATATAACAGCTAAAACCAAAATTGGCTATCGTTTTGAAATTACGTCATTGAAATCATGAACAATGTGTTCAAAAGTTGTGGAATGATGGGTACTAACTGTCGGCAATGTCAGATGTGGAACCGGTAGCGTATTTTTTGAAATAACACATTTCTTGGTTTTTCAGTTATAATACATATAACAGCTAAAACCAAAATTGGCTATCGTTTTAAAATTACGTCATTGAAATCATGAACAATGTGTTCAAAAGTTGTAGAATGATGGGTACTAACTGTCGGCAATGTCAGATGTGGAACCGGTAGCGTATTTTTTGAAATAACACATTTCTTGGTTTTACAGCTATAATACATATAACAGCTAAAACCAAAATTGGCTATCGTTTTGAAATTACGTCATTGAAATCATGAACAATGTGTTCAAAAGTTGTGGAATGATGGGTACTAACTGTCGGCAATGTCAGATGTGGAACGGTAGCATATTTTTTGAAATAACACATTTCTTGGTTTTACAGCTATAATACATATAACAGCTAAAACCAAAATTGGCTATCGTTTTGAAATTACGTCATTGAAATCATGAACAATGTGTTCAAAAGTTGTGGAATGATGGGTACTAACTGTAGGCAATGTCAGATGTGGAACCGGTAGCGTATTTTTTGAAATAACACATTTCTTGGTTTTACAGTTATATACATATAACAGCTAAAACCAAAATTGGCTATCGTTTAAATTACGTCATTGAAATCATGAACAATGTGTTCAAAAGTTGTGGAATGATGGGTACTAACTGTCGGCAATGTCAGATGTGGAACCGGTAGCGTATTTTTTGAAATAACACATTTCTTGGTTTTACAGTTATAATACATATAACAGCTAAAACCAAAATTGGCTATCGTTTGGAAATTACGTCATTGAAATCATGAACAATGTGTTCAAAAGTTGTGGAATGATGGGTACTAACTGTCGGCAATGTCAGATGTGGAACCGGTAGCGTATTTTTTGAAATAACACATTTCTTGGTTTTACAGCTATAATACATATAACAGCTAAAACCAAAATTGGCTATCGTTTTGAAATTACGTCATTGAAATCATGAACAATGTGTTCAAAAGTTGTGGAATGATGGGTACTAACTGTCAGCAATGTCAGATGTGGAACCGGTAGCGTATTTTTTGAAATAACACATTTCTTGGTTTTACAGCTATAATACATATAACAGCTAAAACCAAAATTGGCTATCGTTTGGAAATTACGTCATTGAAATCATGAACAATGTGTTCAAAAGTTGTGGAATGATGGGTACTAACTGTCGGCAATGTCAGATGTGGAACCGGTAGCGTATTTTTTGAAATAACACATTTCTTGGTTTTACAGCTATAATACATATAACAGCTAAAACCAAAATTGGCTATCGTTTTGAAATTACGTCATTGAAATCATGAACAATGTGTTCAAAAGTTGTGGAATGATGGGTACTAACTGTCGGCAATGTCAGATGTGGAACCGGTAGCGTATTTTTTGAAATAACACATTTCTTGGTTTTACAGCTATAATACATATAACAGCTAAAACCAAAATTGGCTATCGTTTTGAAATTACGTCATTGAAATCATGAACAATGTGTTCAAAAGTTGTGGAATGATGGGTACTAACTGTCGGCAATGTCAGATGTGGAACCGGTAGCGTATTTTTTGAAATAACACATTTCTTGGTTTTACAGCTATAATACATCTATAAAACCAAAATTGGCTATCGTTTGGAAATTACGTCATTGAAATCATGAACAATGTGTTCAAAAGTTGTGGAATGATGGGTACTAACTGTCGGCAATGTCAGATGTGGAACCGGTAGCGTATTTTTTGAAATAACACATTTCTTGGTTTTACAGCTATAATACATATAACAGCTAAAACCAAAATTGGCTATCGTTTTGAAATTACGTCATTGAAATCATGAACAATGTGTTCAAAAGTTGTGGAATGATGGGTACTAACTGTCGGCAATGTCAGATGTGGAACCGGTAGCGTATTTTTTGAAATAACACATTTCTTGGTTTTACAGCTATAATACATATAACAGCTAAAACCAAAATTGGCTATCGTTTGAAATTACGTCATTGAAATCATGAACAATGTGTTCAAAAGTTGTGGAATGATGGGTACTAACTGTCGGCAATGTCAGATGTGGAACCGGTAGCGTATTTTTTGAAATAACACATTTCTTGGTTTTACAGCTATAATACATATAACAGCTAAAACCAAAATTGGCTATCGTTTTGAAATTACGTCATTGAAATCATGAACAATGTGTTCAAAAGTTGTGGAATGATGGGTACTAACTGTAGGCAATGTCAGATGTGGAACCGGTAGCGTATTTTTTGAAATAACACATTTCTTGGTTTTACAGCTATAATACATATAACAGCTAAAACCAAAATTGGCTATCGTTTAAATTACGTCATTGAAATCATGAACAATGTGTTCAAAAGTTGTGGAATGATGGGTACTAACTGTCGGCAATGTCAGATGTGGAACCGGTAGCGTATTTTTTGAAATAACACATTTCTTGGTTTTACAGCTATAATACATATAACAGCTAAAACCAAAATTGGCTATCGTTTTGAAATTACGTCATTGAAATCATGAACAATGTGTTCAAAAGTTGTGGAATGATGGGTACTAACTGTCGGCAATGTCAGATGTGAACCGGTAGCGTATTTTTTGAAATAACACATTTCTTGGTTTTACAGCTATAATACATATAACAGCTAAAACCAAAATTGGCTATCGTTTGAAATTACGTCATTGAAATCATGAACAATGTGTTCAAAAGTTGTGGAATGATGGGTACTAACTGTCGGCAATGTCAGATGTGAACCGGTAGCGTATTTTTTGAAATAACACATTTTTTTTTACAGCTATAATACATATAACAGCTAAAACTAAAATTGGCTAACGTTTTGTAATAACGTCATTGGAATCATGAACAATGTGTTCAAAAGTTGTGGAATGATGGGACGTTTTGTAATAACGTCATTGGAATCATGAACAATGTGTTCAAGAGGCCCATGGGCCTTAACGCTCACCTGTGACCTTGATCTTTGAACCCATGAGCTTCATTCAAATACAAAATGATAATTAGGCCAATATTCTAATATACATCCCTATAAAAAAGTTTATAGTTTTTGAGATAAATAATCATTTCAGTACTTGTTTGTATCTGTGATCTTGACATTTGAACCCATGTCCTTCATTCATATATCAAAATGACCATTGTGCCAGTACCAACAATATTCTAATATACATGCATATACAAAAAGTTAATAGTTTTCAATGTAATTAACCATTAAGATATTTATTCTCATCTGTGACCTTGACCTTTGAACCCATGACTTTTATTCATATATCAAAATGATCATTAGGATAATACCTAAATATTCTAATATACATGCTTATACAAAAAGTTTACAGTTTTTGAGATAAATAATCATTTTAGAACTTGTTCACTTCTGTGACCTTGACCTTTCAACCCATAACCTTCATTCATATATCAAAATGGTTGTTAGGCTAATACCTACCATATTCTAATATACATGCATATACAAAAAGTTAATAGTTTTCAAGATAATTAACCATTCAGGTATTCATTCGCATCTGTGACCTTGACCTTTGAACCCATGACCTTCATTCATATATCAAAATGATCGTTAGGATAATACCTAAAATATTCTAATATACATGCCTATACAAAAAGTTTATAGTTTTTGAGATAAATAATCATTTCAGTACTTGTTTACATCTGTGACCTTGACCTTTGAATTCATGACCTTTATTCATATATCAAAATGACCATTGGGCCATTACCTACAATATCTAATATACATGCCTATACAAAAAGTCTATAGTTTTTGAGATAATTAATCATTTCAGTACTTGTTTACATCTGTGACCTTGACCTTTGAACTCATGACCTTTATTCATATATCAAAATGACCATTGGGCCATTACCTACAATATTCTAATATACATGCCTATACAAAAAGTTCATAGTTTTGCAGATAATTAACTATTTTGGTAAACTTGTACATCTGTGACCTTGACCTTTGAACCCATGACCTTAATCGATATATCAAAATGATTGTCATGTCAATACCTACAATTAACCAAAAATCCTACGTCATTATCACCAGAAATGTTTAAAAATAGCATTTTTTATCAAAGGTCAAAAACTGGGACATGACCTTGACCTTTAACCTTGACATCAATCGGAAGAAAATCGCAAGACAAGATCAACAGTGAAAACTCCATACAATTATCTTCAGCCATTATGAAGTTATAACAATAAATGTCTCATTTTAAAAATTACATAATATTATGCAAAAAACGCGTAACCTATTTTTCGTCCAATTTTCATGAAAAACAAAATTTTAATGTATCTAGGTATCCTAAATCCAAAAATCTAGTCAAAATTTGCCTGCACCCTTTGGTTTCAGAGAAGAAGATTTTTTTGTCTTTTGGCTATTTATAGTAACGGCAGCCATATTGTTGGGCGTGGTCAATCCCCGAACACAATTTTGAAAGCCTGTTACCAAGGCATAATAATCACCAAGTTTCATAAATTTGGCTCAGTAGTTTTGGAGGAGAAGATTAAAATGTAAAGTTTACGCACGACACACGACGGATGACGGACGGTGATAGATAGCAATAGCTCATCTGAGCCTTTCAGCTCAGGTGAGCTAAAAATGTGTTGAGGTTTTGTAATTACGTCATTAGAACCATGAACAATGTGTTGATAAGTTGTGGAATGATGGGTACTTAAGTATTTGTTTGCACCTGTGACCTTGACCTTTGAACCCATGACCTTCATTCATTCATCAAAATGATTGTTGTGAAAATACCTACAATATTCTAATATACATGCCTAAACAAAAAGTTCATAGTTTTCCAGATAATTAACCATTTCAGTATGTTTTCCCCATCTATGATCTTGACTTTGAACCTATGACTTTAACCAATATGTCAAAATGACATACAGCAATACCAACAATATTCTACTATCTATTTAATAGTTTTCCAGATATTATAAAATCAGAAAAGTAAAAAATTAGGTTATAACCTTCTGAATTGACCTGACTCCATTTTGAAGATAATAATATGTCAAAACTAAATACCAATGTCATTATCTGATCAAATAGTCCAGTTAAATAATTTAAAGGAATTTTACCATTTTTTTCTTAAATGCAACAAGAGGTCCAAAAGGGCCTGTAATGCTCAACTGGCAAAATTTGACCTAATATGCATTATTTGCTCAAATTAGTTCAATGAATTTTTTTTCAGAAAAACCTGCTATATACATGTATATGTTAAATGGCGAGATATATATTTCTACATTTCAAATTTGAAAAAAAAACAATGACGGATGAATTGAATCCACAATGAAATAGTGTTTTTGAAAAAGAAACAATTTGTACCTAACCATGTATTGCTAAGTAAAAAACGGCTGAAAATAAAAATTCCATAAATATATGAAAAAGACGATCAGTTATTAAAATTTAATAAAGTAGATTTTTTGCAGACCAGGCCGTCGCTATGAAAGGGTTCATTCTAGCGTTTGTATGTAACTGGATCATTTGCTGTTAAGTCTGGGTTTTAATAAACTGCTGATTATCACTCATAATATTCCCGTTTCATGTTAATTTTACTACCAAATCAGTGAAATATTTAAAATCCACATTTGTATTCCATGCTCAGTTTGCACACGGCACTGTAGGATTTATCTCCCTTTCACGAAAGTGAAATCTAATTGATAAATCAGTTTTAAAATGTGACAGAATACATCAACAACCAAATATATTATTATACCCTTCAAAATAAATTTAAACAAGGTGTTCAGAGAACACTATCCCCCCGCAGTGGTGAACATCAGTGAATTCAATACAAAGTGAAGCTAAAAATTTTTTAGAAAAACCTGTTAAATATGTTTAATACCCCGAGTTCTTTTTTCTATATTTAAAATTCAACAAAAATTAGTACATAAACAAAGGCTGTAATGGCCATTTATAGGTTTTTGCTATTTATAGTAACAGTGGCCATTTTAGATACACTATAGTTAATAAACTAAAAAATTGCTGTCAGGCAATCCCACACCACTCACCACCAAAACAAATCAAATGACCAAGTTTCAGCTCAGTGGGATGTATGGTTTTCTTGTGAATACATGGAAACCATGAATCAGGTGAAAAAGGCTATTTTTAGTAATGATGGCCATCTTGAATGCACAATTTCCCCGTCATAACAAATCAACTGACCAAGTTTCAACTCAATTAGATGTACAGATTTCTTTCAAATGCACGGAAACCATAAATCAGGTGAAAACATCTATTTTTAGTAATGACAGCCATTTTGGATGCACGATTGCGCTGTTGAGCAATCCCACACCACTCGCCACCATAACAAATCAACTGACCAAGTTTCAGCTTAATCAGATGTACGGTTCTCTTTTAAATGCACAGAAACCATGAATTGGGTGAAAAAGTCTATTTTTAGTAATGGTGGCCATCTTGGATGCAGGATTATGCTGTCGAGAAATCCACACCACTTACCACCATAATCAACTGACCAAGTTTCAGCTCAATCGGATGTACAGTTCTCTTTTAAATGCACCAAAACCAATTGGGACGGACCCACACACACACAAACAGACAGTGGTATTATATTTTATAAAGAATTATTTAATCTTGCATGCCAATGTTGTTTATTTCATAAAAAGTTATGATTTTACATCGTAGGACCCTAACTTCATGGACTACTTTTTATTGTATTCTACGAGATCAGTTCGCCAGACTGCACAAATAATTCGATGCATCCCGCCGCAATATTTTACTAGATTCCAAAATATATTCCGAAAACTTATTCCAAATGTGCATATGTAACCAAATGCATTACCTGTCTCAGAATACATATCTCACGATAAAACAGATATATTCCTTTCACATTCATTTACCAGGCGCACTATTTCCAATGCATACTATTTCAAACTATTTCATAGTAAAGAAGCCCGATTTTAGAGAAAGCGATAGAAATGTACTTTCACTGTCATGAATGATGTACAAAAATTGAATTCACAATGGCCATTTTAGTCATTTTGCTATTTATAGTAACAGCTACAATCTTGGATTTCATATATAGTCACCTTGTAAAAACTGTGATTTACTTTACCTAGGGACCTTCCAAATCAAATTTGGTTTCAATTGGCCCAGAGGTTTCAGAGGAGAAGATGAAATTTTACAGATACACATTAATTTCAATTTTCAGTAGTTAAGACCTAACACAAGAATATTTGCAAATTAACCATTACTTGTTCTAAAAATGCTACTGTCACAATACATCTAAATATCAAAGGTCTAGCTAAAAATATGTTTGACCAGCTAGTAAAAAATACAAAGGCAATAAACCAGGCCATTTTATCTGTGATCTTGAACTTTGAACCCATTACCTCAATCTATTTATCAAAATAACCATTAGGCCAATACCTACAATATTTTTAAATGTATATGCCTATACAATAAGTTTATAGTTTTGAGATAATTAACTTTTTCAGCATTCATTTGTATCTTTGACCTTGAGCTTTGAACCTATGACCTTCATTCATATATCAAAATGATTGCAAGGCCAATACCTACAATGCCTATACAAAAACTTGATAGTTTTCAAGATATATTGACAAATTCTGTGAAATCATTAATTTTCGTTGGGGATCAATTTTCGTGGTTTTAGTGGACAGTTTGAACCACAAATTTACGACCACCATGGAATATTAATCACAAGTAAAAAGACAAGATAACAAATGGACATGTATCATATTTATCGCATTGAATTTCATAAATTATATCTAGCCTAACTCACATTTTCACTTTTAGGAGGTGAAGATGTATGGATGTCTTGATTTAATTGTGAAAATTATAAAAGTAAATATATTATGTTTAATAAAATAAATATTTATATTTTAAAAAAAAGTTTATTTAATTGGGAACTGGTCGGGACGATAGGGACAGACAGGTTTCTAGTCGTAGCTTTCATCTTTAATTATGGGCTATCTCAATTAAATTCAAATTCGATAACACAATAACTTAATAAACATTTCAACAATCTATAAACTAACCTCCTTTATATTTATTATGACTAAATCAATTGTTTGCCTTCTAAATTTCGACATTATACAGTATCGGTAAGAGGGGCCATTGTTATTCTCATAAACAGCTGATTGGGTCATCAGAGGTCAATAATTAGAATTTTTAAAGAGTTGCCAATATCACAGAAAAAAACAGTTTTGCTTTAAAGGATTATGTAACACATTCTTATTGATGTGATATGAGTAAACTTGTAAATCTGAATTACCGTATATTTCCGTATATACGTCGCCCCAGTAGATACGTCGTACCCCCACCCCAGGCCAGCAAGCCCAGTATTTTCTAAAGGTCGTCTACATACGTCGCAGCCAAAAAATTGCAAGAGAAAATTCGAGATTTGCTCAGCAAGAGCCATTGATTTTCAATTCCATGAATAGAGAAACAAAAGCTTTTACCGGTGTTATTTATTATTTTTCTTCTTAATAAATATTGTTTGAATAGCTTGTGTAAATTAAACATGTATGTAGATATTATTTTTTACATGTATGGATACAAACGATGTATATTGCTTGAATAAAACATGTACTTTTTGGCTCCCGATCATGAGATCGGTTAATTCACATGTTGTTGTCACCGACAAAGGAAGTCAAAGTTTGATCATGCGCAGAGGTTGCGATATGTATTGCATGATTTGTTTAAACAAGGGGGTCGCTTATAGCGTTATTAGACTCATGTTTCAGATTTTATGATACTGGATTCCGATTGTCGATATTATGTTAAAGTTGACGATCTATTGCTTACCGGGGGGTAAATATCGCCATTTTATATTGTTCAGAATGACATGTGGTTTTGCATTCGAGAATATTGGGTCAATAACTAGGACGACCTCCGGTTGTTTGAACTTTTGTGAAAAAATAATTTGTATTTATTTTTTGTTGCGATTAAAATCTAAACATGTCGTTGGAATTGCAAATTAAATTTTAATAAATTTTATTAATATCCCGATCAGCAATTGTCCAATCCTGACACTTTTTACTCAAACCGACAGATACGAAAGTGCCGTATGACCTCTGACATAGGAATATATAATTAGTGTTTGTAATGGCGACGCTTTCTTCTTCAATATAAAACATAGGTACCGGTAAACATGGACGATTATATCAATGGATAAGTTATCGGGAATGGCTTCAATCATTAAACAAACAAGACACACGCGAGGGTGTTGCCGGGAGGACTTGATTATTTAAAGTTAATTACAGGTGACCAGGTATTTACTCTTTGCCGACGGCTATTCTGTTACACGTGACAACTTGAAAATGCGACTCATACTTACTTTAATTAATTAATTTATTTCAAAGACTTTATTGGTCAAATTTAATAATAAAAAAATATATCACATATAATAATAATAACAAAAATACAATAAAGAGCAAAATTTACTTTCAACTAGAAAATTACCTTAACTTCCGGTTTGTTGATCTTCTAAAATGCCTTGAAAATTCGAGACAGATTATCAAAATATTTTAATGTCGGCTAGTTAAGTCGCATGGCATTTTAAAATATTAAAATTTAGTGAAAAAGTTGCGATGTATCTATGGAAATATACGGTAATTACCACTTAATTATGTAATGTAACAGGTAGATTTACTCAGGCCAGGTGTCACGTCGTGTATGAAGTCAATCGTTACTGATATACTAATCACAGGTAATTAACGCCTAGACTAGACTTGGTCATTAATCCGCGTCTCTAGATCTGTCACGGCCTATTGCTTTGGTAATCCCTAATTACTCATCCTATAACCGCCGATTAACAAACAAATGATCACTTTCTACCAGTTATCAATTTTCAAAGGACAAACTACGTTTTTAACATTTCAGTAAAACCACAAATTTACATCTCAACGAAATTTTATATTCTACAGATTCCATGAAAATTGGGCCCCACAGTATAGTAATTTTAGCAATTCCCCCCTTAGGAACCTTGCCATTTCCCCATTTTGAGCCCTACAGCTATTATTTGTGCAAATCCAAAACTAGATGTACTAAGTATCTTAAACATGAAAAATCTAAGCTATATCTCTTGTATCTTTAGAGGAGAAGAATTTTAAACATTTTTAATGTGAGAGTAAACTGGAGTGCCAGAGAAAATCACTGACTTTCCACATTGAAATTATCAATAATAACCAATAAATCAATTTTTTCATAAAGACAAACTTTTTTTCTCTTTTTTTTGTAATTAATTATTTATTGTTTTTTAATTGTACCAGAACTAAATAAGGAAAGCAGATGCCAGGGTTGGGGTCCATGAGTTCACTAGTTTGGACATTAAAAGGACAGTTTTGAATATACTGCATATATAATATAGCTACAATTTTATAACACATTAGAAGTATTATGTGAAAGGGAGACAATTCATTAACCTGTGACAGGTGACAGGCCAAGTAGATTATCTCCCCTAGACCACATAAGTGCAATATTTGGGTAAACCATAAATACAGCATAGTTAAAGACAAATAACATTGACCTGTCTGTTTGACCTATTCATTTAGGAGGGTCAATCCAATACATGGGTAGCATTAGGATTCACATTTATTACTACTGTGCACAAAGTCTATTTTGAACATGGATATATTGCGATTAAATATTGAATTCTAATTTTTTGTTAAAATTTTAATTATATTTCAGCACAGAAAAGAGACCTCAGTGGAAAAAAATATGTTTTGTTTTAAATTGGTCTATGTACGTGTGTACATACCATAAATTTTGCCATTTTTTTTCAAGAATATCAAAATGGTTAAGTATAAATACTCCCATTAGGTGCCTCATTATCTTTTGGTTATATGTAGGTCGACCAGGTGTGAATTTTATTTTACTCAATCACACAGGTGAAAGGTAAATTTTTACCCAACATTCATTTGTAATTTGAGGCTCAAAAGGTTAGCTGGAATACACATTTTCTGGCAAAAATGTAATTTTTTCTATATACAGACGTTAACCAAAACATGCAGCATTGACAAAAATATACTTTTTAGTTAGGTCTCTGTATAATGAATAAATATGCGCTGTTAATTTTTGCAAGCACTTTTTTATTAAAATGTTATTTACAATATTTCATGTTCAAAATGGCCTTTATGCACAGTAATACACATTTCCTATGATTAGTGTTCACATTATAGACAAAATATATACACATGATCCCTATGACCACTTCTGAGGGCCACAATGGCCACCAAACTGTAACAGGAAGGAGAAAAAATGCAGGGTCAGACTAGGGATTGAACCCTGGACCTCCCTCGCTGTAGGTGAGTGCTATACCAACTAAACTACTCAGACCACTACAAAGGTCAACATAGATACTGTTGAAAGGACAGCAAGGAAGAGAAGACATAAAGAAAGTGCATTTGACAATGTCAGGTGTGGACAGTTAAATATAAATATTATAAAAAAAATTAATATTAAAAAAAACTAAACTATCCATCACTTTTTTCAACCATAAGCAAAACTACTTATTTTCAGGTCTCAGCAATACAGGAACTAAATGAAATTGATTATTTAAAAAAAGTACATAGAGCAGTGTGTGTCATTAACAAAGCAGAAACATCACAGCTCAATACTAGAACTGTCTTTTGAGAGTCAAATACACCCCAACCCCAACATTTTATGTTTCCCCGTGACCTTGACCTTTCCTATATGACCTTGGTTCAGGTTCAAGGTCATGGCACACATTTGGACCATGAAGATTATTCATGTGCAGTTTCATGACAGCCGTCCAAACCATTGATGAGATATTGCCCGAACAGGATTTTAGACAGACAGACAGACAGACATGGTGATTCCAATATACCCCCTCAAACTAATTTGCAGAGTATAATAATAAATTATAAATACCTGTTGTAGGGGGTCTTCCGTTTGGAATGAATACGGGCAACTAAAACAACTTTTATAATTTTTCCTCAATATTTTTAATTACAATAAAGAAATTGGTTACCCCCACTCCCAATAATCACGCCTGAAAACCACGTGAAAGTATACCACATGGCGATCTTCCGTTTGGAATGAATATTTGGGCAACTAAAATAACTGTTATTTCCGAACTATTTAAAAAATCAAATAATTTATATAATCACGCCTGAAAACACGTAAAGGAATTACACATGCAATAATACATAAATGCACCTACCTTGTACTGCTGTAAAACATTCATTCTTCCCAACACCAACACATTGTATCTGAGATGTTGATTACACTGCTAAATCCAATATTTAACACATGAATTTTTTCTTCACAAATAAACAGCTAAATCCAAACGCAACAGTTGAACAGTTAGAATCGCTAATAAACGGCTAAATCCAAGCGCAACACTTGAACAGTTAGAATCACCAATAAACGGCTAAATCCAAACGCAACACACTTGAACAGTTAGAATTACCAATTAAATGTAACACGTGGATAGTCAAAATTCGTCTTAATCCAATATGTAACACGTGAATAGTTAGAATCCCCGATAAAAACAGCTAAATCCAAATCCAAAATGCGAATAATCCAAATTCTTTTACTTTTTCGTGCTCATCAACAAAATGGCGCTGGATGTATCCGTCCTGAAGACACGATGGCACTGATAATCACGTGATACTTGTCCTAATTTGCATAACAATAGCTCGGGTCGACAGTTTCAGCTGTTGAGGGGTTTGACTGAAACAAAATCACTTTTGACGGGGGAAATGAAATTAGAATTGTTAGAGCCCATTTCAAGATTGTAAGGAAAGACTTCCATTTTTACTATTCACTAAAATCTTATATTTAACGAAAAAAAAACTTAAATATGACAGAATCAAACAATTCTAGTCATTTCTGAGAAAATATTTTTTTCAAAAAAATTACATAAAATGTAATGGGTGAGGGGGTTTACAATAGGAGGTCTTACCGATTGTAGATTGCGGGACCTGCGAAAAAAGTAAAAATAAAGTTTACCAATAAATGGTCGAAAATAATTTATTTTAACCAAATATAATCACTGTGGTACAGCGTACACGGGATATTAAAGCATAAAGTGAGCAAAACAGCCAGGGTAAACAACACCAGCATGAGTCGAAAGCCGATTTTTGACTTATCTGTTCATTTTAACATGCGATGGTGTATTGGGGCATCAATCGGACACATAAATGATTCTATTTAAATAGTTAACTGCATCTGATACACTGTTTGAACTTTGAAACAAATTGATAAAGCGCAAGTGCTCACCTGTGATTTTGCCGTCGCCGGGAGTTTCTGTTCAATATTTCAATTTTCACTTCCTAATTAAAAATTCTGAAGCGTACAATTCCTCTAGGATGTTAAGAACTACATGTCGACCAAATTTCAGCTCAATGTATTGAGATATAAAGGAGTAGGAGACGTTGGGGGATAACATGCGGTGTACTGGGAATTGCAAAAACGTGTACTGGGTATTGGAAATTAAGGAGCAAATAGGTGTACTGGGAATTGAGAGGTCAAATATCTTGCCAGATGTGCGATTTTCATGTTTTAATGAATTTGTATAGAAATTTATACTTCTTTTTCAATGACAAACAAAACAATTAATTATCTAGTGAAAATCTTCAACATCTGTAATTATTAATCATGCATTATAGACGAGATGAAGATGAAACATACATAGACCACGTCTTAAATATTTCCCCGATATATGTAGATTGAGAGAGATCTAAGTGTTTACCAAACCATTACAAAGGCTTTTGCGTAATGTCAAAATATAATCCGTTCTTAAATGGTTAAAGTTTGACAGTGTCATAGCAAATGCAACTAGTGAAAGTAAAGGGGAAAAACTTTGTAGTTTGGAACTGAGCAGGAAAATGAAGATTACAATTTGAGAAATCTTTTAAAATATTTTATAACCTAATGTCATTAGATCGAATCGACCAGCTAAAATATGATTTATTTATGTCAAAGGTCAAGATGAGACAGTCGTCGGAAGGAGGTATCTGGTGTAAAACAGATCCACAAATGTGACGAGAGTAAACGTCTTGAAACTGATTTATAAATAAAAAGTTTTAACAATATAACACATTTTTTCATTTCTTTTTTGGCATGTGTTTATTTTGAATTTTTATTTACTACGGCGAATCAATAAGAAACCAGCCTAAAACCTTTTTTCCAGATAAGATCCACCTCTTCTTTTTGATGTAATTCAGTGTCCTCTAGTGTGATGCACTTGTCCATCACCCCAGAACTGAAAAAGACAGGGTCATTTCCATTGACACACTCAACTGTCATCACGACTTCTTGGTCAGACCTGAAATGACGTCCTCGAGTCTCATTTTTAATTTTGGGAAAAGAAGTCGCTACGAGCTAGGCAGAATGTGGCATTTCGCCCCACAACCTTCATTGTAACTTTGCAACTGTGTACTCTTGCGTTGTCCTGTTGCGGCGGTTTCACGGATATCAGTTCTCGGGTGGTCTAGCAAGTTTGCATATAGTACACTCCAGTTATCATTGTACTTCTCATTGGTTAAAAGTCACACACAATAACACTTTTTGCGTCCCAAAATACCGTGGCCATCACCTTGCCAGTAGACTAATGCTTCTTAACCCTTTTTGACCTAGGGGACCCAAGCCCCATCCACTGACGACTCTGTGCTTTATTGTCTGGCTCATATTATTGTACCAAAATCTCGTATACAGTCAGGACATAAACGCTTCAACAAGGCGCCGTAAACTGATGCTTTGGTTGTCAAAAATCCGCTCGATAGATTTTTTTTTAAATTCACGTGTTCAGAAAGCAAATATAGTTTTATCAAATAATATAGAAAAAATCCTAATGTCAACTGATTCAAGTTTCTGCAAATCCACAATGAAAGCTCAAATTCCATGTACATGTATTCAAAATTTCCAGTTTTTAGACACTGCCATTTTAGGCCTTGTACAAACTGATAATGTCCAAACCGACTCATAATGTCCAAACATTTTTATCAACGCATAATGTCCTAATATCCATCACATTTTTGTCCAAAACAACTCATACTGTCCAAATCGACGCATAATGTCCAAACTTTTTCTGACGCATAATGTCCAAACTTTTTGACGCATAATGTCCAAACATTTTTTGACGCATAGTGTCTAAACTTTTTGACGCATAATGTCCAAACGATTTGACCCATGCCAATAATGTCGATCGAGACAGACAGACAGACAGATAGATAGATAAACAGCTAGACAGACAGATAGAAGGACAGATAGACGGATAGATTAGGCATATAGATTACATAAGATAGATATATAGATACATGAACAAACAGACGAACAGAGATATAAATAAAAGTTCGGAAAATCAGTTCAACTTCCTTAAGTGGGCTATCTATTTATCTATCTATCTATCTACCCATCCATCCATCTATCCATCCATCTATTTATCTTTCTATCTATCCGTCTGTATGTCTATGTATCTTTCTAGATGTCTACCTGTCTGTCCGTCCGTTCGCTTCACAGCATATACAGTGTTTTTTTTCTTTTTTTTAGCTCACCTGGCCCAACAAGGCCATGTGAGCTTTTGCCATCACTTGGCGTTTGTCGTCGTCGTCGTCCGTCGTCCGTCCGTCCGTCGTTAAAGATCAACTCCTCAGAAACTACTGGGCCATTTGCAACTAAACTTTGTCACAACAGTCCTTGGGTAATCTACTTTAAAAATTGTGTCCGACATGTCCGCATCTAATCCAACGTGGCCACCAGCGGGGACCATAGATTAACATTGGACCCTATGGGAAAATATGTTCAAAGATATTTTTATCTGAAACTACTGAGCCAATTGGAACCAATATGGCCACAATAGTCTTTAGGTGGTGTTTTTTTAAGTCTGTGTAAGCGCGCCAGAAGATATAGGTCCGTAGGTGGGGAACGTCGCTGGTTTGGTGGGGCTGCTTACTTAATAACAAAATAATGAAAACATAATACTAAAACACACTTGATGTCGTTTCTTTGGAAGTGTATTGTATGTAAATCTCATATAATAATTCTGTTCACATATAAATTAATAATGCGGGTTTCCGCTAAAACGATATGTCCGTAAAACAGTTCACAATAATATTATATTATTAAATGTTGCGTGTATCCGCTTTAGACATTAAAAATGTTCAAACAACGAGTTTAAAGTTGAACGGTAAAATTCCGTGTCAACCTTCTCTCACTCCGGTAGATCCGAAAAGCCTAGATTTCGGGATTTCACGTTGATATAAAGAATATCTATTAACCCGAAAGAGATTAAATGAAACCATTTGATTGGTTGATTACCGAAAACTTAGGTACATGTTGTAAATACTCGTACAAACAAACAAACATACAAATATAAGACATAGAAATGACATGATTGAGGTAATTAATGTTATATAATAAAAGTGTAAATCAAGGGTTTTAGGACACGTATTATCTAAAGTCACTGGATTAAGGTTAACCTCTCAACAAATATCATAGAAAGTAAAGTAATAACACCTGGAAGTTCTTAGAAAAAATGTCAATAAAGATGAAAAATATTAAGTAATCGGAATGTCTAAAATTGACGAAAAGTACGCTGTTACATCTGCACCTAATCTAAGATAGCTGCCAACGGGAAACATAGGTTAACATTGGACCCTATGGGAACAATTTCAAAGATCTTTTTCTCAAAAACCCCTAAGCCAATTAGATCCAAACTTGGCCACAATAGTGTTTGGGTGGCCCCCTACAACATTGGTGTTTTTGAGGGCCACACAAAATCCAAGATGGCCGTCAGTGGAGAACATATTTTAACATTGGACCCTATGGTAAAAATACGTTCAAACATGTTTTTCTCTGAAACTACTGAGTCAATTGGAACCAAACTCGGCCACAATAGTCATTGGGTCTTTACATTAGGTATTTTAACATAACATCTGCATTTAAAAATCTACTTCTGTGAAACCACTTGGCCAATTGCGACCAAACTTTGTGACAATAGTCCTTGTGTGGTCTACCTGAACTATTGTGTCTGACATGTTCGCAAGTAATCCAAGGTGGCCATCATAGTACATCAGTCAGACTGATTTATGGCTGTTGTCCTTGACCTTAATTTCATGGTCCATTGACCAGTTTTTGGATAAGGAAACTTTCTCAGGTATTATACATGAAAAGTCGATGATACTTGGTATGTATTGTCTCAAAATTTTGAAATATGGTTTAGTTTTGAAAGGAAATAATATTGAAATTTTGTGATAGAAATAAATATTGTGTAATAAATTTCAAGCATTTATTTAAACATTAGACTATCTGTTGATTTTCATTCTGCAACAACTCTACCTAGGTGAATACAGGCTCCTGGGAGACTCTGGTTTTTCTATGCTTGGGAATATCATTAATATTTTGGAAAAGGTAATTGTCCAGTTCCTTACAGACTGTTTTTCTCATTAATCTTTTTTATCACTTCATGCATAATTGTACTTGTAACCAAGCCAGGGCTTAGCGGTTTATATTAAAGTTGATTTTTGAAAATTATAAGTTGTTTTTTGTATTATGTAATTTTAAAGTATGTTTTACTGTGTGTTCAATTTGATATTGACATGATGGGCTGCTTTTACTTACTGTATTTTTTAAATCGATTTTCAATTATTTTACTTGTAATGCAAGTCGAGGTTTGGAAATCTGATATACGGTTACCTGTTCCCATAATGATGTTGATTTACTCCAATCTCTCTCTCTCTCTCTCTCTCTCTCTATCTATCTATCTGTCTATCTATTAATTAATTAATTAATTATAGCATTCCAGAATCATAAAAGAAGGGATTAAATATTTTGTTTAAGACACATCAATATCGAGTAACCATACAGTTGATTCTGTTATTCATGGTGAAATGTTACCTTTTCCTTGGTTTGGTCCTTTATCTCTTCGTTTGATCAGAATGCAAAATAAATATAAACCAGCTACTTAGTTTGTTTTTCACGAGGACCACCAACTATTTCTGACAGTTTCAGTTGAGTGAAATAAAACTAATTTCTTCTAAAATCTGTAAAATTAATGAAGTGACGGACCAATAAACCGTCGGAACAGCGATGTTTCACCAGATCAAACATGCATGATCTCACAAATGGGGTCCACGTTTAGGAAATCCCTACCCACTGACTTGGTGTTGCATAAAAGCTGCTCCAGGTTTAAAAAAATCAATAGAAATGTGCTGATTTTCGAAATTCGTGAAACAAGGGATAAGCAATTAAATCAGCCTTGGACATAAGTATAAAGATATCAACATTATTGGTATGAGTCAAATCGTTTGGACATTATGCGTCAAAAAGTTGGACATTATGCGTCAAAAAGCTTAGACATTATGCGTCAAAAGGTTTGGACACTATGCGTCAAAAAGTGTTTGGACATTATGCGTCAAAAGGTTTGGACATAATGCGTCAGAAAAAGTTTGGACATTATGCGTCGATTTGGACACTATGAGTTGTTTTGGACAAAAATGTGATGGAAATTAGGACATTATGCGTTGATAAAAATGTTTGGACATTATGAGTCGGTTTGGACATTATCAGTTTGTACAGGCCTTTTAGTTAATCATATTACTACGCGAATAACCATAGCATTTCAGAAATAATGCACTTGGTAAAATATTAAATACATTTTTTTAATTCCTTAATATCAGATGTGCAACTCAAAAATATGTATTCCGTTACGCTCTGCAAAAAAGTGCCTAAAACTATACTGACACCTCGATACGCGTGTAATTTTGTATCCGGGTATAAAACATGTATTGAAACAAGCCACAAAAATAATGACCGTGTCGGACAATCGGAAATGGGTTTGTTGGTTGGTTAACGTCGCATCAGCAATTTTCCAGCTATTCGCGACGAGAACTATTAATTTTATTAATCTATGAACAAGTTCGTGTATGCATGTGAAGTGCGAGTGTGTTTTATGGGCTGCTTTGTATTAGGGCCCACTCAGGGCGACTTTAACGTGCTAGCTCACAGAGTCAGTATGCCGCAGACAAGCATATCACTCCCCAGGCACATTATACTGATAACAGGTAAACCAGTAAAGGCCAACGGCAAGGAAAAATCACTTATGTGGTCTGAGTGGGACTCGAACTCACAGCGGTGAGAGACCCTGGATTTGTACACTGGTGTCTTATTCATTAGGCCACCGCGGCCTCTCAATCGGAAATGGGATAGGATGGTCCCTCGTAAAATGAGATATAAAAAAACTCTACACATTCTGCATAAATGTTTTTATAATGCTATATTGTCTTTTTGAGTCTAGTGACATTAACGTAAAAACCACCTCTAAATAAGAACAGCTTGTGTATTGAAGCCAGTATGTTCTGTGTAAATGCAACCTACATACTGACAACGGTGCAATTCCGGCCACTCATAAGTGATGCTGTATTTTACCTTGAATCGACAATTTTTAATCATTATATAGACAAGAACAAGTTCTAATAATAATGAAAATAAGGTATTACACATATACCAAGCACCAACTGGCTGCAGTTTCACTAACTTTTCTTAAGATTTGTCTGATTTAAATAGGCTACTTTTGGTGGAACAGCATATCTTTACTGAGCTTTCTCCAATTTCTTAATTTAATAATTTTCTGTAACTGCATCATAAGTGATGAATAGTATGTGTCATTGATTGTTTGTCCCTTTTGGAGACAACCTACCACCAGATTATGATCAGCATCACTGGAAGCCGAGGTCATACCCCCTCCAGCTGATGTAACAGTATTGGTCTTTTTAGGGTGATCAAGTGTAAACTTTGGCCACTGGGGTTATATGATGAACCCACGTTTCATCCATAGTAACTAATCTCTGAAAAAAGCACACAACAAAGTGCACTTGATGTGCTTCTGACCAATTGTCAGATGCCTTGGTAAGTTGGTACCCAACTGAAAACATTTCTCATTGCAAGATTTTCTGTCAGAATTAAATGTAATACATGTATTTCATGTGAAATGCCAACTGGCTTCATACCATTCTGTAACTCGCTTGTCAGTCGTAACAATATCATAAACTTTATTGACCTGTTCTGGGATTGAATCAATGACAGACCTTCTAGAACAAGGGCCTTTCTGTTGCGTTTAAATCCCACAACCCAAATTTTTATTTTTAAATTTGAAGGTCATATTTTCCTAGTGTGGATATCATATTAGTTTGGATATCCTTAAGTGTTAAACATTTTTATGAAACTATTGAATCACTTTATGTCTCTTAATATTGGCAATCTACCTAATTCAATTTTGAAATCAAGGTTAGAGCCTTTTCTATGAACACCTAATATTAACTTGCACAGATGAAACTTATTTATTATTGTATGCACCATGCAAACAAACTGCATCATACATTCGCAATCCCCGATTTCTTTGAAAATTGGGACTTGAAAATAATGTTATACACGATTCCCAGTAACCGTAATTTTGCAATTCCCAGTACACTAAAACAATGATGAGAGTCAATTCCCAGTACACCACGTCGATCTTTCAACGTCTCCTGCTCCTTTATTTCGCAATACATTGAGCTGAAATTTGGTCGACATGTAGTTCTTAACATCCTAGAGGAATTGTACGCTTCAGAATTTTTAATTAGGAAGTGAAAATTGAAATATTGAACAGAAACTCCCGGCGACGGCAAAATCAACGGTGAGCACTTGCGCTTTATCAATTTGTTTCAAAGTTTAAACAGTGTATCAGATGCAGTTAACTATTTCAATAGATACGTTTAAATGTGTCCGATTGATGCCCCAATATATAATCACATGTTAAAATGAACAGATAAGTCAAAAATCGGCATTCGACTCACGCTGGTGTTGTTTACACGGGCTGTTTTGCTCGTTTTATGCTTTAATATCCCGTGTACGCTGTACCACAGTGATAATAAAATAATATAAATAAAAATCTGATGTTTTTAATTTATATCCCTTCCAGGACGTATACTGAGCTGCCTATACGCAAATACGCCGTGACATGCGTCAACGGTACTTTAGAAATCCAAAAGTTAGTACATTACAAAATGGAGAACTGGCTATTTTCCATCAAAACGTTTTTAGTCTTTATTACAGACGTATTAGCCCATAAGAAACAAATGAAAAAAATTAAACTGTGAAATGTTTGACTATACGAATTTTCGTTTAATAGGTTACCGACTGCCATCTCAGTAAGCTACCACCTATTGCACGCGACAGATCGTTTTATCACATTGCATCAAACACCGTCAGTTACGGTTACATCGGAGAAACCTGTGTAATCTACCACATGAAAAATTGAGATGAGTAATGGTGTTTAATGTCCAAGTCAAGAATATTTTCATGTGCGCTGCGCTGATGACATTTTACAGCAGGGTTCTTTATCGTGCCAAGCCCACAGTGACACGGGACCTCGTTTATTTTAAGTTCTCATCCGAAAGAACCGTGACTTTCATTTCATGATGCCGAGTGCTTTGCGACAGAACAGTCACTGCCCAATTTTAAGTCTTGGATCAGACCCGGTCGGGGTTCGAACCTACGACCTCCCACTTACGGAGCGAACACTCTGCTAACTGGGTCACTGCTATAGTTCACATTAAAAATTGAGAAATAGATAGTGTTTTCGTCGTGAATGGAAAAGCTGTAATAGAGGATGGGAAAATATTCGTGAATGGAAAAGCTGTAATAGAGGATGGGAAAATATTTTAGTTTAAGCAATATTCATTAGAAAATCATAATCATTGAACAAATCGGGATCCTGGACTTATATTAACCAGTTTCATATCCATGTATAATATAACAATTTTATACAACATGACATTTAATACAGTCAAACTTGCTTTAAACACCACCTTTATAAAGGGCCACCTGCCTATAAAGGCCAGTGGAATTGTATCCCAATTGTTCTTTATTCATATTATTTGAACATGTGTAAAAAGGTCACCTGCCCATTAAGACCACTTTTTCAGGTTCCCTTAGGTGGCCTTTATAGACAGGTTTGACTGCACTATATACAAAATTAAGTTCAACATTCAATATTATAACATTATGGGATAATAATATACGGTTGTACCAAGCTGAAGTCTCAACTTTAAGCCTTTAATCATTCTAATTTTGGCGGTTTTTTCTAGAGAAATGTCAGTCAGGAATAAAGCATAAGTTTACAAAATAAAAAGGTTAAACTTTATGTAATAGTTTAATTTTGGTACATAGAAATTAATTTAACTAGCCACTATCAGAGCTACACTTTAACCATTAGACATTAGACCGACTAGATGCACATCTCCAATCAAAGTAGAGATTATAAGAATTAAAATTCAAACAAACCAGGGATGATAAGCTTAATATTTTATATTATATACATGTATATGATTCTGGTCAATCGTTATTTTTCCCGGAAACTTCCTTTTCTGATATCTTTTTTGCGCTGAAATGTACCTGTCTCAACAAGTCGTAGGATGTTGAAGTGTTGTTTTCAGTGTCATAAATTTCAATTTAAGGTCTAAAATCTAAAAAGATTTCCGGGGGAGTAGCCCTCCGGACTCCACTAGCAAGAAGGTCCGTCGACCTTCCATTTAACAATCGTATTTTATCAATTTTCATTAAAACCTCTGGGTAATAACGTAATTAATTAAAAAGTAAATATAAAATTTAATTTAAAATTGCAACAAAGTAAAATTCCACTTTGTTCTAACACTTTTTTCGTCCAGTACCAATCTCTCTCTCTCTCTCTCTCTCTCTCTCTCTCTCTCTCACACACACAAACACACGCACACACACACACGAGAAAAATGTTGACCTTGGGTTTTGTTCGAGCAATTCTGACACGTATAGTTCTATAACAAAAAGTGTTGGAAGCATTTTCCGTTTTGTGTTGATTGTTCAGTTGAATGATTGGGCGGTGTGCTCTGGGCAATGTGCAGGGAAGGTTCTTTACCGTGTCACATTTCAGATTTGGACTATATATTGATGAATGGAAAAAGTCTCATTGCGGGAAAAGATATTGTAGGACCAAATACCGTTGGTCAAATTAAGCAAAACCACGAAAGAGGAAACCGGTGCCCGACGAAAACCACTAATCTTTGGCGAGTGGATTGCCAACCTTTTTTACACTAGAATGTGCCGAATGGTGGGATTCGAACCTAGGCGGTGAGAGGGGCTGCGATCCGTGAATGCGATTTAGACCGCGTTTATAATCACGCCGACTCACGCTTTATTCGTTGCATTTTCATGGAAATTGTGCGAAAATACACGATTTGGGGAAAATAGTTTTCACCTTGTATAACGAATTAATTTAAAAAATGAAAATATATTGATATATTCAAAATCATAGAGCAGTGCATAGGGACCAGAGTTTGTTGAAGAAATGCGAGGTTTTTTAAAAAATCGACAATTTACGGTTGATGTTTTCTACGATTTGTTTTCATTTTAAAATGCGTGTACCAGGCGTGATAGTTTATATTCTAATGCTACCAACGATCCAAGTTAAGATTATAAAAGCTAAGTTAAGATAAGTTTCTATATATACTACTTTATCATTGTTGAGGCATATTCAATTGTATATAGTTCAGCATTGTTCAAACCAAACAATATTCACCTCAATTCAAATAGAACGGTATTGTGTAACCGTGCACTTTTTATGACTTGTTTTTTTTGAATTATAAGTGACCTTAGAATATAAATATCACGCCTGGTACACGGGTTTTAAAAGGAAAATAAATCGCTCCTAGGACCTCAGTTTAAAATTATCATTATGGACAGCGATAAATTGTAAACTTCTTTAAATATAATTTTAAAGAACTTGGATCCCCCGCCTGCAGGTTCTTTTTGTGATTTGCACTTACGTTCAAAGGGCAATAACTCCCAGAAAAATGAGCACACCAATTAAGATTAATGATACGCACATCCTCTGTCAATTCTAATGCTGGTGAAATGGTACTACATCTGAAGTCAGAAGGACGGACGGCAATTCGAATCAGTTAATATATCCCCCTTTCTACAAAATGCACTGGATTAAATACAAATTTTCACTTCTCATTTTAATAAGGCTAACCAAGCTTTGAACAAATGGACTTTGAAAGGGATCTTATGTTCAATTAGATCTAGATCTTAGTTCTTGCAATATTTTTACTCAGACATTTTATACCGAATGCGACTGACACAGGATATAGATAGGTGAGGTTTCTATATCCAGTGTCAGCCATACACAGTGACAACTGGACTTTGAAAGCAATCTTATGTTCAATTAGATCTAGATCGTAGTTCTTGCGATATTTTGACTCATCAGACATTTTCTACTGGATCTGACACCGGATATAGATACCTAACCTGTCGGAAGTGAGGTATCTATATCCAGTGTCAGTCATACACAGTGACATTGTACAGGAGACTTTATCTTCAATTACATTTCAGACCTCTAAAATAAAATTCTACCACTGAAGAAGCTCAACTGGTAGAGTGCTTGTTTTGTATGTTGGAGGTTGTGTGTTCAAACCATAGCTGGGGTCTGGTGAAGATTTTAAAAGGTATTGACAATTTTTTCACCAAGCACTAGGAATTTAGAAATGAAAGTCACCGAGTCCTTTGGAAGGGACTCTAAAACACAACAGCTGTGCCAGTTACAGAACCTTCCCTGCACATTGCCCTGAGTGCAATGCAAAGATAAAAAAGAGCCACTTCACCTACAGCTGGTGGCATGTTGATATTAGTGAAATATTCTTGACTGGGGCGTTTCATACCCCATTCAATCAATCAATCTAAATTAAATTCATCCAATGACATGTCAGACCTCTAAAATTGAATTCATCCAACTACATGTTACACATCTAAAATTAAATTCTTCTTTAGTTTTGGCAGATTAGCACAGTAGGATTATCTAGGTTACAGATAACCCCGGAGACAAAGTCAATTGACGGATCGCCTGCCACGCCCACAATGTTCTGACAAAGGGTCGGCATGATTGATTTACATGCAAAAAGAATGAAAACTTGACCTGAATTGTGTTGTTTAATGACTTCAATGCACTAGTATGTCATTAGTTGCCATGACGCTTTTTGGGTGCCATGATAGCGGCCAGTGTCAGGACATAAAAGGCATGGCCGGTGATATGTCAATTGTTAAACACCATTGTTGAATGATAAAAAGATCTATTTGTAAACACTAAATAATAAAATTAGTTAATACATGTAGTTATTTTGAAAATATGTTTCTATGAATTGTATACACTGTCTGCATCATATAAAGTACAAATATTTTCACCCTAACTCACAACAAGGGCCGATCTAGCACCAATTGGTAATTACACGCTGATCCGATAATTCTAGGGACCCATTTGATTGGGACGTAACATCTCATTCAATCAATCAAGGACCGATCTGGTGGATCCGGTAATTCTAGGGACCCTCTTGACTTGGACGTAAAATCTCATTCAATCAATCAACCAATCTCATGCACTTTCAATTTTGATTGCTCCCAAAAAGTGGTGAATCACTAGAACCCACATAATTCAATCTATAAGATAAAATCAAGTCAAAAGTCAAAGAAACTTTTATTTTTATCAAACAGTTTTTGAAAAGAGCAGTACATATAATGCTTGAATATAAACAACAAAATTCTCAACACTCATAATAACATCATAAGATGACATCATAAATAATAATAATAATAATATAAATGTTTTTACAAATAAACATCTACATTTATATAATTATAATCGGTCTTTTAAAACTTAAAAATGGAGCAGTAATATGGTCAAAACACTATAGTGACACAATGCATTACTTCTATCAAATCAGGCTGACCAATAAAATTTATTTACTAGTATTTGCCCAGATCGGTACGTTTTTAGTGTGCAAGGTTGCCATTAAAGTACTTTTTTATTGTAAAGTGTTTGATTTTTGTACAATTTCCATACAAAAAGTCAAAATTTTTAGTACTTTTAATTGAAAAAATAAACCCCATCAAAATGGGAAAAATCTGTCTAATTTGACCTTTTCATTTTATCCGTCCATTTATCAGTTGTAATGGTAAAAATCCGTTGAAAATGGAAAAATCTGTTGAATTGATCAGCCTGTCAAATTACCGGTGTAAGAAAAGTTTTATATGTTTGTATCATGGGCTACATCCACATGATTCGGTGATTCTGAGTTTTTGTATAATCTAAAGGTACCGCTCTACAGTTTCCCCATATGGGGCCTCAGACAAGATTTGAGCAAACTTTAGCTTGAATGAGCTATAAAAAAGTATGTGAAGCGTTTAAAAATTAGCAAAATGAAATCCATTTTATAACAATAAAATATATAGCATTGTTTTGATTTTTGAATACGGTAGTTTATAGGGACGTCTCTATACAGTTTCCCCATTTGGGGCCTCATAGCTAAGATTTGTGCAAACTTTGGCTCTGATGAGCTACATTTATGAAAAACTCTGTGAAGTGTTTGAACATTTGCAAAATGATGTGCATTTAAATAATATAAAAACATATAAAAAAGCAAGATGTAAAAATATGAACTACAAGCAAAAGGACGGAAAAAGTGACTTTAAAATACTCTGATATTTATATATAATATGTAAAGTTAAAAAAATCTTATATACAAATATTTTTTTATAATACTGTTTTATAGACTCCATATGTCATTATACATGTTTAAGTTCTAGCTATAGTTTATGGGTCTGGTGGCTGCATGGCCTCGATCAATTATGGCATTACGTTAAAATTACAAATCCTCTTTTATTTCTATCTACTAATACTGTAAAGCTCGTCATAAAAAGATACCCTTTTTTATCCTTTTACTGTGAGAAATACTTATATGGAATTTGAATTATAAAGTTATAAAAATGCTGTTGCCATAGAAATAATAAACTCACCATTAAAAGATATACTAGTGCCCTTTTTTATCCTTTTACTGTGATAAACACTAATACTGCATTCAATGGTATTATTAAGTTATAAAAATGCTGTTGCCATAGAAATCACAAACTCTCCATAAAAAGATATACCCATTCTATTTGCCCTTTTACTGTGACAATACTAAATAGGTCCTCGCTCATTTGTAATATTAAATAATAAAAAGACTGAAAAACGAATTATAAAAATATTTCAAATGTTTTCATATACTGATATTAATCTTCAGTTGCCATAGAAACCATAACAATTTTATTTTCATTTTATTTGGATTTTTGTTTCTATTCATGTTCTAACTAAATCTGAATCACTATTTTATTGCACTTCTCTACATTTGAGGCTTTACCTGATAAGAATAAAACTTTAAGTCACATATGAGCAAAATGTGTTAGGCCTGGACAAAATTTAGTGTGTCCACTAACCCGACCTAATATTTTATGCCTTCCCTAAAGTTCTTATAACAATATTTTGACAGGCCAAGCACTGTCAAAATTGGCATTCTTGCCCCATATGGTCAATGTTGCTTGTCTACCAATCCTAATTTTTTTAAAAGTGTTAGCAGAAACACACATTTTTTCCTTTGGCCTTAACATTTAAGTTATGACAGACTTATCATCACTGGGTGTCCTGGCGATTCATGTCATTTGTGAATCCTGTACATATTTAACTCTTGTTTCTACTCTATTTGGAAACTTTTAAAACTTTACCCTGGATATTTAATAATATCATTTATTTTTGCTGCAAATGTAGGCTTGACATTGAAGTGATCTGCCTGTGTGGTATTCTTTAATAAGTCTTTAAAATCAATCTAATTCATTCTTAAAATTCTTTCTCTTGCATCATTTTGAAGAAGAAATCCGAAAATTCCAAATAATGTATGAGAAGAAATATTTGTGAGGAAAAATCATTCATAATTTTCATGGTGACCCTTGTGCGGCCAATTCATCTTTTCAGCAAAATTTCTTATTTTCCTTGGTACACTTTACCTACAGTTGGAACCATGAAAATTTCCTATTGTGAAATAGTTAAGAAGACCATAATCACAATGTTTCCTACTGGTAATATTTCTTCTTTTACAGCAATGTAAACAGCTTAATAATGGCACATATACTTATTTTAGCTTTATAAAAGGAATATTTTAGTTTTATATCAACAAGCCAACTTTTTGTATGCATACAGAGTTGATTACTGGTACATATAATTTAGCACAGTTATTTTAGCAGAAAGGCCTGGTGGCAAAACACAATAAAATAAAACTGCAGCTAAAATTTACCAGCTTACAGTACATGTATACCTGTTTGTGTGTCTGTGTTTTTAAATGATATGAAATATGCCATTCCTTGTTTAAAATTACTTAAGTACTAACATCTTTAAGACATCAAATTTTAAGTTCACTTCAAAGTTGATTTATACCAACAAAATAAAGAAATATTCAAAATTGCTTCTTATAAACCTGGATCTTTCTGGATAAACATTTAAGTGACTAGGATCATTTTCACACTTGGTTTGCTAGTATTTCATTGAGTTTGTTAATCTGGTTAAATGGATTGCATGGTGGTACCGTGGTAACCATCTTAGACATCTGAGAATCCTTCTTAAACTCTGATGTGTTAGGTGACACTGGCATAGACCTAAAATATCAAACAAGAAAGGAGTTAAAACATGATGTAAAATATCCAAGGAGGGTAAAAACCTTACAAAAAATATCACCAGAAAATTAATATTCAGTACAACATGCTATTGAGTGCACCTCTGTATAAAGTCTGTAAACACCTGTCTATAGCAACCAGTCTGAAGTATCCCAAATCGATTTTACTATATTATATCCCTCTATAATAAAAGTCCATCTGTCTATTAAGTCCACTTTTGCTCAGTCTGATGGGTGGTTTTTATACACAGGTCACACTGTATATTAAAACAATAATATTCATGTCTCCATGCATTGTTTGAAGGTTTATGTGTGTATGCATAATTTAGAATTACCGTAAGAGAATAAGAATTTCAGCAAAAAAAATGTCAATTTCATATAGATATCCAACCAGTTTTAAGCACCTCCCTGTACTTGAAATATTGTAAAGGGAAATGTTCATGTTGGTAAAATTCTTACTTATTTTGTGCAAAATTACAGCGAAAATTTTACCCACGCAAAATTTCTACCATACAGGTTAATGTAATATTCATCCGCTTATATTGGTTAAGCGAAAATTACACCCAAATGAAATACCAGATTCAGAAATCGCGAAATTTTCACCGCACAAAGATAATCCCCTTTACAGTTATCAAGACCAGCCTTTTCTAAATCTTGTCATAATGCCCCTTGATAACTTTGCCACCTCACTTATGCTTCATTAACAGGTTAATAAAAAAAATCATAATTTTCCATATTTGTCGTTTTAGGACTCTCATTGTATCATGAAGCCCTTTTGCAACACCATAATTTGACTGAACAAATTGATGGCAATGAACCTAGGTTTTACTATGGTATGACCTTAATGATGCAGTATGAAAAGGGAGATAACTGTGTATGACTTACTTGTGTACAGTGGCAGTTGTTGCTTTTTTATAATGCCAAATATGGGTAAACAAATGGTGGTCATGAATCAAGGTTTTATTCTAGTACATGTGTAACCTGGTAACCTAATAGCAGGACATGATAGAGGAGATAACTGTGTATGACTTACTTGTGTACAGTGGCAGTTGTTGCTTTTTTATAATGCCAAATATGGGTAAACAAATGGTGGTCATGAATCAAGGTTTTATTCTAGTACATGTGTAACCTGGTAACCTAATAGCAGGACATGATAGAGGAGATAACTGTGTATGGCTTACTTGTGTACAGTGGCAGTTGTTGCTTGTTTGCTAGGTGTCCTCGGAGCAGTGTGAGCTGGAGCATATTGACCTTGCCATAGCGTACAACCCTGATATCCTGGTATATTTGGTCGGCTGAAAATAAACAAAAATTTTATAATCTTAATTCCCTTAGTTATTGAATAAAAAAAAAATTTGCCACAGTCTTTCCAATTGTAAGGTCTAACAAACTATGAATGTGGTATTTCCTTAACACCTAGTATGTACAGCTCAATCTATTGAAAATGACAAATTCAAAATGTATCATTGATGAAATAAAGCAGAGATTATTCAGATGGCTAGGGTATGTCTTTAGAATAGATGAAGCAGTTTAACCAAAGCTAAGATAGACACAACTGGGAAAAAAGACTAAGGAGCAGGCCAAAAACAATCTTGCATAGAACAGTTGAAGGGGAACTGAAATATCTGAACCTGGCATAGAGAGAGGCAGAGGTCAAAGCCAAGAACAGCTGAGTTGCGAAGTTTTGTGTTAACCTTATTTTCCACCAGGAGCAAAGAGGATATGCTGTCTGCACTGTATACTTACTGTCCTGTTTCACTGTATCTTGGTATTAATACTCTCTTTACTGTATAAGGTTCAAATGGTTCTTGAGCATTATCTATTTCATCTAAGTTCTCAGCGCCAACACAACCACTGAAATATTATAAAATAAAAATCTTATAGAATTTACAATCAAACTTCATAACTTCATTGTATACTAAAATACAATTAAAATAACACGAAAGAAAGTAAATATTCAAATGATACAAAACGGTCACACAAGATGGTATAGTGCTTTAAAAATGGAAATAAAATCTTATATAAAATCATGTTTTGTTTCTATACAAAGTGATTAATGTTACATTTTTACTTCAATGTGTACCTACATGTATATCAATAATTCTTGAAGTACAAACTATTAACCGTGGTGGTACCTCAATTTGAAACAAGAGGCCCATGGGCCTTGGCGCTCACCTGAGGAAGAGTACATATCTTATGCAGAGGTTCAATGGTCAATGACATTAATGAAAGAGAATATCAAAATTTTCAGCAGTTAGGGCCAATAATATGCAAGTATTTTTGCAAATTAATTATAATAATTATTACATAAGTATGCTATATATAACATATTTAAAGTCTAGCTACAATATATTATTTATAAATAGCTACAACATCTGTATATTAAAATGTGCATTAGGCCAATACCTACAATATTCCAATATACATGGCTATACAAAGAGTTTATAGTTTTTGAGATAATTAACCATTTAAGTATTCGTTTGCATCTATGACCTTTACCTTTGAACCTATGACCTTCATTCATATATCAAAATGATTGTTGTGCAAATGCCTACAATATTTCAATATACATGCCTATACAAACAGTTTATAGTTTTTGAGATAATTAACAATTTAAGTATTTGTTCGTGTCTATGACCTTGACCTTTGAACCTATGACCTTCATTCATACATCAAAATGATCGTGAGGCCAATACGTACCTTATTCCAATATACATGCCTATACAAAAAGTTTATAGTTTTTGAGATAATTAACCATTTAAGTATTCATTTGCATCTATAACCTTTAACCTTTGAACCTATGACCTTCATTCATATATCAAAATGATCAATAGGCCAATACCTACAATATTCTAATATACATGCCTATACAAAAAGTTTATAGTTTTTGAGATAATTAACCATTTAAATATTCGTTCACAGCTATGACCTTGACCTTTGAACCTATGACCTTTATTCATATATCAAAATGATCATTAGGCCAATACCTACAATATTCCAATATACATGCCTATACAAAAAGTTTATAGTTTTTGAGATAATTAACCATTTAAGTATTTGTTCAATTCTATGACCTTGACCTTTGAACCTATGACCTTCATTCATATATCAACATGATCATTAGGCCAATACCTACAATATTCCAATTTACATGCCTATACAAAAAGTTTATAGTTTTTGAGATAATTAACCATTTAAGTATTTGTTCAGGTCTATGACCTTGACCTTTGAACCTATGACCTTCATTCATATATCAAAATGATCGTTAGGCCAATACCTACAATATTCCAATATACATGACTATACAAAAAGTTTATAGTTTTTGAGATAATTTACCATTTCAGTAATTGTTTACATCTGTGACCTTGACCTTTGAACCCATGACCTTTATTCATAAATCAAAATGACCATTGTGCCATTACCTACAATATTCTGATATACATGCCTATACAAAAAATTCATAGTTTTGCAGATAATTAACTATTTTGGTATTCTTGGACATCTGTGACCTTGACCTTTGAACCCATGACCCTGATCTATGTATCAAAATGATCGTCATGCCAATACCTACAAATAACTGAGAATCCTGCGCAATTATCACAAGAAATGTTAAAAAAATAGCATTTTTTATTAAAGGTCAAAAACTGGGACATGACCTTGACCTTCGACCTTGACATCAATTGGAAGAAAATTGCAAGAGAAGATCAACAGTGAAAACTCCATACAATTATCTTCAGCCGTTATGAAGTTATAACAATAAATGTCTCATTTTAAAAATTACGTAATTTTACGCAAAAAACGCGTAACCTATTTTTCGTTCAATTTTCATGAAAAACACAATTTTAATGTCCCCAGGTATGCTGAATCCAAATATCCAATCAAAATTTGCCTGCACCTTTTGGTTTCAGAGAAGAAGATTTTTTTGTCTTTTTGCTATTTTTAGTAACAGCGGCCATCTTGTTGGGCGTGGCCAAACCCCGAACACAATTTTGAAAGGCTATTACCCAGGCATGATAATCACCAAGTTTCATCAAATATGGCCCAGTAGTTTTGGAGGAGAAGATTAAAATGTAAAGTTTACACACGACGCACGACGGACGGTGATAGATTGCAATAGCTCATCTGAGCCTTTGGCTCAGGTGAGCTAAAAAAAAGCTGTTTCATAAGTGGAAGCTTGGGGATCACACCCCAGTCAGGGTTGGATCAAAACTTGAAAATAGGTAGTGACTATTCTTTAGCCAAGTACTCAGCATGAAGACTTGAAAGTCACAAGGTCCTTTGGAACAGATGCCCCATGTCACGGCATATTAAAGAACCTTCCCTGAACATTGCCCTGAGCCAACTGCATAGGTGAAAATTTCTGCCACTTCAGCTTTAATTAGCAATGCCTGAATATAAGTGAAATATTCTTGTCAGAGTGTAAAACCTCATTCAATCAATCAATAAAACTATCAATTTGGGATTTAAAAGTTAGGAGTGCTGTAATATTAATTACTGAAATACTTACCTTTACACTGGGATGTGCTGTACTCTTGGACATGGACTACAGCTGCAAAAATGAAAACAAAAAAAATAAATATGTGTATAAAATGTCTCTTTGTATAACTAAAGCTTTATATTGAATTTGGGCCTTTGTGGCCAAGTGGTCTAAAGCTCTGGCAGATCCTAGTGTGAGAAAGTTTGTCAGTTTGCTCACTAAAACTCAGTGGGTTTCTCAAGGTACTCTGGTTTCCTCCACCGGTAATGTTATTACACAATATGTAAATTGTTTGTTGGTACAAAAGGTAGTGTTAAGTATGCATGAACATACAGGCAAACAAATTTGACCTGCCACTTGACCTTTAACTTAAATATTAACTATGGAAGAGTACATTCATGTATAGGGAACATAAGTTTTTATTTTGTCTACACCATTTTGAAATGTATTAACTACGAATCTTAACACTACTCATGTATTGGGTGGATCACTGTATATAAAATACTGTATAAAAACAAATATTAGTGGTAGGAAACGTTCACGGTTATGATCTTCTAAACTAATTTCATGGTTCCAACTGTAAGGAAAGTAAACCAAGGGAAATAAATAATTTTCTCTGAGAAGATATATTCGTGGTACAAGTGTAAATGAAAATTGGGAATATAATAATACACTATAACAGGAAATATGTAACCATTATCATTGTAGATAAAGTATATCATACAATGCTTGTTATGTCAGATTACTATCATGATTGCCAGAATAAATAAGTACAGGATTGCTGAAGAAGGAAGAAATGCCATGTGGTTACTAACAACGATGCAGGGTCACAAAAATGCTTCATACTTGAGCTTTACCAAAATGAAAGTAGGACAATCTGAGTCAAACAAGCATTTGTCAACTACATGTATAAGTACATTCAAACATTACTGCCAATATAGACTGAAAAAAATATTAATAACCCAGCATGGATTTATTTTTTGCAGCCCATGGGATGCACAGAAATAATTCTGGGATCCATAAAGAAAAACTTGCGTCCTGGAAAACCCTGGCAACTGATACAATGGAATTGTACAGTACTGTAAACCTTGAGCAGTGCATCTGTACAATTCCCAGTCACATTAACAGGTCAACACCATCACCAGTCATGCAGACAAGTTGCACATGCAACCAAAAGGTGTTGAAAAATATTGTTTTGGTAGGTCTTAAATAGATCCTTTCACATTAGCTAGTAAATTATCTCCCTTTATACAATTAAATTGACCTACAAATTCGAAAAGAGGCTAACACTTTAACAGGCAGCAATCACACTTCAGTTCATTAGGGAATGACAACTATTTCAAGCTTGGATCTGTTTATTAATGATGAAGTGCAAATTGCTGATACCTGGTACATACCAGTTAAACTAACCCTTACCTGGTGTCATTAAGGAATGTTACCTTTTAAAAACTTAGAATAAACAAAGTTAGGAGATTATCAATAAACATGTACATATGTTTCTTTCCCTTCAGCTACTGTATATTTGATCCTTATTCAGCTAATTAAAAGGTTAGCTAATAATAATATCACTGATTACAATCACTACATAGGTATATATTCTTGATAGAAACATTGGAATTTTGGGATTATTTTTCGCCCAGATTAATGCATATTAAATTGTTAACCTTTATTAACTAGATTCAGGATGACAATTCATCTCTAATTTTTATGGAATTGAATTTACAGTTTCATTTACTTATTTATTTATTAACTATATCGTGCCTGAAACTCATATTGAAATAAATTTATAGGAATTATGTCCAGGTAAAAGGAATTCCTTCAAAGCTGGAATACTAATTTAATATTGTTGTTAAGAATAACAAGCATATACTTCAACTGGTCTGTTAGCAGTTTTGGTACAAACTATATAACTATAATACATGACATAGTTCCCGAAATATTAGCTCAATTAAAGAGTACCTGTAACGATTTTTGATTTTTACATATGTTATTCTCCATACTGAAATATGACTTAATGCGAAAACTTTATAAAAATCCATGCCGAAATAAGGGAGATATCGTCGAGTTTATAATACACCTCCCGTGAATCCAAATCAAAAAGCTTGGTTTTGGGGACCCTGTGCAGTGACGACGTCATTTAAGTAAGCAGACCCCACAGAATACTATTAACCTACATTACTTATATAATGAACCAGCTAAAAATTCTTTTTATATTTCACGATAAATTCATTTGATGAAGTGAAATTTACATCCGACTGACACCTACCAATAATTAAGCAAATTAATTATTAGTCCACCTTGATAAAAAGTTTGTTTATTAGACATTCCTTAGATTGAGACCCGTACCTTTAAGCAACAGAATGTGTTCTTACAATTAACAAAATTGATTGACAGGTTTTCGGATAGAGTAATTTTATGACACCTGTAAATATACTATCTGAATCGTTTGATGTTGTCTTGGATTTAGAATTTCACATAGGTAAACTGATTGTGAAAAGATAATAGAGGAGTTTAACATTGTTTATTACGCATGCGCAAGGCCCGTGACCTTACGAGATTGGACGCGATTGAACGCGATTTGCAATTGAGGGGGCAGTCGTAATAAACGTCTAAGGCTGGTTATGCTTTTAAATGGTTAAACATTGCCGTAAATGGGATATATTTACATTCATTAATGAATAAATATATATTTTATGTGACAAAACTTTTTCTTACTAATAAATTTATATTTTCTTTAAGTCAAATAGGTTAATTATTTAATATTTTAGAAATTAAAACTATCAAGAATTAAACACTTAAAATAAAAAGATGATAAAAATGAATAAACCAAATTAAAGAAGTATAATTAATATATTTTGTTTAGCATTTTAAACTTTAACAAGAGGCCCATGGGCCTTAACGCTCACCTGTGACCTTTGAAGCCATGAGCTTCATTCAAATATCAAAATGATAATTAGGCCAATATTCTAATATACATCCCTATACAAAAAGTTTATAATTTTTGAGATAAATAATCATCTCAGTACTTGTTTGTATCTGTGATCTTGACATTTGAACCCATGCTCTTCATTCATCTATCAAAATGACCACTGTGCCAGTACCAACAATATTCTTATATACATGCCTATACAAAAAGTTAATAGTTTTTAAGATAATTAACCATTTAGGTATTCATTCGCATCTGTGACCTTGACCTTTGAACCCATGACCTTCATTCATATATCAAAATGATCATTAGGATAATACCTAAATAGTCTAATATACATGCCTATACAAAAAGTTCATAGTTTTTGAGATAAATAATCATTTCAGATCTTGTTCACATCTGTGACCTTGACCTTTGAACCCATAACCTTCATTCATATATCAAAATGGTTGTTAGGCTAATACCTACAATATTCTAATATACATGCATATCCAAAAAGTTAACAGTTTTCAAGATAATTAACCATTCAGGTATTCATTCACATCTGTGACCTTGACCTTTGAACCCATGACCTTCATTCATATATCAAAATGATCGTTAGGATAATACCTAAAATATTCTAATATACATGCCTATACAAAAATTTCATAGTTTTTGAGATAAATAATCATTTCAGTACTTGTTTACATCTGTGACCTTGACCTTTGAACTCATGACCTTTATTTATATATCAAAATGACCATTGGGCCATTACCTACAATATTCTAATATATATGCCTATACAAAAAGTTCATAGTTTTGCAGATAATTAACTATTTTGGTAAACTTGTACATCTGTGACCTTGACCTTTGAACCCATGAACTTAATCGATATATCAAAATGGTCGTCATGTCAATACCTACAATTAACCAAAAATCCTAAGTCATTATCACCAGAAATGTTTAAAAAATAGCATTTTTTATCAAAGGTCAAAAACTGGGACATGACCTTGACCTTTGACCTTGACATCAATCGGAAGAAAATCGCAAGACAAGATCAACAGTGAAAACTCCTTACAATTATCTTCAGCCATTATAAAGTTATAACAATAAATGTCTCATTTTAAAAATTACATAATTTTACGCAAAAAACGCGTAACCTATTTTTCGTCCAATTTTCATGAAAAACACAATTTTAGTGTATCTAGGTATCCTGAATCCAAATATCCAATCAAAATTTGCCTGCACCTTTTGGTTTCAGAGAAGAAGATTTTTTTGTCTTTTGGCTATTTATAGTAACGGCAGCCATATTGCTGGGCGTGGTCAAACCCTGAACACAATTTTGAAAGCCTGTTACCCAGGCATAATAATCACCAAGTTTCATCAAATTTGGCTCAGTAGTTTTGGAGGAGAAGATTAAAATGTAAAGTTTACGCACGACGAACGACGAACGACGGACGACGGACGGTGATAGATAGCAATAGCTCATCTGAGCCTTTCGGCTCAGGTGAGCTAAAAATAAAATAAAATGGTTATGTTTGCTATAAGGTCAAAGATATGATACTAATAATAGGCAGCCTATAGCTAGAAAAACAGACAAGTTTGTGGAAGAACTTTACCAGTTGTTCTTTTCTTGAAATAGTATAAAAACTTACAAAGTTTACACCGATGTGGGAGAAAATTGAATCGATATATTCTGTATACATGTATATAATTGCCTTTGACAGAATTACATTTAACTAATTTTAATTAATTAAACGAACCCAAAATTATGATGTACTTATGGCGATTACAATTGCATTTTATTCTTTCCCTTACCCAATATTTGCTCCAAGAAGTATGATGCTCCTCATATCTCATGTTACATTGCTGTTTATTAAAAAGTTTCTCATTGATGAATTGTTTATCCCGTAATGTATTACCAAGATTATGGCGTTGAAGTCTTAATCTGTTAATTAGTATCCGTAATTCACATACCTCCGCACACCTGTCAACATTACCTGATGACTCAATACAAGACACGTACTGACAAATGACAAATGACCCCTTTTATGGTCAGCATCCATCGATAATTAACATTAAGAATTTACAAGTATCGTTTTTATCAATTACACAAACTTCATCAAACTTATTCAATATACAAGATAATATCAAACTTATAAACTGATAAATGAAAAGTATTTAGAATGTGAATAAAAAAATAAACTTTAACATTAAATATCTGTATGGTTTCAATAATTTTATCCGTTTTTTTTTTTGGTTGTCATATTTTTTTTATTTATTTATAAAATACATCCGTATTTTATGATTTCATAAAAAATGGCATATAAAATGGTAAACGATTTATTACGTTTTAGAAAAAAAATCCCTATTTATTTCAACATTTTAACTAAAGTAACCAACCATTCCCTTATAACGTTACTTTCCAAAATAGAATTTAAAATAAATAAATAAATAAATAAATTTAAATGATAGACATATTTATTTATTTATTTAAATACTATAATTCAACCTTGCATCAATCATTGTGGGTACTTATTGGGTCAAGATTACTTTTCAGTCTTATTTATTTATTTATTTATTTTCAGACGAAACACTTTAAGAAAATAAAATATAATGTAGATACATGTATATGTATTACCGGTACATATACTAAGTTTCATACTAGCAGGTAATAGGGGAATGCCCCCTGGCTTGCAGACGGTACACTTTCTTACCTCTAACCATAGAGAGTAATCAAGGGAGATAAAATTGTTAAACTCCCGTATTATGTATAAAAAAACTAGAGTTACAGGAGTATGAATAGACTGAATCTAAAATTTTGAAAAATAACATTTTAAATAAAATTTTTCCACTGGTCATTTAATTTTTAATGTTTATTAAATAAATTTTTAATAATATAAATAAATAATTTTTAAATTTTTAATAAATAAATAAATAATAAATAAATAAATGATGGTACATCATAAGCCGGTTCAGGATCGTAGAAAATTGATATGTTTTGATGTTTGATTAATATTGTTTGAACGCGGGTGACCAGACGGGTATTTTTAAATACTTTTATCAAGTTTCTAGTTTTCGTTTTCTTCATGATCGGGAAAATCTGCCCTTTGAAATACATTGTATGGAAATCTAGGGTCTTTTCTGACTTAAAATTGTCACCATCACATTTATTTATACACTGAACTTTTATCAATAGGTCACGTAGTAACTTAGTAAAAATATTTGATTGCGTGAACGACTGCCTGTGTTATATTTGAAGCCGATGTTTGGTTGAATATTTTGCAGGGTGTGCTGTCTGTAGCAGGTTCGGTATGATTTAATACATTGTATTAAAATTTAATTTATTTAAAAATTTTAACAAGTGGCAATTAATTTTCATAAAATTGTCAGCATCACATGTATTTATTTATTTATTTATTTATTTATTTATTAACATTATATACTGAACATTTGTAAATAATTGAACTTAGTAAAAAATCTTCAATAGTGTGAACAACTGCGGCGCCATGTTTCGATGTTGGGTTGAAAATTTTCAGGATGTCTGTAGCAGGTTCTTAAAATTAATTTTAAAATTTTAACAAGTAACAATTAATTTTTGTATATTTGATAAATAATACTCGACGCATATTTTTGGTTATGTCTAGACTAACATTCAGAAATTCTGGGTCTCCACTCAGTAAAGTACATCGTATCATCGTCTGTTTCTGGATCAAATAATACAGCTAAAAGCCAATTTCATCAATTTTAAGGTTGTCTATTTCTTCCCAAAATAATGAGGATTCATATGACATATACAGATGAACACCAGAGTCGTTAATTTTTTTGTCCATTCATATTATACGTCGCTACATTAGCATTATTAGTACTGTCCGCCATATACCAGAGAGGGCCAAATTCAAGGCCTTCAAACCGCTATAACTTTCTTATTTGGTCATCAATTTTGATGCGGTTTTCGATATTGTAATATTTAAATGGCATTTAACAAATATATGAAATAAAAATTTTTCGTTACAGGTACTCTTTAACGATTGTTAACCTCTTTTTGATCGAGTCCCAATAACAGTGAAACTCGTCTTTTGATATTCATGTGCATGATGTGGTCCAGATGATCTACCATGAACTTTGTAGACAATTTCAAACAAGCGTCTCATTTGTCTGCCATAAAGGTTTTGTTAATAAACAACTGTTCCAGTTTGAAAAGAAAATCAAGTTTCTGCTTTTGAAGGGGAATTCGAATTTCTGAGGGTCCGTCGAAATACCCAATGCCACCCAATGTCACCCAATGCTACCCAAAGCCATCATAAGTAATGCTTAAATTTATGTTATATATCGTTAAACGAAGCTAGTCATTTCGTACCATAACCATTTCGTACCACGACCATTTCGTACCCAAATTTACCATTTCGTACCCAAGTCTGTCCATTTCGTACCATGCCATATGACCATTTCGTACCATTACCATTTCGTACCATGACAACTTCGTACCCAAAGTTTCTATTTCTATGGTACGAAATGACTAGCAAAATTTTATAAAATAATGCATTCAAAATCTGCACATGAAAATACTACCATTTCGTACCATATTTTTAAAATATAATGACATTATTTGTTGATTATATTTAAAAAAAGAGGTTCTTTATCAATAAGTGTTACTTATTAATATTAATTAGCCTGATATGAAGAACAGGAAAAAAGAAAAAGAAATTGATAAGATTCTCCACTTTATCATTTGGAAATTTCGTGACCCAGCCTTTGTTTTTTTATCTAATGCTCCTAGTTCAGCAAAAAAACATTGTTTTTTAACATATTTTAACATAGATTCTCAAAGTCCAAGCGTTTTTTATTTGAAGATGTTCGTCTTATTGGGTTTTTGATAAAGAACTTTACTATCATGTAAGAACGTTGAGAGTGAGAGAGAGAGAGAGAGAGAGAGAGAGAGAGACTTTCACTATGATACGAAATTTATTGTAGGAATTGGTAACACTTCACTATCATATGGTACGTAATGGTAGCTATGTACTTGTAATATAATAAAATGGCTTGCGTGTATGGTACGAAATGGCCAAAGATTATGGTACGAAATGGTTATGGTACGAAATGGTAGTTGATATGGTACGAAATGGTCATGGTACGAAATGACTATAATTCTCGTTAAATGGGTCCCTTATAATAAATTAGTGCTTAATTAATTCGAATTAATGCACGTTCAATGCAATTTTCGAGTCAAATGTATCCTCGTGTGTCCTAAGTTCGTGGTACTAACAGTTTGTGTCAAAAAATTAATTGGCAATCGTCAACAAACAATAAACATTTGAGTCTTACTTCAAATGTCTTGTCAAATCAGTTTCAAAACCGGAAATAACCTGGGTTATTTTCGTTAAATATCGGTAAACATCGTTTGTAAACAATACCTTCCAGATAGATGCCATTTTGAAGAATGTGTGGAAAGTTCGTGGGAGGTCTTAGTCTGGTAGAGGATTTTGAAAAAACCGCTTATTTTTCGATGTAGGGAGGACAACGTGTTCAAAGGTGGCAAGTTATGTCATAACCTTCTTTGAACTTTACTTTGGTAGAATCGGCTTGTTGCCAAGCAAGATTTCACCCAGGGGCCATTATGGGGGCAGCTAAAGGTCAATGGGTGCAAAGTTCAAGTGAAAATGCCCATATTGACCTATACACAAATTCAAGGTGGCTTACAGAAGTTTTTCTTTATACATTTTGTCTTCTAAATATGTAAATGGTGTCTTCAAATTAATAGAAAGTCATATCCAACTAATTCAGTCACTTATTTTCAAAGTTTTCCATGAAAAATAAGATTAGACGCTTGCACAAATTTGACCTTTACAAATATGATTAATTGTGGCAAATAAAAACTATACAAACACACTGGTGCATTTGAAATTGTTTAACAAAACTTTAGACTTCTGTTAAAATAATTTTACTGAATCATATTGCCCGTATTTATATAAGTATCCACTTTTTAAAAAAAAGAAATCAAAGTACTGGTGGTACTGAAAGATTTGATTAGCTATAATGACTGTATCTGTATAATACTATCAAGTGTGTTCTCTTTTTCTGGTGGAAATATTAGTTAACTGTTGAAACACGAACTATTCCTAGTGCCGCTTTCTATATCTGATACACCAGGACCCTTGTTATCTGCAGCCGACGAGTCGGATCTTCAAAATATCCCTGAGGAAGAAGTTTGCATGGAGACATTACTACCAAAATAATTAATGGTCAAACTTTAGTTGTAGCACTGGGAAAACGGAAAGGCATCAATACATTCGGCGAGTTAGGAAACGCACAAACTGTTTTTATCCACGCGAAAGATAAATGTATTAAAATTGATGCCATTATGATAGATATGACAACTAATCCATAAAAGGTGAAACCATCTAGATAAAAGAGGATCAGATCTCCGTTCTGTTAGAAGAATTATTGATAATCAAAATGTCCCTCTGGCATCAAATTGGTAAGATTTTATGAGTCACCAAGAAAACAAATAGGATCTCGAAGTAATCCAAGACACTTCTTAGCTTAGCTGAGGGTATCAGGGGGTCCAACAGACAGCATGTTTAATTCATACAGAAGAAGGAGTGTAACCGTTTTTAAAGCTTTACACAAGGAAGCCGTTACTAGAATTGTTCCCCATGGTGTTGATGCAAGGCTATAAAAGAACAGTTGTTGTCTGTCGTGATACTGATGAACTTATTCTTCTGTTGCTTTTAAATGAGGAAGTATGATTCCAGACCCGGGACATCTAAAGTTCGTCCCTGTTCATAGCATAAAATTATCACCTCTGCAGAGGAATAAGCTCCCAGTATTCCATGCAACTGCAGACTGTAAGGCTGTCAATTAACTTTCTGGACATTCTAAATACAGCATTCCGTGTTTCCAGGGAAAACACAGCTCTTCTTCCCACTCTTGCAAGAGGAAACTTTTCTGAACTTGTGAGTGTAGATGTCTTCATTGAATGTACCTAGCGAGGATTTCTCATCTACGATGTAAACTGTTCCTCTCAAGGGGAAAAGTACAATTGAAAATTTGCTTCCAACATCATAAGCAACCGACCTACATATTCTACGTGCACACTCTTAAACTGCTGTTTGGCTGCATTTAGTTATACCTGGTATTTGTTCCGGATCTCCCGTCACCTATAGGACACAGATGGTGCTAGTCTCACTAACTTGCGTACTGTATGCCTTTAACTCCCAGTGGAGGTTAGTCCATCGACAAAATCCCTCAAACTGGCTCTGTTCTGCACAATTTTACCCCCTCTGTTTCAATTCCAGAAACGTGTCTCAAGGTGTCTTTTATTCTTGTGTGTTCCATTTCAAAGTTTTGTGATGTTATTGGCAGGTGTCTTGATGGTATGACCTATCCATCCCCAATGTCGCTTTTGTGTTTGTGTTTCAAAGCAACCTTGTTTTGTGATCCACCATAAACTTTTCGTTACTAATTTTGTCTTGTCATCTGGCAACAAGACCACGAACAATACTAATTTTTATACTTAAATCTGAGTTTTTTTCACAAATTAAACTTATTATTATTTTTTTTTTTTATTTTTGCTTAAATCTTACTTTGAACATTAACTTTTTTAAGACAATTACAGGTCAAAGGATCATGAACAAACTTAACTTTTTGGACTTAGGTTAAGTATTTTCCTGATGTTCACGATTATTCTCGGACAGTTAAGTTAGTGCGAGTCTGAATGTGACTTAAAACAGTTTTAATGAGAAAATTACAAATTGATCGATTGCATGGGGTTTTACGGGCTTTTACGTATTTCAGTCATATCAAGACGTCACCAGCTATAGGTGAAGTGGCAGAAATTTTGACCTTTGCAGTGAACTTAGGAAAATGTGCAGGAAAAGTTCCTTAACATGTTACACCCGCCTTGGCACGGGGCATCGGTTTTTATGATCTCTCTCAAAGGATCTCATGACTTTCGTTTCTAAATACCGAGTGTTTGGCAAAAGAAAAGTCACTACCTTATTTCAAGTCTTGATCAGACCCAACTAGGGTTCAAACCCAGGACTCGCCACATACGGGGAGTGAGCGCTATACCAATTGAGCTACAGTAGGGGGTTTTAATGAGAAAATAACCTTTACCAAAACCATGTCATGCATTGCTGAAATGTAAATATAAATCATGTTGCACTACAACATGTACATGTAGGGCATAAAATTTAAAGTGAGTGGCTGTATGCACTTGCAATGGGACCGTTGAACCGTTGATTGGTTGAACCCTTTGAATGATAATGCCACAGATAGTGATATTGATGAATGAAAAGAAATCGTTAGATGTGACTGATATATTCCAGAGACTCTGGTGACTATGGCTTGCCGATTACAGTACTTGCAGTACTTTGATTTTAAACTTTTAATAAATTTCAAATTATCAGCTGGGTTTAAACAATATATTTGTTTTAATAACAGTCATGTATTTACAAAAGAAATATATTTTAACAATTTGATTTATGCTTTGATGTTGAATGTATACTTTTATTTTATTCTATCTTGAAGCTTGTGTCAGAATTTTGAAAAATAACATTGAAATATTTAAATTTTAGCCTCAACAGTCTCAATTAGCTTCCTAGTCAACGTTAAAATACATGAATATGCTATGATTGCATGAAAACAGATTTATTTGATTTATTTAAATCTCAAAAAGTATATATTTGGACAGCTATAAACTAATAAAGATTAATTTTTAGGAAAAAAACACTATCTGACCTTTGACCTTTTATCTACTAAACCAAGGGTCAATCAGCTTGGCAACAGGTTGATTCTTGACCCCTAACCTATGATGATATAAGACAGCTATGTTGCCAGCTTTGAACACTCGTGTCCCCCTATTGTGAAACTTCAATTTTTTTCCACCAGCCTATCTCCCGGATCACGTGATTTTACGTGATTAATTCTAAAAAACTTATTTTCTCTGAAAAAATATATTTTAAGTAGTCTAGTTTAGATTAACAACAGAATTAGTTAAAAAATAAAATTTATAACAAGAAAAAACGATCATACACTTCCGGTATGACATGAGCAATTGACCTCGTTTTTACACCGTTTTTACATCATATTATATAGTGAAAAATGTATATATTTTACTGAAAATGGCGTAAGTGTCACACGTTTTTGATTTCATTACAAACTATATTTACCTGGTACTAAATGTTTCAAACCAGGATCGAATAAATAAGTCAGAGACTCTTTTTGCAGACGACATAGTTTACATCTTGATTTATTTTACACGTGACGAAAAAATAATGAGATAGTTTAAGAATAATTTGGGAATAGTAAAATTTGTCTAAAAATTAAAATTTTCGATATTTTACATATTTTGGTAATTTTTAAACATATTTTAAATTTTTTCTAACGAAAATAGAAAGTTGAACACTTATGGCGCCTTTTTGACTTTGAACATGTGCAGTGATGTGCTTCCTATGATTGATATCCGGTGTAAACAAAATGCCACGAACTTGACGCTACCACGAAGTTAGAGCACTTGAGGATACGATACGTAAGCTGTTAGATCGAAGAATTCTATCGTTAAACTCGTATACCTTTTCATGTTCAATTTTCATCATATTTTGCTATTTAACATTTATGTTTTACTATTATCTGCCGTTTAACGGCAGGTAAATATCAAATGTTAAAAATAAGCCATTCCAGTAAGATTATTCGTTCTAGTAAGCTGTATGACAAGGGAGACAACCGGACGTTTGTTTTGACCAACTGTAAACCTTCCGCCTTGTAAGGAACACCTAAACGTCTGCTGACTGATGTTACGATTTTGAGTACATATTGCAATGTACATTATGTAAGAGACCGGGCTCCAGTTTTACGTAAAATCTATTTTCTCACTAAATCTAAAATTCATTATTACATTTTCATTTTAAGTCCTAATTGTTACAGAAATATATTTGAGTAAAAACATTTTTTTTTTTTTAGTGTTGCCTTGTTTACAAATATGAATATTTTTTGCATTTATTTGTATATTTGAATCAAATTTGTCTGTTTATTCACGTAAAAATCACTAAATCAAAACGAATTTGTGAAAATAAATGTTGATTCGAGTTGAGAAGTTGCGATGTTATCGTGAAACTGGACCTTGTAAAATACACGCCCCCCAAAAAAGAAAATTAAAGTCAAATACAAATAAACTTGAGAAGAGAATGAAAACTTCAGAAATTAGTATTAACCTTGAACAGGGAAATCAGTCTCCAATGGGTGGTATAATAGATGCGTCTACAAACATTTTGGAAAATGATGCCCAGCAACCCGTTTTGGAAATTTCTGACACTGAAATAGATATAGCAGCAATAGAGAATGATATTTGGGTTAAAAACAGACTTTATGAGTTAAAACATGAACATAAAATTCAAATTGAATCAGGTAGAATGCTTACAGATGAGGTTTTGACTGCGGCCCAATCTCTACTCAAATCTCAATTTAAAATTCAAGGTTTCCAGACAACTTTGCACTCCCAAAACATAAATTTGTTCACCCCTGTTTCTGGTCCTATGGTTCAAATTTTGTTTGAAGGCCCAAATAGTTTAGGACATTGGATTGTTGTTTCAACGATCGGTTGTGAAGACGGTCATATTAATCTGTATGACAGTCTTAACAAAGCAGCGTCTACTGAAACGATCAAGCAAGTTTGTACAGTTTTGAAATGTGAAAATAAATATATAGAAATTGATCATAAATTAGTACAGCAACAATCCGGTGGCTTAGACTGTGGTTTATTTGCAATTGCTATCAGTCATGTTATTTGTTTAGGAAATGATCCTGCAACTTTTTTTTTCCATCAGAGTGAAATGAGGGCCCATTTGGTTAAATGTTTAGAACAGCAAGAATTTACCCCATTTCCACATTTCCTAAAGCCAAATCGACGGAACATCACAAAACATGGCCAGCAAAAATAGAAATATATTGCCGTTGCAGAAACATCTACGATCACAAAACTGATGCAATGGTAGAATGCAATAATTGTGGGGAATGGTACCATGTTTCTTGTATCAATTCTGGGCCCATTGAGTCTCTATCAAAGTCTGATTCAAAATATTTTTGCAGTGACTTTTGTGAAACAGAACACCAAATGAAATAGAATATTTAATCTTCATTAAAACTTTTAATTTCTTGTAAATATTAGTTAAGGAATTTTTTAGTTTATTTCAGAAATAAATTTGTAGGGACCGGTACAATTAATTTTCTGAGGTGATCAGTTGCGACTTTGCTCGTGAGATCCACATTCTTTGTGTAACCTCAGAGACATTAATTGTCCATAAAATATTTAATTTTCTTTTAAAAGTGTAAATATTATATAAGGAATTTTTTAGTTTATTTTAGAAATAAATTTGTAGGGACCGGTACAATTAATTTTCTGAGGTGATCAGTTGCGACTTTGCTCGTGAGATCCACTTTCTTTGTGTAACCTCAGAGACATTAATTGTCCATAAAATATTTAATTTTCTTTTAAAAGTGTAAATATTAGTTAAGGAATTTTTTAGTTTATTTTAGAAATAAATTTGTAGGGACCGGTACAATTAATTTTCTGAGGTGATCAGTTGCGACTTTGCTCGTGAGATCCACTTTCTTTGTGTAACCTCAGAGACATTAATTGTCCATAAAATATTTAATTTTCTTTTAAAAGTGTAAATATTAGTTAAGGCATTTTTTAGTTTATTTTAGAAATAAATTTGTAGGGACCGGTACAATTAGTTTTCTGAGGTGATCAGTTGCGACTTTGTTCGTGAGATCCACTCTCTTTGTGTAACTTCAGAGATACTAATTGTCCATAAATTTTGTCATATATTAGTTATCCATTTTAATTTGTATACTATCACAAAAAGCTTCTAAACTTCTCATTTTCTTTTTAATTCTAAATCATTGAGATGGATAACTAATCAAATAAATGGATCCCGTGAGTTCAATTCAATTCAAACTTTATTCACTCTAAACCACCGGAGGTGGTACAAGAGGTATATTTACATATAATATAAATCCGATGCCTGCATCACAATGTTTACAATAAATATATATACATTTCATACATACAAACATTAAATATAAATACATAGTTCTACATTGTTTATAATACTGTATATCATCTAAGTTTACATCTAAGGTTACTAGCAAGAAATAAAAGAAGTACATATTTTCCAGTAATAAGTGTAAGTGTATTGTCCGAAATTCAACTAAAACATTTAAGACCTTCTTTAATATATTTACTGAGATTAATAAGTGTATCTAAATCTTGAGGCTGTTAAATAATTGATATAAATTGAGTGTATTTGGTCTTTTCCAGAAACGTTCTTTAATGTATTTTGACCTTATATTTTTAATTTTTTACACTGAAACAAAAAATGAAATTCGTCTCCCATAATATTTTGACAAAAAATACAAAAACGTTCATCTCTAGGAGTTCTATTCCACCTACCAGATTCTATAGGTAACTTATGATTTGAGGTTCTGAACTTAAGCATATAAACCCAATAATACTCTGGGAGAATGGATAAATATTGTTCATAGCCAAAACTAGTTTTAATAATCTTATATGTTAACCCTTTACTTGAATTATTTATGTCTTGTTCCCATTTCTGTATAAATTGATCTTGCAATTTTCGTTCAATAGTTTTAACTACCCATTTCTCATTTAACCCATCCCCTTGTGTAATCCAAATATTACTATACCCAAGAGAATCAAAAATTTCTTTCAGATTTTTCGTCCAAGTTATGGCATATCCGTTATTAAAAGAATTTAAGAGTAGTCTATAGAATAAATTTGACAATTTGTTAGGACTATGAACAAGTTTTATCCAAAAAGCAACAATTCTTTTTTTGATTCTAATCGTCAATGGAAATCTCCCTGTTTCCCCAAAAACCATGTAATTCGGAGTAGATTTTCTAAGTTTTAAAATTCTCTTTAAAAATTTCAAGTACACGTTTTCTAACATTGCAATATTTTCATATCCCCAGACTTCACAAGCATAAGTTAATATGGGTTCAATCATCATCGTGAGAACCACGTCCTCGTCGTGGGATCTGGAAACATGTTCAGTTATTATACGTCATATTATTTATATAATTAAATTAATTTAATTATTTATCAACAGTGCCATGTTTGAATAATTAAATTTTTTTATTATATAATAATGGCATATATAACTCTCCATGGCAAAGTGTTCTCGATATTAGCCGATATACTTCATTGAACACAACCTTGCCCTTTTACAGCTGATACTAGTTATCGTATTGCGCATGCATAAGTGTAAATAACGCCAGCCTGCTACCTTGACTATACGACCTAAGTGTAAATAACGTCAGCCTTTTTAAAAACGCCTTTTTAGCTACCCTCTTTATTTTGCACTATAAGCACGCATTTTGTTTCATATGGAAGCGATATTTATTTTGGTATCAATGAATTACGTTACCTATCACCTATAATGAATATTATGTTTAAAGAATAACATCTTTTTCTAAAAAAAATCTATGGAATGAGTTATATTATAAAATGGCTCTTGGAACTTTTAATATATAATATTAGTTCCAACAGGCCGGTTTCAACATAACATATATTATGCCGGAACTTACTGTTAAAGACTTATAGAATATCTTCGGCATAAAAAATGTCGATTTGGAATACATATTAAATAAAAATTCAAATTAGAACTTGTATATATGAAATCGGATATGTAATATTATTTCCATAAAATAAATAATGCTCCAAGTATATATAATGTACGTATGTATTCAAAATCATAAAATCTTTATTTCAAATGGAGTTAGGGTGTTAGGTTTGCAGCCGTACAAAACAAAACAAAAAAACCCCCCATCAGGTTGTCTCCCTTGTCATACAGCTTGATTAAGTCAAAGTTAGTCCGATGGTAGAACATGCAATATTACTAAATAATTAAGCACTAATTTATCATAAGGGACCCATTTAACGATATATAACATAAATTTAAGCATTATTTATGGTGGCTTTGGGTAGCATTGGGTATTTCGACGGACCGTTTTAAGAATAAGAAACACCTGTAAACTTGTGCTGAAGCTGTAGTTGGTCCACACTGTAACTTGCCAGACATGCTGGTAAATTGTGTATAATGTGTATTATAAAATCTATAATTTAAATACTAAGTAAACCGTACCGACAGAATACAGGAAATAACTTTCTCCTAATCTTTCTCAGTCTCTGACCATGTCAAACTTTCGACAGTTGGTACACACACACACACACACACACACACACACACACACACACACACACACACACACACCCTCTCTCTCTCTCTCCTTATATATAACCTTTATAAACTATTAAATTATCAACAGTATTTTAAAGAAGTTTTGCAATAATCATGATAATTTGAAAGAGGCTTATAAAAAACATAGGTCAGAACTGAATTTTGGGACTGTGGAAGCATGTATCTCAGTTGATCCAGTACATAACTTTGATTCTAGATGGGGACATGTGATCTTAAGGAAGTTACTTCATTTCAAATTGCTGCTGACTTATCATGTGTCAGGGTAATGTAGGGGTCGGGCACTGCTCTCTTTGTGAGCTGAGTAGCACCTTAAAGTCACCCACTGTGTGCACACAAGTACAGAGCAGACATATATGCATAATATACACTGTGTCAGTCATGGTTACCTACATTGGAATAACCTTGTGTAATCTGGCTGACACTACACCACAATGCAAAGATTAAAATGCACCTATAAAAGCCTAAGGCTTAATGGGTGTCTAATAAAGAAAGTAAAATAATTTGGTAACCCAAAATACCAGAGCAACCTACAATTTACCAGATCTGCACTTAATCACCCTTTGTATAATTATATTTAGTCCATCATTATCATATTTAATGAAAAAAGTTTAAAATAACTTATGGTTTTGATCACGGTTGTTCCAAAATATTATTATTATTTTTACTTATAAAAAATCATGCCATTAGCCATTTTAAAGTAATAAATCTGACAAAATGAAAGGATCACCTTGTAAACATAAAAAACAAATATATCAGTTCATGTCCAAAACACAATCATAAATAAATATGCCTGGTATGTTACGGTAAATATATCATTTATTAAGTCATAGCACCATGCAATTGGATTATATGCTCGATGCAGATCTTTTTGTATGTAAATGTGTGCTACTGTTGAAAAGAAAATAGTATCAAACCATGCTAATGAGAGCTGTTTCAAGGGTTACCCAAAATAATCTGGTGGTAAATGGGGGGTGGGGGGTAAAGTTATCGAGGGGCATTATAACGAGGTTTTACTGTATTTTACCTGTTAATTGACATTTGGTTTGCTGATCTATTATAGGTTGCCATCTTCAAACAATTCATGAGTAGTTAAGAACGCTAACAGTCAAAGATACATGATAAAGTACAGGAACATAGGAAAATTCTTCTACAAGGTAATGTTGAAAATGTCAGTGTTATACTTTTACAGAATAATATACACTGCCCTCAATAAATTATCATGCATGTTTGAAACTGGTTCTAGCATAACAGACCCAAACTCTTCACGAAATTAATTGTTGAAATCATCATTATGCTAATGCTGAATGTTTTTCAGCTAAAATAGTGTTTTTATCTTGAAAAATGTAATTTTCCTAAATTATATACTTTTACCAAAAATTTCAGAAAATTCCAAGAAAATTGATTTTCAAGAAAAACGAGTCCATTACATAATTTAGATTATAAAGTTAAGATATCACTTTCAAATACAGGAAAAACTTCTCAATATTTTGATTTTATGAGCAAAATTAGATATGATGATTATAATATTATATGTTTATAAAGTTATTTATTGAAGACAGTGTATGACTGGGATTGTTAGTGTTATTTTGAGAATTACAAATTTAATTTCTATGGGGTTTTATCAGCAGCATATACCAGTACAAATGTATCACATCATGTGGTATAATATGTTTATGCTACACAATCATTTCTAAAGGTATATACACGTATGGAAATTAAATTTACATAGCATATTCACTGAATGACTTCATTTTTATAGGCCCTACTTTTTTCACAGATAATAGTAATTTCATAAGTTCAACCTAATTTTTGTAACGTGTAAGGGTGTTGTACCCAGGTTATTTCCTAGGATTCGATAAGATAATACAATAAAGGGTTTCTTTAAAAATGAAATTAATCACAAGCTATAATAATTGTTAACCAAACTACTGTTTGCGAATAGCTCACGAGTAATTTAAGCTTTAATTTAAAATAAAGCGCACGAGCAAATATATACAGATAAATGTGCGAATTAACTGAGAAAACATTAATTGGACAGAATGAATTTATAGAAATTATAGTATAACGAATGTTTATTTAAAAATATGATTATCTATGATTTAAGGGTAGAAAACTTGCTCTTCCTGAGCTTAATTATAAGAGTAAAATCAGCTTTCTGGGTCTGCCGGGCACTCGCTGCTACAATAAATGTACAGTGCGCACGAGGAAGACTAATTGTTGCGCACGAGCCAGTACATATATAATATGTACCGTGCGCGAGGAATAACCTGGTAAAACAGCTATATCTTCAATAGCTCGCCGAATCAGCAGTATAAAGTACAAAATAACTATACAGCATCGGACTCAAATAATTACCATAAAAATACAGCCTTCTTCTTCCGTGAATAGATACAAACTGACCCCGCTGTCAAGTTTTCACTCCTTTATATACCCAGCCACTGTTGCATCTTGGGTAATAATCAGTGACGTCAACAACTTGATCATTGAAATGATTGACAGCTATTCAGAATCAATAACACAATTAAAACATTTAAATTCATTTATTACACTACCCACGCCTCCGAAAAACTCGTCCCGAGTTACAAAAACAAATCATAAAAATTACAAAATATCTACAGTGTTATTAAGCAATTTCTACAAAATATAATGTGAATGAGACATTGATATTAATAACTAATAAAATAATTTCTATTTTAGCAAATCATAATCTTTATGCCAAAAGGGTCGACGCGGCACCCTACCAGACCTAGTACACTTTAGGATTGTGTTTTCAATTTCCTCAGTTTCAGGAGTGTCAATGTCTTCATCATAATCATCATCGTTTTCATTACCTATGAAAACTAACTCTTTATTTGTGCTCGAACCATCTTCAACCTTTATATTTTCCTCACACATTTGTTGCTGCCTATGAGCACGCATTCGATCACAGTGTATAACTTGACACTTTCCTTTGGCTCCACAGTTAACTTTGTACAAAACTGAAGTTAGTTTCTTGTTTACCAAAAATGGTCCTCGCCAAAAACATGTAAACTTCTTTGAGCATCCGACTTTGCTTACTGGAAAATAAACATACACCATCTCTCCTGGCTTGAACGTTTCTTATGAAGCCTTTTGGTCATGATATCGCTTCTGTCTGATAATTTCGTTGTTTACAGTTTTTCGTACATGTGCATGAGCGTCCTCCATCGTCTCCTGGATTTCCCAAACCCACTGATTTGAGGGTATGTACTTTGCTTCTCTCGGCATTTCATATAGAATATCGAGCGGTGTCGATGTTTCTCTTCCAAGCATTAGCATATTTGGAGTACATCCGGTTGTTTCATGCACTGCAGACCTATACGCCATTGTCACAAACGACAAATGACAATCCCAGTCTTGGTGGTGCTCTTCTACATATGCACTGAGCATTGTGACAAGGGTTCTGTTGAATCTCTCTACCATACCATCTGATTTCGGGTGATATGGTGTTGTGTGGGTCTTTTTAATTTGCAAAAGGGTACACATTTCAGCAAACAAATTGCTTTCAAACTGACTGCCTTGGTCAGAATGAATGACATTCGGCACACCAAATCTGGAGATAACCTCAGTAACCATGATTTCAGCGACGGTTTCTGCTTTCAAATCTGCCATAGGGAAGGCTTCTGTCCATTTTGTATAATAATCCGAAATTACCAGAATGTGTTTATGATCATTATATGTCTTTGGGAGATTCGTCATAATGTCAACCGCAATTCGCTCCATTGGCATACCGCTGTACGTAACTTGCATGGGTGCTCTTTTCTTCTGTTTTGGATCTTTGCGCTTTAAACAAAACTCGCAACCATGAACATAAATTCTGACGTCTCTTTGTTGTCCAGGCCAATAGTATTTTTGGCGAACTTTACCTAATGTTTTCTTAACTCCTAAATGTGAACCAGAGCGATTGTCGTGCAAAACCTTCAAAATCCGCCTTCTTTCCTTTAATGGTACTATCACTTGTAAAACTTCCTTCTGTGTACCCGGTGATTTCCAACGTCTGCATAATAGACCATCGTTTACCGTGAGCAACTCCCACTGATTCCATAATGCTTTGATGAAGAACCCATGACTGGCTATCTCGTTGAAATTAGGCTTGGAACCTTTATCAATGTGATTTATAAGAAATGAGATGTTCTCGTCTTTCTGCTGCACATCTGATATCGAATCAATACCAAGCTTATCGTCAGAATTGTCTCTGTTTTCAAACAATTGAGCGACACGCAGAGTCTGGCTTTCCCACAATGGATCGTATCCACACTGTCTACAGGGCACTCGGCTCAGCGCATCTGCGTTACCGTGCTTAGTACCTGGTCTGTGTTCGATTTTATTTCGTATTGATAAATCACTTCTAGCCAACGAGCAAGTTGTCCCTCTGGGTTTTTAAAGTTCATCAACCATCTGAGTGAGCTATGGTCTGTCCTAACCGTGAATGGTCTACCATATAGATAATGCCGAAAGTGTTTTATAAAATGTACCACCGCTAACAATTCTTTCTTTGTCACGCAATATTTCCTCTCACTTTTTGACAGTGTACGACTTGCGTAGGCTATGACACTCTCTTTTCCGTTTAGTCGTTGTGAAAGAACTGCTCCCATGGCATTAGCACTGGCATCTGTATCCAGGATAAAGGGCTCATTGAAGTTAGGGTAGGTGAGTATGGGTGACTTGATTAGCCGTTTCTTCAGGTTTCAAATGCTGCCTGGCATTCCGTCGACCATACAAATTTGTTGCCCTTTTCTGTTAACCGGTGTAAAGGTTTTGCTATTGCTGAGAAATGTTCAATAAACCGACGGTAGTAAGAGCATAATCCGATAAATGATCGCACCTCACTGACATCGCATGGTTTTGGCCAACTTTCCACCGCTTTAATTTTCTCAGGATCTGTTGCAGGCCCTCGCTTGTAATAACGTGTCCAAGATACGTTACGCGCTTAGCAAACAGAGTGCATTTCTTAGCTTTCAACTTAAGCCCAGCGCTTTCTAACCTATCAAACACGGTATTAAGATTTTTCAACATTGCTTCAAAGTCCTTTCCCACAACAATTATATCATCCAGATATACAAGGCAGATCTCCCAATGCAATCCCGTGAGCACTTTGTCCATTAAACGCTCAAATAGACTTGGACTGTTACATATGCCGAAAGGCATTACTTTAAAATGGAAAAGACCTTTCCTCGTTGAAAACGCCGTCTTAATTTTGTCACTCTCTTCAAGTTCTACTTGCCAATATCCAGATAACAGATCAAGAGTAGAAAACCAGGTGTTACCAGACAAGTGATCAAGGGAATCATCTACCCGAGGCAAAGGGTATGCATCCTTGATCGTAGCAGCATTGAGCTTCCTATAATCTACGCAGAACCGTGTGGTGCCATCTTTCTTTTTCACCAATACTACTCCAGATGACCATGGGCTAAAGGAAGGCTCAATGACATCTTTCTTTAACATATCTTCAACGTGCTTGTCGACTTCCTCAGACATATGTACTGGTACCCGTCTCCAAGGTTGTTTAATCGGCTGTGTCTCTCCTGTGTCTATTTTATGTTTCACCACCGATGTTCTTCCTAGGTCTAAGTCTGATGAGGCAAAAAGGTTTTGTCCGCGCATTAGGAACTCTTTGACTTGTTAACTTTGCTCATCGTTCGAATGCTCGCAGGTCCTTTCAAGCAAACTCTTTAATGTTTTGTTCATTGGATCTTGGTTGCAACTTATAGAGTCCGTTTCAACAAGATCAACTGGACTGAGCTTTCGTATGTGCGTGCCTGTGTAAATAGTTTGCGATTCCCCACCTGCATTAAACATTCTGACTGGCACAATTTCATTCATCTTCACCACCGATCTGGCGACTAATGCCTTGCCGGGTTCTAAAAACTTCTCTGCAGGCTCCAAGATACAGGTCTCAATGGGTATTATACGATCTGTGCACACCTTAGCTTGGATAACCACTTCATTTTCAGGTTCTAGTTGAATATTGCTCATAGTAACGACTCTGAAACAACCTAAATGTCCATGGAATTGTATGGGCACTTTAACTTTGTTTGCTTCAAACTGCTCGTTCACCACATCAACTACGCATTTTTCTGCTTTCATAAAATCAACACCCACTATCCCGTCAACATTTAACTCCGCAACAACAGCGTTCAATCTAAAAACATTCTCTCCAAATTTCATTGAGAAATTGCCTTGTCCCATTATCTCCAAGTTGGTTCCATTAGCAGTTACAATATTTTGTTGTACTGAGTCCACATTAGGTTTCTTATCATCGGGTATAAAGCCAAACAGCCGTTTGGAAACTAAACTTATAGTTGCGCCTGTGTCAATAAGTAGTTTCGCCTCAACACCATTTATCTTCGCAGTCACATACAGGGTGTCCCATAATATATGTCACACTTTTAACTTTTCACAAAATTTTTATTGTACAGCGTGAAAACGCGTACATTGTTGTCACTTTCTTCCAAGATATCGAGCTTCTTTGCTATGAAATTATAAGATATGAGTACACCTGGAAATAGTGCGCCTGGTAAATGAGCGTGAAAGAAGTATATCTGTTTTATTGCGAGATATGTATTCTGAGACGGGTAATGCATTTGGTTACATATGCACATTTGGAACAAATTTTCGGAATACATTTCGGAATCTAGTAAAATATTGCGACGGGATGCACCTAATAATTTCTGCAATTTGGCGAACTGATCTCATGTTTACAATAAAAAGTAGTTCCGAGAAGTTTGCGTCCTACGATGAAAAATCACAACTTTTTATGAAATGAACAGCAACGGCAGGTTGTTTAATTAATTCTTCGCGAAATCTACGGAAATTTAAATTTATTTTGAAGGTTATGATAACGTATTTTGATGTTGAGGCAATTGTGTCATATTTTAAAATGTTTATCGATTAGATTTTACTTTCGTGAAAGGGAGATAATTCGTACAGTGTTGTGTACAGTCGTTTTACCAGTTCCGAACAGGGTTTCATATAAGCGCTGCTGCAGACGTCGTCCACAAGCAGAGGAAATAAAATTTATGTTGTGTAATAATACAAATGTTAACTGATTCCAAAATATCGACACCTGTCCTCAAAAACACGTGGTTGTATGTTTTCTTGAAAAAAGCATTTCCGTGATCACGATTTGTTTACATCGTTAACCCTCTTGCTGCCACAGAACAGTTCAAATTACGTCAACGCTGCGCCGAGATTGTAACGTCATCATTACTGCGTCATCAAAAAATGACCACAGAAAAAACACAGCACCTGCCTTTATTTAATTTATGCACAATAAAACATTCATTCTGAAGTTATTATTCGGCCGATTTTGATGAAACTTTCAGTATTATAGGCAGAATTATTTGCAGATCTTTCTTAAGAAGTAAATCTTAGGGAATTGTATAATTCCAGCATTAAAAAATGTTGACCAATAACATAGAGTTGAATTTTTATACGTTCTTTCTCGCATCAGTATTTTTCAGCTATTCGCGACGAGAAGTATTTTAATAATCTCTATGGATTAATCTATGAACAATTTTGTGTATGCTTGTGAAGTGCGAGTGTGTTGTATGGTCTGCCTTGTACTAGCGCGCACTCGGTGCGACTTTTAAGTTGCTGGATCACCAAGTCAGTACGCCGCCGTACACCTCCACTAATACCGATATGTGTAGTGTGAATTTTATCACCACGTGACTTAATTTAGGGCACTTTTTATCGCTTTGTTTGTAAACACTACTGTTTTTATAAAGTGAAACGCTATGACATCATTTTTAAATAATCAAAAAATGAAACTTTCTTCACCAAAAATTTCTTTTGAACTTCTTTTAAGTACTAGTGTTTTAAATCTTATAGGTAGCTTTAAAAAGGCTATAAATTAATTTTATCAAAATAAATTAGGGGGTAAAAATGCTGTTGTGATGTTTCACTTAGGACTTCGAGTGATCGTAATTCAGGTTTTGCATCACTAATCAGACTAAGTTTTGTATAATCTACAATATATAATTAAGTGTAGAATCGAGCAGTCAAAAGTTAAGTTTAGTAGTATACACTTCCTTGGTATGAGGTTTCTACGGAGCCCGTAAGGTGACATGTGTAAAAAGGGTTATTTCGTATATCGAAATAGTGCATGTATATCGTATATTCGCAATAGCTTTGTCACATTTACGAAAAAGTTTTCCGTATTTGCGCTATAGTTATTTCGTATTTTCGGAGAATTAGTACATGTATTTTGAATTTTCGAATTACCATTGCGTATATTCGCTATACTTATTTCGTATTTTCGCAGTAATTATATCGTATTTTCGAAGTGGTTTGTCTTATGTCGAATTAGTATTTTACGGAAGCCCGCTTGTGCAAGGTTGTGAAAATTTTTCTGATAGAAAATATTTTATCTTCCGACCGCAAGTTATTACCTTGCGGGGGAACTCAATTATATGCAACTTACTTCTTGCAAGACAAGCAAAGAAAAGCTCGATTCAATCAGTTACCTTTTGAAGTGGATTGAATTAGAGTAGTGGTGTTTCACGCCTCAGTCAAGATTTTATCACTCATATCAAGATGGTCATTTTTGAGATAGTGGAGGAAACCAGAATATGGAGAAAAACCACCGACCTCGGCAAACGAACTGACAAACTTCCTTATACTAGAATCTGTCCAAGTGGGATCCAAACCTTGGTGATGAGAGGCACCACGATTCGTATGCGTGCGTCAAAGTTTACATCAGATGCAGTTACTTGTGGGAGAAAAGTTAGTCACCTCTGGGAAAAAGTTAACTACTTGTAATCAGTTCTTTAAAGAAATAAATGTTTTATAAAAAGACTATTAGATAATCATTTTCAGGTACATCATGTTCAATATATATTTTTCAAATTGTTAATTCGTATTAACAATAAACACACATATTAATTGTTATACCGACAAGGATACCTGAAGTACGTTATCTATTCAACATTGAATAAGAAACTATATGTATTACACTCAATTAAATTTTATGCAATGTCACTACCAAGTGTGGTCATCCTCAGTGCCTAGGAACAAATTTGCTTAAAGCATCAATGTAAGCACATATATCATTACACGGGATATTTCATATGTTCGGAAAGTAAAGTATTCGAGCATAGTGAAGCTTTCTAGTGAAGCTTTCGCTGTACTGAATCTTTCGAAGTATATTTTGTAATACCTTGTAGGCAATGTCCCTACCAAGTGCGGTTATCCCAAGTGCCTCGGAGCACATTGGCTTAAAGCATAGTGTTACAAAATGATATTTCGAAATTTTAAGCATAGTGAAAGCTTCACTTTGCTCAGGTACTGTACTTTTCGTCTATATGAAATATACTGTATAATGGTATGTGCTTACATTGATGATTTAAGCTAATGTGTTTCGAGGCACTAGGGGTTACCATACTCGGTAGTGACAATTCATCGTGAAATGTGATAATAATCGTTTGGTTAGATGTTTTACAAATTAAAAGAACGTATTATCGAATAAGTAACGCACTTCAGATATGGTCCCGACAAACACTTTATTATTATGTATTTTGACAAGTTGAAACTTGAGAATAGAACCCGAGACCTCCGCCTTCCAATCAATCATTTAGATACTTTATTTTGTTGATAAAAATCATCATGTACTATACTTGTTGACTTTCTGACCGATTGATTTGTTTTTATTGATACTCTACTCTGAAGCAAGACATGTTTTCTGTGTTGGGATAGGCCCACGGCGGAGTTTCGTTTGAGATAAGATGCAATTTTTATAATTCATAAGTCTGTCGGTTGTTCAGCTGACTGTCAAAAGATTTTGGAATACCTGCACAGACTCACGCACTGCACAAACTAGTATGTGGTTAATAAGATCAATATAAATATCTGATACGACGTAAAACAACACTAACCCAACCAACTACCTTCTACAAGTAATCAGTCTGGCCAGTTACAAGTAGCTAGCTTTATGATGTTTATCTAGCTATTATGTTGCGATCGTAAGATAAAATCAAATCCCAGGTAGTAAATATTTCTAGGCCTTACACTAACGGGCTTCTGCACGCGTAAAATACTTATTCGAATATACGAAATACGATTCCAAATAGAAAAATATAATGATTGCAAAAATAGAAAAAACTATTGCGAATATACGAAATACTGATTTGAAAATACCATATAACTATTTCGAATATACGAAATAAATTTTTTATGCACTCTGTAGGTTTCCAATTGTACTAACATGTCAAATAAATCCTAAGGCTTGTGTATGGTGGGTAATTTCTGACATCCAGATAATTTCAGTCGACATAAAATTATCTCGACATGTTGACTTTATATCACGACAAGTCGAGATAACATATGAAGGAAAGTTGTGAGTTTCGGTAAACAGCACAAATTGTCGAGATACTTATGTCGAGATATTTACTATGACTAGTCGACATAAGTATCTCGACATGTCAACTTTTTACTGTGCTTTCTCCTAAATGTTCTTCCAGTTTTGAGCGGTATACCTAGTAGTTTCTCTTGTTGATGTTAATGACAAAATAAATAAATAAATAAATAAATAAATAAATAAATAAATAAATAAATAACTTAACGGGGACTATAATTTTGTGTTTCATTGACAGAGAACCGTTTGGCATATCCGAGGACGAAGTAAAGATGACAATATATCCTACCAATCACTGAAAGACTTTCTTTATCCATTTTTCATCCTACGCAAGTACGCAAAATGATATGACGTCATCAATACTTCGATGACGTCACTGATGTAACGCTTGATTTCGAACAAAAATATTAAATATTACGTTTTTATTACTTTTTTTCCAAATTGTCCTTTTACTCCCGAAATATGAACAAAATATTGGAAGGTACTTGAAACATGTTTTAGAGACCATATATGGTACCTCTGGCAGCGAGCCGGTAGAGACCACATATGGTACCTCTGGCAGCAAGAGGGTTAAACTAGGTCACCAACAATCTGTCGACCTTTTAGGAAGCGGTTGAAGTTTAATATTATTTAAACAATTAATGCCCATACATTCAAGTAGAAGCAAATTTAGAAAGTTATTTTGCGATTCCTTTAATTGAACGGGATTGAAATTTTAGATTATTCGGTAGTAAAAATTCGGAACTGGTAAAACACTTCACCATTAACATGAAACGGGAATATCGTGAGTGATAATCAGCAGTTAATTAAAACCCAGATTAACAGCAAATGATCCAGTTACACATACAACCGCTAGAATGTACCACCGCATAGCAACGGTAGGGTCTGCAAAACTCTACTTTCTCTCTATCCGAAATGACAAAACGATCGGGTACAACTTTTTTAAATTTTAATTACCGATTATCTTTTTCATATATTTATGAAATTATTATTTTCTACCATTTAATTCAGCAATACATGGTTTGGTACATTGTTTCTTTTTCAAAAAAAAAAAAAAAAAAAAAACATCCGTCGGACTATGCATTGATCGACCCCAAACCCCCCCCCCCCCCCCCCCCCCGAATTTTCGGATATATTCTGTCTTGCCACAACACAATTTTCCCAACTACTGTACGCTGTACAACAGCACGACAGTGCTATGTTTTCTTTACGCATCAAAGTCAAATTTTGCATAGGTGTAGGTTTTATTGTAAAATTTTATTCTGCTTCCTCTGTAGCCATGCTTGCTCCAATTGTTGGTGACCCAGACTTCCACTCCTTGGTGCGTGATTTAAGCGTGCGAGCAGCAGCTTGTTCCCCACTACTTTTATCATTCTGGTTACGGATCTCTAAAAGCGGACAATTCTTTCTAATATGACCTTGCTCTTTGCATTTGTAGCATTTCACTAACTTGTGAGCATTTTGTCTTCGTCCCGTATTATTTCTAGTACTTTGTGTTTTCCTCACGAGGGAAATTTCCTTCTCTAAAGCGCTTAATTTTTTCTCCATTTTCGCCATAACTTGCATAATAGGTCCACTGCTGTTTGCACTGTTTTCCCCTTGCCGCGCGTCTTCTGGTATCAATTGTCTGGAGTAACTTCTACGTTCCGCTTTGTTATAGGCTTCTAACTCAACTGCTAAGCTCACTGCTTCATTTAATGACTTTGGCCTTGACTGTTTAATACGAATACGTACGTCAGAATCAGCTAATGCGTCTAGAAACTGATCTTTGGCTAAGGTTTCTCTGACATCAGCAGGAGCTGTTGAATATGCCAAATTCGCCAACCTTCTTATCGTCTGACCTAATTCTGGAAGTGTCTCGGCTGCTCTCTGTCTCCTCTCACGTAACTGAATCCGGTACAAGTCTGTTTGGTTTGCAGGAGCAAATCTGTCTTCTAGCGCATTAACAAGTGCTTGCTCATTCTCAGGTTGATTTCCAAGAATGCCTTGCGCCTGTCCCCTTAATGACACTGCGAGAAAAAGTCCCTTTTCTTCCTCGTCCCAATCATTTATCTTGGCGCATGCTTCAAAGTGAGTGAGGTAGTCTTGCAGTGAGCCGCTTCCATCATATGTTGCTGGTTTCAAAGACTTCAAACTTGACTTGCGCACGCCAGTTTCCTCATTCACAGTGTTTGAATTTGCTGCTGTGCTGGCTGTTGTAGGTTGTCCAAGCGAAACAGGAACTCTTCTTCTGCGCCAGGTAGCATTGCTCTGTCGCGCTTTGGCAAACACATGTCGGGCTTCCGGAGTCTTATGTTCACCTTCAAATTCGGCTTCACTATCACTTTCGCCATACAATCTGTAGCTAGCTGAATCATCAAATACCACCCTTGGACGTGAAGTATTTAACGCATTCACATCTTGCCTAGATGTACCAAGAGATGGACGAACAGTAGACACTCCCGAATCTGAGTTTCTAGTTGCAATTGGAGTTGACTGAAGTCTACTTCCACTAATGCGCAAACTCTCATTTCTCAACATTTCTAATTCTTTCTCTAGATGCGCAATCTCCACATTAACTTTTCCAAGAGAGGCCATTTTGTGAATTTTACCGACAAAATGATTTAAAATAAAAATTGAAAGAAAAACAATTTAACCAAAAAAAAAATTAACAAGGAAACAAACGTATTACTTTAAATCGAATCCCACCGCTGCCACCAGAAATTGTAACGTGTAAGGGTGTTGTACCCAGGTTATTTCCTAGGATTCGATAAGATAATACAATAAAGGGTTCTTTAAAAATGAAATTAACCACAAGCTATAATAATTGTTAACCAAACTACTGTTTGCGAATAGCTCACGAGTAATTTAAGCTTTAATTTAAAATAAAGAGCAAATATATACAGATAAATGTGCGAATTAACTGAGAAAACATTAATTTGACAGAATGAATTTATAGAAATTAAAGTACATGTATAATGAATGTTTTTTAAAAATATGATTATCTATGATTTAAGGGTAGAAAACTTGCTCTTCCTGAGCTTAATTATAAGAGTAAAATCAGCTTTCTGGGTCTGCCGCGCACTCACTGCTACAATAAATGTACAGTGCGCACGAGGAAGACTAATTGTTGCGCACGAGCCAGTACATATATAATATGTACAGTGCGCGAGGAATAACCTGGTAAAACAGCTATATCTTCAATAGCTCGCCGAATCAGCAGTATAAAGTACAAAATAACTATACAGCATCGGACTCAAATAATTACCATAAAAATACAGCCTTCTTCTTCCGTGAATAGATACAAACTGACCCCGCTGTCAAGTTTTCACTCCTTTATATACCCAGCCACTGTTGCATCTCGGGTAATAATCAGTGACGTCAACAACTTGATAATTGAAATGATTGACAGCTATTAAGAATCAATAACACAATTAAAACATTTAAATTCATTTATTACATTTTCAAAAAATCTAAACATATATACCGGTATAGCAAATCAAATTATTGTAATCCTTTTTAATAATAAATTTCTGGCTTTCAGCTCTGGTTTCACAATCATTCCTAACTAAGATTTTCCTTTACTTAAATTTAGCAAATTTTGGCAATCTTGTTTTAAACTACCAATGAACATTTTTGACAAAACTAAATATAAATGTTGTTAGTTTGAAGCAACCTTCAAAATGACACATTAAATTCCTGAATATCTTAGAAATTACCAAAAATTTTTGATGCCAAATTTGCCAGATTTTAGTTAAGGAAAATCTCAGTTACCATAAAAATTGATTGTGAAACTGGAACCTGGTAGCATATGTATCTTGAAATGTAAAAATACCCCAGAACAATGCATGATGGGTAAAAAGTAACTTTTGTTTGTTTCCTACACTCTTATTCTAGAACTTTTCATCGGCTAAAATGGCTGAACGGAAAAAAGACTGTTCTTGTGGACTTGAGTGGTACGATACACATAGAGGATGAAGAAATACCGGGATCAATAAATGCCGTACAAAAACTACAAAACTCTGGGTTAAATGTACGATTCGTAACAAATACGACAAAAGAATCACAAAATGTATTGTATAATAGATTAAAAAGTATAGGATTTAGTATTGACAAAGCGGACATTTTCACTTCTCTATCAGCGGCTAGAAAACTGATCGAGGAAAAATCTCTGAGGCCATTTTTAATGGTGGATCAGAGAGCAATGGAAGACTTTGAAGGATTATCTTCAGATAATCCAGATTCTGTAGTGATTGGATTAGCTCCGGATTGTTTTAACTACAAGGACATGAATAAGGCATTCAAACTGTTAGTGGATGGACGACCTTTGATTGCAATACATAAAGCTAGATATTTTAAAAGAAAAGACGGTTTAGCACTTGGTCCTGGACCATTTGTGAGCGCATTAGAATATGCTTCTGATGTCAAGGCCCTAGTTGTTGGAAAACCTGAGAAAACATTTTTTCATTCTGCAATAGATGGGTTTGATTGTAAACCTGAGGAATGTGTAATGATCGGTGATGATGCACGGGATGATGTAGGTGGTGCTCAAAATGCAGGAATGTTGGGTATTTTAGTTAAAACAGGAAAATATCGAGATGGAGATGAATCAAAGTTTGATCCAACTCCATTTAGGACAGAATCTAATTTTGAAGCAGCTGTTGATTTTATACTTGAAAAATTAAAATGAATTTTAAAATGTATATACATTGTATACCAAAGTATTTACTGTTGTAGTTCATGGCATGTGACTCAAAGTATTTACTGTTGTAGTTCGTGGCATGTGACTCAAAGTATTTACTGTTGTAGTTCATGGCATGTGACTCAAAGTATTTACTGTTGTAGTTCATGGCATGTGACTCAAAGTATTTACTGTTGTAGTTCATGGCATGTGACCCAAAGTATTTACTGTTGTAGTTCATGGCATGTGACTCAAAGTATTTACTGTTGTAGTTCATGGCATGTGACTCAAAGTATTTACTGTTGTAGTTCATGGCATGTGACTCAAAGTATTTACTGTTGTAGTTCATGGCATGTGACTCAAAGTATTTACTGTTGTAGTTCATGGCATGTGACTCAAAGTATTTACTGTTGTAGTTCATGGCATGTGACTCAAAGTATTTACTGTTGTAGTTCATGGCATGTGCCTCAAAGTTTTTACTGTTGTAGTTCGTGGCATGTGACTCAAAGTATTTACTGTTGTAGTTCATGGCATGTGACCCAAAGTATTTACTGTTGTAGTTCATGGCATGTGACTCAAAGTATTTACTGTTGTAGTTCATGGCATGTGACCCAAAGTATTTACTGTTGTAGTTCATGGCATGTGACTCAAAGTATTTACTGTTGTAGTTCATGGCATGTGACTCAAAGTATTTACTGTTGTAGTTCATGGCATGTGACCCAAAGTATTTACTGTTGTAGTTCATGGCATGTGACTCAAAGTATTTACTGTTGTAGTTCATGGCATGTGACCCAAAGTATTTACTGTTGTAGTTCATGGCATGTGACTCAAAGTATTTACTGTTGTAGTTCATGGCATGTGACTCAAAGTATTTACTGTTGTAGTTCATGGCATGTGACCCAAAGTATTTACTGTTGTAGTTCATGGCATGTGACTCAAAGTATTTACTGTTGTAGTTCATGGCATGTGACCCAAAGTATTTACTGTTGTAGTTCATGGCATGTGACTCAAAGTATTTACTGTTGTAGTTCATGGCATGTGACCCAAAGTATTTACTGTTGTAGTTCATGGCATGTGACTCAAAGTATTTACTGTTGTAGTTCATGGCATGTGCCTCAAAGTTTTTACTGTTGTAGTTCGTGGCATGTGACTCAAAGTATTTAATGTTGTAGTTCATGGCATGTGACTCAAAGTATTTACTGTTGTAGTTCATGGCATGTGACTCAAAGTATTTACTGTTGTAGTTCATGGCATGTGACTCAAAGTATTTACTGTTGTAGTTCGTGGCATGTGACTCAAAGTATTTACTGTTGTAGTTCATGGCATGTGACCCAAAGTATTTACTGTTGTAGTTCATGGCATGTGATCCAAAGTATTTACTGTTGTAGTTCATGGCATGTGATCCAAAGTATTTACTGTTGTAGTTCATGGCATGTGACTCAAAGTATTTACTGTTGTAGTTCGTGGCATGTGACTATAATAGGTGGCTAGGTACTGGTATGTCTGTTTCCTTGAACTGTCTTTTCACAAATATAAACCAAAGACTACAAATTTTCACAATTGAGACATGCCATTTTAATGAGAAAATAGGTTTTAGAATAAAGCCAAATTCTGACAAACACACAATTGATATTGTTGTACAAAACCTCATGAAAAACAGTTAAACATGTCTCAATTGTAATTTCTCCTGTGATGGCTCAGTGATTGAACAGTGGTCTTTCTCTGATATTGGCAGTTTCCAAAATAAGGCTAAAATTCCTACTGATCTGATAGTAAGTGATCTTGGACATGCAGACAGACAGACTTAAATTTCAAATCTTCGTTGTTGGTTTAATCCTGGTTGACTCATATTAAAAAGAGCTTTTAGCTTACCAGTTTTAAATGCAATCTACAGAAGAAACCCTAAAAACCATGCAGTAGGCATATCACACTTAGGAACACTCACAGCACATTGCCTTGAGCACTTTAAAAGTTCCAAATTTCTGCCACTTCACCTAAAGCTGATCAAACATAAGTGAAATATTTCTTTACTGGGACATAAAACCCCTTCAATCAGTCAACTATCTCTTTGATTGTTTGATATTTTGACTTTTACTAGTTGGCTTGTTGTTATAATGTGCCCATGTAGTTTGCAAATTAATCAGCAACCTTTTGGATGAGTTTGTAAGCACTTGTAAAAGGGATCATCAGTCAATTATAATACAAAACAGATAAACAGATGTACACTTGTACAATCTCATGCACAATGTCTGTGTAGATATTTTGAATAAAATATTAGGAATGAAAAATTGTTGATATGACAAAAAACAATTAACAGGTCATAATAAATAAACATCAGGTTTGCCAGTGAATTGTTGAAATAGTAAAATATAGTCAATCATCTGTAAATTATAGGTAACTTAGAGGGTTATTAAATTATTATTTTTGTGTAAGACTGTGCATTTATTAGCTAACCTCTATGAAATAAAGAACTAAAGTGGAGTGATGGAGATTTACTACAAGTCAAGACCATTTCACTTTTATTGGGGCAGTCAATTCTGAGATGGTGGAGAAAACTAGAGTGGTTCTGAGATGGTAGAGGAAACTAGAGTGGTTCTGAGATGGTGGAGGAAACTAGAGTGGTTCTGAGATGGTAGAGGAAACTAGAGTGGTTCTGAGATGGTAGAGGAAACTAGAGTGGTTCTGAAATAGTGCAGGAAACTGAAGAAAATCACTGACCTTTCTGCAAGCAAACTGACAATCTTTCTCATACTAGATATTCCTTAGTGGGATTTGTGTAATTCCATGTAAGTGTAATCATTATATGCATCAAAATATCCAGGGAAAGAATGCATTCACATGGATCCAAAATTTGCTTAATCATCGATTATAATTTTTGTTAGATTAATTGTGAATTGACATGAATAGAGTCTGTGCACCCTGTGTAATTCATGTAGTGAAATATGTTACATGTACATAGTCTCCATTTGTGTCAATTCTCAATAAATAGAACAAAAAATAAGAATCAATGGTTATAATTAAATTTTGTTAAGTTCAAATTGAACAATCAACACCAAAATTATTTTGATTCTTTTTATTATTACTGATTTCCAGCAGGCTGTCTTGATGATGACACCATTACCTTGTATTCAATGGAAGCAATATTACATGTACTACTCAACTGCTAATGGTATCATGTGGTACAACAGTGAAGATTAATATACGGTACCCCCACAAATAAAGTTTTGGGGATAGGAATCGCCCTGTCCATCTATCTCTGGCTATACATCCCAATATCAACAAATGTAAACCAAGTTGAGATAATGTGTCACATACCATAGTTAGGTCCATAGGTCAATGGTCAAGGTCACAATGTCAAATCTTAGAAATAACATCTTGGCAATGTAGGGGATAGGGATTATTTGTCTCTTAAAAAGACTGCTATATTTTTTTAAAATTACCCATGCAGTCTTAGTAGACTACCAGGTACCTTTAAAACTGACAGTGGTTACTTAGTATATAAGTCAATGTTTTGAGTGAAGTGAAGAAATAGTGTTTTACATCCCCTGTCAAGCATTTTTCACTTATATCCAGGCATACACCTCTAGGATGTCGAAGGGCGTACCTTAAAGGTCACCGGTCACCAAATTTATGAATTTTGTAATTTGCTTTCCTATGGGTAGAGTTGTCAATATTGATGTGTCTGGCGGGTTTTCACACATTACAGTTACCTGTAATATGCTAAAAACTTACCTGAACGAAGTTCTAATACTCGGTAATTTCCGACACCGCTCGTAACTTTCCAGCGACCTAATTGATGACGTACATGGTGTTAAGCTGCTGAGGAAAGACACATTACTTATATATGTATCCATATGTAACATGTGGGTTTGTGTGCCATTTTGAAGGGTTTTAAAGTTTGATTTCAAGTCAAAATTATATATTTTGTGAAAATTTGATATAGTAATACCACAATGAACGATAATTTTTTTTTCAAATTAAAGCCAGATTTACACAAGTCCCTTATGCAGCTTTCTGCTGTATTTCCACAAATTGAGTGCACATGGAAAACGCAAGAATAAAGTTGTATTTTCCAACAAACTCGCAAAATATTGTCAAAACTTGATACAAAATATACTGACCTAATAGGAAAAAATAATTTTCATTCATCCATAAGTGAATTTAATTCTGTACATAGAGCAATTTTTTAAGTTTTTAACAAAACAACTAATATAACCATGTCAAAATTATCCCTTCTGTACCTTCTTACTCGGAACAACTATAAATATTATAATTATGTCACAATTGGAATATTCATGATGAAATATAAAAAAAACGAACAACAATGACCTACCTGACCCTAAATACCCAGATGAACTTTGAATGAGGCCCAATTGGTGCATTTTTCCAAATTTTCCCAAAATTTCTCTATGTACAGATGAACTGAATAACTTTTTTGTTATTTAAAAATAAATTTGGTTAGGTCAGTGCATTTAAGATGCAATTTATTGATAGTTTAATGGAAACATTTTCAATTGAAAGAAATAAATAATAAAAAACCATGTGCACTCATTTTATGGAAATACAGTAATTGCTTTGAATGTATTGGGGCTATTTTTCATATACGAAAAAACTCAGGGAAATAAGAGTGGTATAATCATTTAAGATAATTTAAATTATTATGAATGGATTCAGGGGCAAATAAAAAAATCATAGTTTTAATCAATTTTAATATTCAAAATTAATTTAATTTCGTAAGTCAGTCAGTTCATATGTTCACACAAATCGAGACTTGTATGTATCTTATTCAAATCAACAAATCTAATTTAAAATTTATTTTTTCAAACACATCTTTTCAGAATCCATCAAAAACGACAAATAACATTTACCGGGTATATCATTAAGATTTATACACACGTGTCAATTAATGTTGCAAATTGTAAGGTAAACCTTGTTGATTACAGGTAAAAGATGTCTACTTCTAAACAGGATGTTTCCCAATGTAGCATATTGATAATCTCTTAATTACTGGTATGTGAGGGGATGTAAATCACACTTTAACCGATATTAATTTATTGGGAAAAAAATTAAAGAAAGTTTCACTCGAGTTTTGATTAAGCCGTTAGTTAGTCGGGTATAATCCCACTGGTATCACATTTTGATATGAGTTCTTTTCAGCTCATTAAAATAGGTGTAATAAAATTATTATTATTACCGGTAGTAAATGAAAATTTTATATATCGTTTTTTACCTAAAAATAAAATAAAAATGGGACAATTTCTGAAACAAATATGAATAAAAATCAATTTGAGGTAAATTAATAATATAGCTGTACTAGAGAAAAGAAAAAAAGCGACACACTACAGAATCCGATCAAAAGTGCTCGAAAATTATGTATGTTTTTAATATACATATTATTATTGATATTTAATATTAATTCACCGAAATAAATAAATAAATAAATTCAACAGAGAAGTTAAGATATTTAGAATGATATTAAATATTAATGAAAATAAATGTGAATATTATTTTAAATAAAAAACAAAAATGTGTATTCTTTTTATCAATTCGTTTTGATAAATAGATAAAAATAAAAAGATAAATAAATAAATTAATGAATAAATAAATAATGTAAAATTATGTTTTGTAATAGTATAAGTAACAGTATATCATACTTAGAGCAAACAAAAATATAGTTCTTATTTATTTATTTATTATGTTTATTTTTTATTTATTTTTTTATGCTGAAGAAAATTGAAATATCCAACACTAAAAATAAAAAAATAAATAAAACATGAGAAGCTACTACTGATAAATCTGGGTAATAAATACAGATCACTCTACAAGCTTTAGTTACTAGATAACTTGGATAACACCTTCTGCGTCACTTCCGGTTTTGGACCCTTTTACTACCAAAGGGAGATAACACCGTTATTCAACAGTTTTAGGACTTTATTTTACGCTGTAACAAAAGACAGAAATGATTAAAAAATGTTATTTGTGGCTAAATCGACTTTTTATTATGTAATCTTTCGGAAAATAGTACTAGAAAAATTTCGGTTTTTGGTGACCGGTGACCTTTAAGAGTGCTCAGAGGAAACCATTGACCTCTGGAAAGCGAACTAACAAACTTTATGACACTAGATCTTTCTAGCCATGGAGTCCAATGATTTAAGATACAGTGTACAAGTAATTCCAACTAACAAACAGAAAAATATTTTTTATCATTGCAGAAAAAGAAAGTAGGAAATCCACTGCCATTAAAGTTATATACATGTATACTAGTAATGAAAGTGAGACCTACAGATCTGATTGGCTGAGGAATACCAGTGAAAAATACTTCTACAGATGACCTAAATATTTCTATTTCTGGAAAATATCCTCCGATATGTGAAAAAAAAGTTCCTATATCTGTTGTCGCTTTTATATGGAGAAGTCTCACTGGAAATGCTTTAGCCTAGGAAGTATTTTGAAAATATATGAATATTCTGTATAAAGAGACTTTTATTACAAAGAACCAGGCACTGACTACTTCCCTGTAGCAGATATCAAAATTGGCAAAGATGTAGCATAAACGAAGCAGGAACACCGTAAAAAGTTTTGTGGTACAATGATACTATTGATAGCTTGGGATTGTCCAGTTGGACACTGGTCCTGTCAGTGAAGTAAATATCACCAATATGGATACAGATCAACTTTACTGGAAAAAGGTGGGCAAAGATACTGAAGCAGATGTTAAACTTGACCAGACCGAAGGAAGTGTAGTCATGGAAACTAGAAATAGATATGGCTCAACTTGACCAGAGAGAAGCCGACAAAGTCAGTGATATAAATACTACGACAGGTACTGAAACGGATACTACAAATATAAAACTTGACCAAAATATAGGAAGTGTAGTCATGGAAACCTATAAAACAAATGTAGAAATGGATATGGCTCAACTTGACCAGAGAGAAGCCGACAAAGTCAGTGATATAAATACTACGGCAGGTACTGAAACAAATACTACAGATATAAAACTTGAACAAAATGTAGGAAGTGTAGTCATGGAAACCTATAAAACAAATGTAGAAATAGATATGGCTCAACTTGACCAAAGAGAAGCCGACAAAGTCACTGATATAAATAATACGGCAGGTACTGAAACGGATACTACAAATATAAAACTTGACCAAAATGTAGGAAGTGTAGTCATGGAAACCTATAAAACAAATGCAGAAATAGATATGGCTCAACTTGACCAAAGAGAAGCCGACATTGTCACTGATACAGATGTTAAACTTGACCAAAATGAAGGAAGTATAACCATGGAAACCTTTATAACAAATGTAGAAATAGATATGGCTCAACTTGACCAAAGAGAAGCTGACATTGTCACTGATACAGATGCTACAGATGTTAAACTTGACCAAAATGAACGAAGTATAACCATGGAAACCTTTATAACAAATGTAGAAATAGATATGGCTCTAGCTGACCAGAGAGAAGCAGACAAAACCACTGATACAGATGCTACAGATGTTAAACTTGACCAAAATGAAGGAAGTATAACCATGGAAACCTTTATAACAAATGTAGAAATAGATATGGCTCTAGCTGACCAGAGAGAAGCAGACAGAATCACTGATACAGATGCTACAGATGTTAAACTTGACCAAAATGAAGGAAGTATAACCATGGAAACCTTTATAACAAATGTAGAAATAGATATGGCTCTAGCTGACCAGAGAGAAGCAGACAGAATCACTGATACAGATGCTACAGATGTTAAACTTGACCAAAATGAAGGAAGTATAACCATGGAAACCTTTATAACAAATGTAGAAATAGATATGGCTCTAGCTGACCAGAGAGAAGCAGACAGAATCACTGATACAGATGCTACAGATGTTAAACTTGACCAAAATGAAGGAAGTATAACCATGGAAACTTTATTACAAATGTAGAAATGGATATGGCTCTAGCTGACCAGAGAGAAGCGGACAGAATCACTGATACAGATGCTACAGATGTTAAACTTGACCAAAATGAAGGAAGTATAACCATGGAAACCTTTATAACAAATGTAGAAATGGATATGGCTCTAGCTGACCAGAGAGAAGCAGACAGAATCACTGATACAGATGCTACAGATGTTAAACTTGACCAAAATGAAGGAAGTTTAACCATGGAAACCTTTATAACAAATGTAGAAATAGATATGGCTCTAGCTGACCAGAGAGAAGCGGACAGAATCACTGATACAGATACAGGTACATGTATTATTGATATTGCTCAGCATGATCAGAAGATATGCAGAATTGGTGAAGCATTTATCACAAATGATTTTGAGTCCGATAAATTTGTTCAGAAAGAGGCTGGAATTGTCTTTGAGACAGATGAAACTGAAGTTATTGATATAGGTGAGCTAGTACGCATAGTCAGTGATTCAAACAATGGCCAACATATGAATATTGGTCAACCTGACTTAAAAGAAGTCAAAACTCACGAAAGAGACAAAACAGACGTTGATATTGGTCAACTTGCATGTATAGTCACAGAGTCAAATAATGCAGAACATATTGTTATGGGTCAACTTGATTTGAATGACTTGAAAGAAGTGGTTAAAGTGGGTGAAATGGATAAAACAGTAGATGTTGATATTTGTGAGATGGCAAGTATACCAGTAATCACTGATTTAAATAACACACAAGATATTGATATGATTGATGATGACCAACAGATATGCAAAATTAGTGAAATATTTAGCATGTGTGATACTGATATAAGTCAACTTGAACAGCAGACAGCCATTACCATGGAAACAAGTAAAACAACAGATATTAATATGGCTCAACTTGACCAACGGACTGGGATTGCCATGGAAGCATGTAAAATAGAAGATATGGGTATGGTTCAACTTGACCAGGGAACTGAGGTTATCATGGGAACAAGTAAACCAGAAAATATGGATATGGCTCAACTTCACCAGAAAAAGGCAGATATTGTCATGGAATTAAACCACCCTGAAAATTTAGTTACAGCTGGTCAGACAACAGAAAATGACATCGACAGTAAGGCACATATTAATACAGATATTAAAAGAGTTTTATGTCAAGTGGAAAAGGTAGGCACTAAGGATAAAATAAAGCTCAAGACTGAAATAGAAACGTGCATTACTGAGCAAGATCAAGACATGGAGGATGTAGTGGTTATGAATAAATATGATAGGATAAAGGCCAGAACCAATAAAAAGAAAAATATGAATGAAAGTAAAGGTACAGTTAACAAAAAAGTAAGCACTGAAAGAAAGGCTGATACAGGCAAACGAAACAAGAAAAAGACAATCAACAAAGATATACAGATAGGTACAGTTAACAAGAAAGTAAATACTGAAAGAAAGGCTGATACAGGCAAACTAAACAAGAAAAAGACAAACACAGAAAGAAAAATAGACAACAAAAGGCCTGATATAGGCAAAGTAAACAAGACAAGATCAAACAACAAAAATATTAAGGTAGGCACAGTTAGTAAGAAAAATGTAACTACCAAAAGAAAGATTGACAACAAAAAAGCAGATATAAGGAAAATGAACAAGAAAAAGACAATCAACAAAGATATACCGATAGGCACAGTTAACAAGAAAAAGGCAAACACTGAAAGAAAGACTGAGAGCAAAAAAGCAGATATACACAAGGTGAACAAGAAAAAGACAAACACCAAAGATATACAGGTAGTCACAATTAACAAGAAATGGGCAAAAACTGAAAGAAAGTTTGATGACAAAAAAGCAGATAAATTTCCAGAGAATAAGAAACAAACAAAGACTGACAGAGAAAGAAATATCAAGGATGTAGGCAAAGTAAACAAAATACTGGTAGGGATAGCAACTGACAGTAATGCTGACGTCAAGACAGAAATAGATACAGTCAAAATTGAGCAGCAGGAAAAGACTGGAGTTTTTAACTGTGATATATGTTATCGTCAGTATAAGTGCAAATATAACTGGAATAGACATATGTTGATACACTCAGGGAAAGAAAAATTTAATTGTGATATTTGCCAGAAAAAGTTTATTCATAAACAAAATCTGAAAAATCATTTGAAAAATCACTCTGAGGAAAGAGAAAAAACTAAATGTGGTTTTTGTGGAAAAGAAATAAGAAGTTCTCATTTTAAATATCATTTGTTGATACATACAGGAGCTAGACCATACACATGTAACATATGTGGTAAAACATTTAACACAACAAGTGTACTTACAACACATATGCTAACACACACAGGGGAACGACCACACATGTGTACACACTGTGGTAAAAAGTTTATAACACTGGATCATCTGCAAAAGCATGTGCTTATACACACAGGAGAAAAACCTCATAAATGTAAATATTGTGGAGAACGATTTACACAGTCTAGTAACCTCGGAACTCATTTGTTACTACACACAGGAGGTAAACCACATAAGTGCAAGATTTGCGGGAAAGCATTTAGAACTTCCAGTCAACGAAATACACACATGATATCACATACAGGAAATAGACCACATAAATGTGATATTTGTGACAAATGGTTTATTACTACCAGTCATCTGAAAAACCATAAGTTTATACACTTGGGAATCAAACCACATAAATGTGAACTATGTAGCAAACGTTTTAGACAGAAAAGCGGACTTAATTTACATATGCTGATTCATAAAGGATCAAGGCCACACCAATGTGATGTTTGTGGCAGGTGCTTTGTTCAATCAGGTTCACTCAAATCTCACAAGTTAACACATACAGGCCAGAAGCCATATAAATGTGACTATTGTGACAAGAGTTTTACTCAATCATGTGGACGGAATACCCATATGTTAACACACACAGGAGAACAGCGATATAAATGTGAGATCTGCAACATGAGGTATACCCAAAAAGCACAACTTAATAATCATAAGCGTATACACACCAATGAAAATCAAGAAAATGATAGCAATAGGCCGTATAAATGTAATTTTTGTTACAAGTCTTTTAAAAATTCAAGTTTATGCTCTAAACATATGTCGTCACACACAGGTGACTCGTGGTTTGAATGTAAAATCTGTAATAGAGGGTTCACAGAAAAAATACAACTTCAAGGCCATATGCAGGTACATTATAAAGATAAACCGTATAAATGTGATATTTGCGGCAAAGGTTTTCTACAAAGAGTTCAGATGCATGGCCACAAGACTGTTCACTTCAAAGGAAAATCATATAAATGTGATGTTTGTGGTAAAAGTTTTCCCAAAAAATTACAACTTTATGGCCACATGAATGCTCACAATAATGAAAAACAAGATAAAGGTAAAACAAAGAAACAGGGTAGCTAACAAAGGCAATGAAACCAGTTTTTAATAAAAGAATAAGAATGTCTGCATTGTCCCTAGAACTGTTTGTGCCTTTATTCTTACATTAATTCAGTCTGACTTGAATTTAAGTCACATTTCATGGGAAAAATCTAAATGCAACACATTTTAGGTTAAAAAATAACAGAAACATAAGCTAAAAGTTTTATGAATACATTGTTAAATCTGTATCATGTGTTAACCTAAACATCAATGTAAGCACAATTGGGGCCTGCGGGGATGGTGATGAATATAGGGTTGATACAACATGTTATACTTTAATAGAGTTTGCCAGTGTACCAAGTGATATTCAATAACATTCCTGTGGAACAATTATTTCCATGGAGATGGAATCACTTCAGTTTATGTTTTTACCATAAAAATTACATTACTCCATGAAATTTTGAGTTAAACATTTTCCAAAATAAATGTTAAGGGGTATTGATTACATGGCATGCTGGCAAACTCCATTGGTCCCAGTACTGTTTATGTTGTCAATTTGCAGTCTGATCTGGACTGAATTTGGACTGAATTCAGATTTCATGCAAAATATATAATGCAGTACCATTCAGGTTTAAAAATGATTTAAAAGCATGAGTAAAAAGGTTTTACAAATACATGATTAAATCTGTATCACATATATCAACCTGAACCCTCAATATGACGAGGGCCTGCAGGGAGGATGATATTGGGGCAAAGGTTGACATAACTTGTTGTACAGAGTTGGCCATGTTTTTGTCATGCATGCATTTACTTAAAATATTGTCCTTATTATGCATTTTGTTCTAAATCAATAAATAAGTAAATACCGGTAAGTCCTTTTTTAACCTAAATTGTGCTTTATTATACATTAATATCTTTTTATTATGTTCTTAATAATAAAACTGTTTTACCCACACTACATAAAGAGGGCTAAGAACAGTATGCATTCTTTAGGAAAGTAATAAGAAGTGAATTTTTTATGATGACAGTTTTCAAGAGCTGAAATGGTTCTTGGCTAATTTTACCGTTACCAAGATCTGTACGTGAATATACATGCATTTGATTAAAATGTTTGGTGCAGGAGGAAGACATTTAAGATGACTGGTGTCACAAATCTAAATTTCTTAAATGGAAAAGTTTGCAGACCTAATTTTTATGTATTGAATAGAATTGAAATTATGCCCAATATTCATTTGTCTCATATTGTTGGGTTTTTTCTTTTCTTGTTTTTTTGAAATCCATTATTCAGAAATGCTTTTTCTTTTTGTGTTTACCAAGCAGTATAGTATAGTATAGTATAGAGGTTTATTGTATTCTGGTATTCCAAAGCAAAAGTCAAAGTTATAATTTCTATATCTTAGAGTGGTATACATTTTTGTTTTTGGACATAAAGTCTTAACTATATTTTTTGAATAAGTATATTTGCTAATTGTACTACGATTTAATAAATGTGATTGTCAACCAGCAGTATTTGTCAAGTTGTTCAACAAAATATACTATGTTATACATCTACAATGAAATAAGACTTTGCATTTGTTTTTGTACATCATTTTTTATTATTTATTTTTTTTTTGTTTTGTTTTCATTTATATTGATGTTAAATTTCCTGGTATGTTTAAATAATCTCTATGTAAATTGTTGCTTTTAGCAAGGCAATATTTAAAAGTATTATTGAAGGGAGGCAACTCTTCAACATGATGCATTTTATGGAAATACAGTGAACTTTGATTAAATCAGTGTCGACATACAGCAAATATCATTGTCAAAGATTTTGAGATTTCATAATTCAAAATAAATTCCTACTGTTGTGATTCTCATTTATGAAATTTTATTATTTTAGTATTCTTTATAACCATGGCAGACTGCCTCAATATAAATGAAACAATCTTTCACTGGCAGTGCAACACATAAGTGCTGGGCGAATAGATTTTAAGCATTTTATAAAATGATAGTGCATTGCTTTGTAAACAGGTATAAAGTGTCTATAAACAATACACTATAGTTACTTCACTATTTTAGCCAAAGTTCACTGTAGTTGTTATATTTTTTATACTTTATTTTTAGGGCACAATACAAATAGAATTGTTATAGGTGATGGAATCATCTAGTCATGTTTTTATTTTAATAAAAGTTTAATTACCTATTCCAATTTGTTGGTGGTATTTATACAGGTACAAGTTTTTAGTGATTGATCAAATAAGGTTTAACATCCCAGTCAAGAATATTTCACCTACATTGGGATATCACCAGCTATATTTGAAGTGGTCAAAATTTTGACCTTTGCGGTGTGCACAGGGCAATATGTAGGATGGGTTTTTTTACATGTTATGCTGAACACAGAGCATCAGTTTTTAAGCTCTCATCCCAAGGACCCTGCAACTTTCATTTCTATTGCCGAGTGCTTGGTCAGACCCAGCCTGGGTTTGAACCCATGAGTCCCCACATACAGAGTGAGCACTCTAAGCTACTGTAGTGGTCACACTGATGATTGAGAGGCACCTTACAAAAGGCCTAGCTTACAGAATGGACACGTCTTCACCTTTTATGTATATATGAATAGATGCACATCATAATATAATGTATCTAATTTTGCATTCAGAATGAAATATAGAGAATTGTAGCTGAAAAACATGACAGCAATGACACAACTCCTGATTTTGAACAGGCACTGAATATAATGACAGAATAGTATCCAAAAATATAGTTGAACTTTTGTAGGGTTCTAGTTATTCAACTCACTAGTACTTTAAATTGATCGTCCTGAAAACATTTGAGCCCCTCAGCATGTTAAGGTGAGATAGTTCAGACCACACTTTGATAATAGATGGCGTCTCTTCATCAACAAATGGCCCAGAATCAAAACTTCCATTAGTCTTATTAGAATCCAGATTACAGAAATTTAGACCTTTGCAGTTTGCCAAGGTCAATGTGCATTGAGTATCTCGATATAAGCGAAATATTCTTGACTGGGGCGTTAAACACCATTACTCGCTCACTCGACCACACTTGATATAAGTGATATTCTGTTGACTGGGGCATTAAAAACTCAATTCTAATATGGTTTGAAGGTTTTCTGCCTCCTGAAGTACAGTTGCAAGTCTCATCTGCAGTCTTTGTTTTTGAACCTGGGCGTGAACATTTCTCAAAATATGTTGGAGAAATGACCATTTTCTGATCACACAGATTCTTCTTGTTCCCTTAAAGTTCATGGTAGTCATATGACAAGACTTGCACACTGGTACCCAATATTCAGTTTGTAATGACCACTGTCGTAGCTCAGTTGGTAGAGTGCTCTCTCCGTAAGTGAAGGGTCATGGGTTTGAACCCCGAACGGTTCTGACCCAAGACTTGAAAATAGCTAGTGACTCTTCTTTCGCCAAGTACTATGAAAATGAAATGAAAGTCAGTTCTTTCAGATTAGAACTTAAAATAAATGAGGTCCTGTGTCGCGGTAGGAGTGGCATGATAAAGAACCCTGCTGTATAATGCCATCAGCACAACATGCAGGCAAAATTTCATCATCTTCGCCTATAGCTGGCAATTTTTTGATATAAGTAATATATTCTTGACTGGAACGTTAAACACCATTACTTAACTCGGTTTTGTAATGATGCTCATCTGTGTAATATACAAAACAAACGACATCAAATCTAAGTAGTAAATTTATTTTTTGTTTTACCTAAAAACCTCAGATTTTTTACCATGTGTAAAGGTGAATAAAAAATTAACATTGTAATTTATATTAGACTTATAGTTACAACATGTTCTTTAGAACAATATTCATCTCCCGCTCTCTATCTCACACACACACACACTTTGCAGACTTCTACTCAAACATCAAAAATTTAAAATGTGACTTCATGTATTAAATATTGCCAGTATATGGTCATGTTATTTTTCAAAAATGACTCTTAACAATGCATATTACATGTACACACAGAGCTAAATTTCGGTATTGGTATCTAAGATGGGGAAAAAACTTTACGCCCTATATCAACTAAATTCAATTTATATGCACTAATACAATGTAAATCAAGCAAAATGAGTGAAACAAATAATTTAGACTAAGTCTAGCACTCCCTGGGAGTTTTAAAAGAAGACAAATCTCTTGAAATGAGATTAACATACACTCTCTCTCTCTCTCTCTCGCTCTCTCTCTCTCCCTCTCTCTCTGAGACACCAAATGCTGTTTTCTATCACAATGCTTTGTATCACAAAAATATCATAAAGATGATATAAATAATACATGTATATTAAAATAAAATTGAGACTGTGGTAAGACTTCCTTTTGTGCCTTCCACCCATTAAATTCCACAAATTTTTTTGAATTTTTTTTCAGAGACATGTTCAAAATGGCTTGATTACATCATCTTTAGACTTTCTCTTTAAATCAAATTTTAAGTGGAAGGTACAAATGGAAGTCTTTCTCAATATGCTATGGACGGAATGCTTAAACAATAATATAACATGGACTAAATTATCACAGTGTGTACTGTTTACATCATACAAAGTATAAGAAAAGTATCACATATATTTTATCACAACACAGTATTAGAATTATTTTATCACAACACAGTATTAGAATTATAAAAGTTAAATAATTTTTAACAGCTACACATTTTTGGTGTAAAAAATAAAATTTGAATTTATAGTGTGACCTGTTCAAATGGTACACCATCAAAACATAAAATCAATTGTAAACATGGAGTCGATTCTGAAAAAGAATAATCAACAAAAAGTATGACCCAAATGTTGAAATGTTACACAAATTAGCCAGAAAGAATGCAATAAACAATGTTGGAATGTTACACAAATTAGTCGGCAATATCTCTGCACATTAATTAGTATAGTTACATCACTTTTATAAAGTATGTTTTTGATTTCAAAATTCATGATTAAAACAAGATTACCAACCCAAACTATATTCAGTTAAACTGTTAATTTGACAATCAATGAACATTGAACATTAAAAAAAAACATCCTTCTGTAATCATGCCATGTAACTTGTTCCTAGAAAAATGTAGATTTATGCCTCTTTCTCAAGAGTCTGGCTAAAAAAAGTACCAAGCAATTATGCTTTATTCGCATCAGCGTTGGGAAAGCAACAGTAAACATGAATAAACTGTAAAACTAGTGCTGACTGTACACGTGTTTATGGACATACTAGTTTATCAGGTAGATCAGTAATTAAAAATAATGGGGTCTGCCGCCGTGCCATGTGATACCCCCAATGTTTGTGTGGAACTATTGTTTCTATAGGAGTGAGTGAGTTAGTGAGTTATTGTTTAAAGCCGCATCAGCAATATTGAAGCTATTCGCAGCTAGAAAAAGTAAAAGATACAGTAGTATCAATAACACAAACTATTAAAATGAAAGCTGAGAATAACCAAAAAAAACAATTATATTTTACTATACAAGTTTATTTCCTGAAGCAAGTTTAAAATTTGATGTCCACTGACATTACTAAAAAGATCTTGCATTGATATTGCTGAATAAAAATTATCCCTTGTAGGTGCAAAGTCAACACAATCCAGCAAAATGTGCTGAACAGTCTGTTGACCTTGACATGGGACACACTGGGGAGGTTGTTCCTAGGATATGGAATTTTATCAGTTCATATTTTTCTGTAATGAGGACATTATTCTGGGAATTCGCAACATAAACATTTTCCAAAACATCCCACACAAACGTTAAGGGGTGTTGATCACATGGTACAGCGGTTAAGCCCATGGTGTCCAATTCCATTCCCATGTTTCTAGGTACTGTATCTTTCAAGTTTTCAACATCTTGTAATTCTATAAACCCAGATCATACTGTTTTGTAACATAGCTTGAGACCAGTACATAGTTATAACCGTAATTTGTGTTTAGATTCAAGCAAAAAGATGGCCAATATGTAATAATACAGTAAAACCTCATTACAATGCCCCTCGATATCTTTGCTACCTTGCTAATGGCCACAGTATTTTGAGGTCATAAAGGCTATTTCTGATAATTTTTTTTAGAAATCTCCCCTAATTTATCCCCAAACCCCTTTATAACTAAAATCTGATTGAACACAGGGTGGCAATGATTCAAGGTTTTACTGTATATCAAAATTCTTGACACAATTTTGTTTCCAAGAACACCATTTCATTTTCTGTTACTTAGTGATTAAAGCCTTTGTTGAATTGTTCACAACTTATGTCTTTCTATACAACTATAAACGGTATGATATGACAGTAATAATAAGGATTTGTCTCCTATGATAATCTAATATCTTTTATTTTCTCTATCTCGTAACTGAAGTCTAATCGATGTTGGCGTTTCACTGAATGAATTTGTATTGTTTATGTTAAACTCTGAATTTCTGTAAGATCTTCTCTGCTGCCTGGTATCTTCATAACCTCTACAAAATGTAGAAAAAAAACCATTAAAAATACATCTGTACCTCAAAACATTAAAAACATAAAGTAAAACCTCGATTCATTGCCACCATTTGTTCAGTCAAATTTTGGCTTTATAAAGGGGTTTGGCGATAAATTGAGGGAGACGGATAAAGGAAAACATAAATAAAATGGATTTTGGGACTTCAAAAAAGTGTGGCGATAAGCGAGGTGGCAAAGTTATTGAGGGGCATTATAACGAGGTTTTACTGTATGTGAAACTTTTTTTATTCTCGTATTTTCTAACTTACTGTGAGACATTTCAATTTAGGACATGACACTTTTCTTTTCCCATTTCAGTTAAATCTGTGTCCATACTTCACACTACACACATATATACAAGAAATATCTTGCATGACTAATCGTTGAAATTAAAGAATCGCAAATCAAACCAAGCTGTCGTCTTAAATCTGTGACCTTAAATTTGAATTGAAGGTCAAAAACAGTTGAAGGTAAAGTTGTAAATCAAAATATGTTGCCGAGTACTGATTATACAGAATGTTTTTTTTTTTGTTGTTGAGAAAACAAAGGTTTTAGTATGTGAAAAATACACCATGTTTTCAATCATTGCATAGACAATTTGATTGGATTAAAATACAAGGATCTATGATGATACTTACACATCATTTGATTGGTCTGTTTTAGAATGTATTATGTATAACTTACACATCATTTGATTGGTCTCTTTCAGATTGCCTGTCACGAAGTCTATATGGTCCTGGTTTTGGTACTATACTGCTAGTAGGTTTGGTACTAATAATACCAGATAGTTTGTAATAATCTAGAAATGTCCTTGCTAAGTTTCTTCCTAGTTTCATATCTGGTATATAATTAAGGAAATATTGTATTTAAAATAAAACTACACTGTACATGTGTATATTAATTTGGAGTGTGTAAAAAAACCCTCCCTCCCTCTGTCAGCCATAGTAAATCCAGTCTATTTTTAGTACTGGAAAAGATCCACAATAGATATTGACTGATGGCATCTTAAGCTGTAAATGTGCTAACTTTTATTTATTTTTAAAACTCCTATGTTGAAGATTTGTTTGTTGGTTAAATATTGGTTGGTTGGCTGCAATAATGTTATATGTTGAAACAACAAAACTTTCAACTAATTGTGACAAGGTATAAATTCATGAATCTTGGAGGATTTATCTTAAAAACAGTTCTTTTGATGCAAGGGTGTAAGTATTTCTAAAGGTTCATTCCCACTTGGTCAACATTTTAAAATTTTGTACCTACAGGTAAGGTTTTATACAGAATGAAAGCAGACTTTATGTAGATGTGGTCACAGATTGGTCAGTAACCGCTACTCTTAAAATAGTACAATCATCATCTATAGATGTGTTCTTTTACAGCAGCTGTCACTGCATTGATAAATAAGTTAAAGATTTACCACAATAGCCATAAAATTTTCAAAAAATATCCTAAGAGTTACCCCCCTTTGACTAATAACTGACTAAATGATTTCAAGGATACATCCTTCTTCTGTGTAAGGTAAAGCTGAACTAGATGAGTTGGTCTGGTAGCTAAAGAATGAGACCTCTAATGTGTAACAGTGTGAGTTGTCCTCCAAACATCCTCCCAAAGTCCTGTAAACAGTACAAAATATACAACATGTAATATCAATACATGTATAATGTTTAGGTATCTTAGCATTACTGAAACAAACAACGATTCAGTAACACCCCAATTTCCCATTTGTTCAGACAATTTTTGGCATTTCTTAGGGCTCAGGGATAATTGAGGGAGGCTTACAACATACAGAAGATATGGATTTTGTGACCTCAAAATAAGTAGGACAATAAGCGAAGTTGTAAAGTTATGAATGGCATTATATTGAGGTTTGTATGTAATAGGCTAAAAAAAATTAGAAAATTGTTGAATTTTCTCGAATCGCACATATTGTACATGAAATACCCCATTAAATTAACTGCTAGAAACATAATGCAAGTACTACATGTGCATACACTTAATGTTTTTAAATTTAAACATAGAACAAAATCTTTAGGACAAAGTATCAATGGTACAGGGTATCTAAGCAATGAAAAGTCAAATGTTTTTTAATCTCGTGCTTCAGCTCTAAAAATATTTCTGGTTAATATCTTTAAAATCTTGCAAAGAATCACCTATCCGCACACCAACCCATAAAAAGAACGTACAACAAATGTTTGAAGATATCATACATCTACGATTATGTTATAGGACTTTCAAAATGTATGAACACTTGAACAGTTAGACAAATCATATTCTTTACAAATACCACTTTTGTGTCATTTGAAAGCAATACCCAAATTGTTTGAAAGTTGCAAAGTATAAAAAAATTTTGGTCTATTAATGAGCTTATGCAATTTTTCAACGTGACACTATCAGTACAGATTTGATAATTAATTTGACTTTCCATAACTAAATTAAGCTACAATGCCTTATAACTATGATTTTAAACACCAACATTAATTAAGTAACCCTAAAAAATATTGTTTTAAATGCTGAAATTAAGAAAATAAAACTACAAGATCAATTTTATTTCTTCTATCTTGTTAAACACCACATAGTCGATAAAATAATATAAAACCAGTAATTTTGACTCCAACTTTCTAATAAAATACTCAGTAATTTTCCATTTTATCACCGTGGCAACATCAAAGCACCTGAATAAAGCCACATGAGAATTGAAATTGTTTTCATTTATCATAGTAAAGTTCAGAATTAATCATTCATTTTTGTAATTTTATGGTGTTTTAATTACAATTTTATTCTTTATTCAAGAAACCTTAGTGTTTCCGTGCATCAAAGTGTAAATTTTAATTAGAATTGTTCTCATTTAGACTGATTTACACATGTACTTTGTCCCATTGTGACATAATTCACAACTCCGAAATGTTTTGCTTCTTTTTAAAACAAATTTGTGAAATACTCTACAAAGATCTTTGCTTTTGTGTGTCCATGCCAACCACTTCACCTGGAGCTGAATATTATATATTGTGTATAAAAGTTCTCAAAGCATATTTTTAAAAAATTATAAAATATGATATAAGTATTGGTAGTCAAGTTTATTATTTCCTAGGAAGCTTTTAAAACATCTAACAAGCCATATCTAAGAAAAGCTCAGACAATTATTGAAGCAGGAGAATTCTGTGACAATGAATTACACTTTTGTTTTCATAGAAACTCAAATAAACTTGAATAAAGATTAACATTTTTTGTTTCGTAACAGGAAATCTCATACACATTGACGGTTAGTGAAGAATACTTCTGCACAGAGTAAAACACTGCCACTATGGGGATTTAACATGTTGGAAAAACCAGGCAAATTTCAGATTCTTTGGCCCATATGACATTATATAAATATCACATTTCTGATAAAATGACAGTCCATATTGTCATCCTGAGAAATTTAATTGTTGACCAAGGCAAAACCGAGGTGGACAATGAATTTCAAGGGGTGACAATATGGACTGTCACCCTATCAGAAATGTAATACTTATTTAATTATACAGATTGTTTATTATACTGTGTAACCAAAGTATACTGGATTAAAAATCATGACAGTCAGCTTCCGTCTGTAAGCAACTTGTGACACTTGTAACATTAATCATATTTAACAATATTTACAATATCACTGTACCTGTCTTTGATGAAACATAAAGAAGCAATTGTATTTCAATTCCCAATGAAAGACAATGGGGGTCATGACCCTTGATATGTATCAATTTTCCCGCAATATTACGTCATGTCCTACACAGGGGGCCGCATGGTCATGTGAGACACGCCGATCTTGCATGGCTAAAACACCCTATATCACACGAGCAAATATGGAAAAAAAAATAGCGCCAAGGTACAAAATATTTATTAAAAGAAAGAATTGTAAATATAAGAAATGACATTTCTGCTCATGGTATTTCAAGGGGTAATGAAAGATAGTGTGGCGCATGCCAAATTCAAAATGAAAGGCTTTGCCCTTCATCAAATTTGGCACGCGCCACACTATCTTTCATTTACCCCTTGAAATACCATGAGCAGAATGTCATTTCTTAATTATTTTTGAAAAGCATTTTACTGATTTAGATGATGAATGCATTCAAACCGCATACACAGTTTTTCTAAGCATGTAACATTTTCTGTAATGTCAACCGCTCAGCTAATGTCACCCACCCTGTGACGTAAGGTTTTCTGAAATCAGAGGGCGACATTAAACTTACCCAAAGGCTTATTAACCAAATAAATTTCGAGAAGTTTACAAAAGGTATAATAAAAAAAAGTTACTAAGTCAACACTTCCTGTGTAAATATGGTCATTTTCCATATGTAAAAATCTGTATAGCGCCAACATTTTTCTTTCTTCAGAAATCCTTTATGACAATCATAATGAAAAATACCAAATATTACTCAGGAAATTTAGCATAATTCACTCTCCAAAATAGTCAGTGGGACAGTAGACTCGAGAATACTAATGCACTAGACAAAATAACCCATCACCCCTAAACTTTCAACTTTCGGAACAAAACAGAGAAGAAAAACAATATGTAAAATTAATTGACCCTTTGTAGATTCTGAACTACATTACATTACAATTAATGATGACATCCTACATCATTTTGCTCATTATGCTATTCTAAGCTGAAATATTTTCACAAAAGACCAAGAGAAGATTTTAATTATGTTTTACATGCATGGATAACAAAAGAATCTGTATAACATATGGTAAACCTTCTGATAATTTACTGGTAATTAAACATTCTTGACACACATAACTACATCAATGCATCTGAGAAGACTACTACCACAATCAGAAATATGTTTTAAGAACTTAGGTCTACAATACAAACTTTACAGGTAATACAATTCTAAATCCTATAGCTCATATAGGTCATTGTTGCCACAGGTCAAAGTGCTGAAATGGCAACTGATGCGGATTTAAACATCGATTCAATTAGATACAATGCTAAATTAACTACCGGTAAAATATTTTCAGATTACAAAGACATCTTCTACTCTTGTTTCACTTGAATGTGCTGATTTCTTGCATGTTTGAAGAATTTTGTAAATTGAATTATAAGAAATGAAAATAATTTTTCTTTTTGTTATAGAAAAATGAAAGAATTGGACATTTTGCAAACGTAACATGCCACTAATTTACTACCCAAATTATGTAGCAAATTGCTCTATATTGAATAATTTAAAATTTAAAAAATTTGAACTTGTCAAAATCACTCTTTTGCACTCTGAATTATCAAAGTCCCATTGTCAGGCTCAATGATTTTAATGGCTATTCAAATAAAAAATATATAAAAATCTATTTTACCCTTGTAATTTGATCAATGGAAGCTGTGGCCCGATGACTACAGATTTAATGGCCATTCATATAAAAAATTAATTTTCATATTGAAAAAAGTCAGTTACTCTAGTAATTTGATCTTGTGTATAGATCTATATAAATCAAAAATTTCACAGGTGATAAAACACATAAAGTTATCTTTTTTAAAAAATAGCATATGGTAAGTGATAAGTTACTATAGCGATTAAATTATTGACGTATACCTTAAAAGTTGTATGTGGTGAACACAGAGGGACATTGTGTAATTGAATTGAAAGAAACAATAAAGTCAGATCTCACAAAGCTATAAAACATATGTCAGTACAAAGGTGATAAGTATAGAAAGATACGACTAAAATATTTACATGTAGATAGAACATCCATTAAGTCGTGTCATAACTCCATGAAATGTACGCCATATAAATATTTAATAATCAATCGGTGAGGAAATGTTAGTATAAAAGCCATATTCCATGTCAATATCGCAGGATAATTGAATTGTTTTAAAGTTGGCACACCTGAGTAGCCGACACAGGTGTAAATTACTCGTTACTATATCAATATTCATCTGGGAATAAAACATCATTCTCTTCATTAAGAGGAAATTAATGTTGAGTCATGTTACTGGATAAACTTAATAAAACATGTAATCCAGCCTTTTTATACCGTTCTATCACAACCAAAAGTGATGACAATCCTGCCAGTTATCAGTATTATGGTATTTGTATATAATCATATTACTGCTTTAAAAGGGTTTTCTGTGTTTACTGCTGATTTATTGAAAAGCGCTGTAAAGTTGTTTTTCTTTAAATCTATCAATATTTCAATAAAAAACATCCGAGATGAGGTTGAGATGTTACTGTGATTCTATGTCTGACTGCTAATTCTGTACATGATGAGTTTTCATATTTGCTTGACCAGACAGTAAAAAAATTACAGAGAATAATGTCAAAATGCAGTTATCAATGTGATACAGTTATGCTCCACATGATACCCTTAAACAGTTGTCAAAAGCTGTATGTCTAACACACACACACACACACACACACACACACACACACACCTTGTACTCTGAGTAAATCATAAATATGGGGAAATTATTGCTTTGTATATTTTATTTACAACAAAAGTTAATTGTTCTGCACACACAGAAATAGACAATGAAATTAAAATAGCTGCTGTGACCAATTTGTGTGTTCTCTCTCTCTCTCTCTAACACAGTAGTACATAGAAAAACCAAACAAGTTAACTTGAATGGTTCAACTCGGCAAGGGAATTGTAACTGGTAGGTCTATAACCAGAACCTATCTTCAGGACAATATGTTGTACACCAAAACAATTAAATATTGGTACTTCAAAACCAATTATCCTTAAATAATCTGCAACTTTTATACATGTACTACCACTTTTTAGAATTTTGAAGGCCATTGGTCTGTTGCTTCATTATCAATAAATTTAAAGTACCACAAGATACCCATGTATTAATTCTTTTTTTTTAAATTATGTTTTGAAATTCAAAATTGCTAAAATTAAGTCTAAAATTCAAATTTTGTTGTTACTTAACAAAAATACTATAAACTAATTAACTTGTTAGTGATTTGAAATGTCTTATTTTAAAATCTAAACTTAATTTATTGTCTTCCATTCAATTATTAGTAAACCCAACAAGTTATAAATCCTGCGACAAGGACGACTAATATGTTTAACTTGTACTGGAATGTTGTGTCATTCAGACAATGCATCAAGAGGGGTTTGAGTTCAAATCAATAATAATTAATCAATCGTCAATTTGCATGTTATTCAGAAACCATGGCAATATGATACTCTGATAGAACAGAAGCTGTGATTCATCCTACAGATTCATCCATCCATTGAAAAAAAATATTCTGTTCCAATATCGCTGAATACCTTAACTGACATGTGTAATAATACAGGAGGGAGAAGAGGAAATTTAACAAGCTTTCAACAACAAAACCATTAATGAATCATTCTGAATTTTTATGGAGAATTTTACAAAACCGCTTTTAAATAGCATACATGCATGACTTGTTTATAATCTGTTTGACAACACAGAATAATTATGTCTCTTTCCGACCAATATAATGCCAGAACAAAAAGATATTACAAAATGCACTACAACTGTGCAGTGTCAAGCTGATATGTAAATGAGTTTCAATATTTTTTTTTATTATGATGTCATATTTCATGAAAAAAAATTTCTGTTTTGCAAAAATCTTAATTGTAATAAAAATCTATTTAAAATACATGTATTTGACATTAGTTGTAAATTTTGTCCATACTGTTACACTTATTCATATGCATATGGATGCTGGCCAACTAGGTTTTAATAAGCTTCTGTAAAATCTTATTCAAGAGAAAATCTTGTAATTTTTTAATTTGACAGCCATATATACATGTATGAATTATATTTAAAATTGTGCCAAAAGTATGAACATACTTCATGCAAAAAAGATTATTAATATTATTTATTTGTAATATGATGACCGATTGATATGTTGTGAGCCTCATAAGCAAGGGTCTGAATTTTGGCAGAAATCTTGCATTTTTTTTTTAACATACTCCCCCCTCCCCCCCCCCCCCCCCCTTTAGTATTTATACAATTTTGCTAGTGATGCTTAAGGCATTACCCACCCTTGGGTCATGGAGATTACTTGTGTGAAGTTTCAAGATATATTACAATGTTCCTACATTTGATTCCATTCAAAATTCCCTCACAATTTCCTTGACAGAATTCCACTCCTCCCAGACATTCTAATGCTAGGTGCAACAAGATAAGCCTGTTTACATTTTCGCTATTAAACTGTTAGTAAAGATGGCAATGAAGGATCAATGCAAAGTACCAAGGGACATAAAAAATACTTAAGTAGAATCATGTAAGCAAAAGCTCTAGTCCATTATATGTCCCCTTCTATTCAGTAGTGTGGGAGTAGTCCGGATAAAAAAAGCATGGTCAAAATTTTAATGGAGCACAATATATAAAATTCCCTATCAATTACCCAACATTTCCCTGACCTTGAAAAAAAAAAAATACCCCGATCATGGAAACCATAATGAAAATAATCTCAATCGGAGCAAGGCTCTGCAGGTTCAAATGAAGTGCATCTAGAACAAGTCTATCATTATGATATATAAAATTCCTGCAAAGTTTTGACATCAGAATTCAAAGTTATTATTTTATTGGTGTAATTTGGTTAAAAAGCATATCAGCATTTAAATTCTAAAAATAAAATTTATATTAATGCTTAAAATGAAATGTCAGAACTCTGCAGAGTATATCAGAATTAAAATTCTAAAAAATAAAATTTATTTTAACGATGAAAATGAAATGTCAGAATTCTGTAGCGTTTTACAACATGTACAGTACACAAATTACATTCCGTGGGATATCAGGAGAAATCAAGCAAAATAATTCCAGGGAAACATCAATAATCATTATTAATACTCCTATGGCTATCCCATTGAATTCTGACAATAAATTGGACATTTCTGATGGATGACGGGGTGAATGGTTTGTATTCCTAAGTTCTTCCACTCAATTTCCGCTGGTATTGATTTTAATTTCGACATTTCCTACGTCTCGATGCTAAATTTGTTAATAAGAAAAGCATTTACCATTTGCCATTTTACCAATCCAGTTCCACTAAATTAATCAAGTGCTTTTTCACTTCTAATGGATCATACTTGATGTTACATGAAGAAAATCAAATAAAAGACAATACAACCCTTTCAAATAAAAAAAAAATGAAAAAATAAAAACTTCTGATATTGAAAGAAAATACATGTATGTGTGTAAATACAATTTATATATTAAGTTTTTCTAACAAAGGCATAATTGTGTCAGTTTAAACGATCTCATGAGATATTTGCACAATTTCCTTTTGCGTGTCATACTTAGTATTGGCTCTTGATTCTATTTGGAAAATCTAACCTGTCCATGTCTTAATCATGGAATTTGCATATAGCATGGAGATGTAAGATGTTATCAAATGTCTGGAACTGTCAACACATTTATTCAACTAAAAATAAATTCAATTTTAGACTTTAAAGCCCACTAAGTAGCACAACCTTTAAGCTGACTGATGGCCAACCCTGTTTAAAACATTCCAGATGATCAACTTCAGTCACTAATGTCACCATGACTATGAACTTTTTTTCTCTTTTTTCATGAAATTGTATTTTCAAGTTATTTATTTATTTATTTATTTAAAATATAAAATAATCAATAAAAGGACAGTACTGCAGCTGTAAAAAGAAGCGACCAAGACATAAGTGCCAATCTGAATGTGATACAAAGCCACATCATGATTGCTTTATAACAGTTTATCAACATATTTTAAGTACACATGTACCTGTAACATAGATGTTATTTCATTAATCCTTACAAAATTATGAAATATCTATTTTTTTTTTCTTATTTCGTATTGGCTGTTCACAAAAAATACACTTGTGGCAATTTTAGTGCTGGCTAACAATACTACTGTCTATCATTACAAAAACCATGACAACCAGTCAAGACATGAAAAATTACTCACAATTTCATTAAGATTTCAGTGATGTGTGTGTGTGTGTGTGTGTGGGTTTTATTTATTTATTTAAATCTGACTTGCTGACTCTATTATATTCAGTTATGTTAGTTAAGACAACACAAATCAATCTGCCATATTTTTTTTTATTTCTTTGTAAGTTTATGGGTGTTTGGTTATAACTATATCACCTTGTCATCTTCATCAACCACAGACTAAACACCTTAATTATATATATATATAAAAAAGGAACTTAGTGTAGATAGAATATGATCATCAGTACATGGCCATTCAGTGCACATCACAACAATTTGTTGAACATTTATTGTGGACACTGACATTTCGATGCACATGATCAACACTTGAATGATGAAAATGTTTTAAAAAAAATATAATTAATATTGTAATGTAAAAATTGGTAGTATTGGTTATGATAAACATCCCAACAGCTACAAATTATTTGTCCAAACTCATTAGCGAATAGTGTCCTAAAGAAACTATCTTTGATCAACTTGTTGCAAGTGTTACATTAAGTCACAGATACAATGTCACTAGTCATTTTTAGATTTCTGAGCCACCCTAACCCAATGTCCTATAAAAATAGTGTTGCCTCAAAACAAACTTGTATTGCACCAACTGTTATGTGCTTCTGACAAAGTTGCAATTTCATTTGTCCATTACTTTCAGAGGAATTGAGTCAATTATATTTTACTTATACTGACATGTCCACAGCTATAGGTGAAGGTGCAGAAAATTATACAGCAGGTTTCTTTATCATGCCATGCCTACTGAGACACTGGTCCTCGTTTTATTTTAAGTTCCCATCCATAAGAACTGTGACTTTCATTTTTTTAATGCCGAGTGCTTGGCGAAAGAACAGTCACTACCCACTTTCTAGTCTTGGGTCAGACCCGGTCAGGGTTTAAACCCAGGACGTTCCATTTATGGTTATGGAGTGAGCACTACCAACTGATTCCTGAATTACTGGTATACTTTCAGAGAAGCCAAATATAATTGCCAATAATAACGCACACATACATGCAAATGTTGCGGTCTGCCATAAGGTAATGTAAAATCTGGTCAGATGAGCTAAATAACCAATCACGACAAACAGTGAGTCAAATAAAAAACATATTCACATAAAAATACAAATATACCTGGATGAGTTAATCAACTGCAATTGTTTATTAAGAAATTCAGGAATGAAACAACATTTTAATTATCTCGGACGATATAAAAGAAATCAGAGTGACGATAAGCTTTCCTTAAATAAACAAAGCTCTTTGATGTGAAATGCTGTAAGATCATTGTCTAGATAGCCACAGATTTTTTATATCTTTTAATTTTGTACATCACCGATGAAGCACTTAATAATTCATCACTTACAGGTAGATGGAAGGATAAAATGGAAGGTTCAAATCGTTACGTCAGAACCAATCATTAACTCTCAAAGAACAAATACTGAAATGAGTATGATGACTCAATAATAATTAGCTATAATTACACCTGTACACAGGTATGCAGGTACAAAGGTAAGGCACAACATGCAATACACATATATATTTCATGCAAGTGTTGGAGAAAAAAAAGAAAGAAATAAATCGAAGAAAAGTCCATACTTTAGATTTGTACTACAATTCAAGTACCAATGACAATATACAATTACTTCATGGGTGCTTTAAGAACAGTCCAATTCATTGTTTCTGGGTATCATTATTGACATGTGGAACTTTTGCTTGGAGCCATTAGGTCATCCTGATACAAAGGGAAACTTGGATTTGACTGTTTCAAAACACCATGAAATAACTGTTTCATTAACTGATAATAAAATTGTCATATTTTCCAACAAAATACATGTATTCAATTCTGAAACTGATGCCTTCAAATTGAGACACTGATTACACTGTTGTCTAGTATCATCAGGGTTAGTGGAATGCTTAATAGAGGCCCCAAAAGGGAATTGAACAGCTAAAGCACTTTATTACCATTCACATAGGGCATTAATTAATAATACTGAATGTTATTTAAAAACTCATTAAAATCTGTAAATAGTCTAGTCATTCTATCAGAAACCCAGAACTAGTTGCAATAGAATTTTTGTTGTTTTGTTTTTTGTTTTGTTTTGTTTTGTTTTTTCTGTTGTTGTTGAATTTTAAACAGTATCAAGATATAAAAAGTGTCTGTAGCCTGAAGGCAGTAGTAATGAAAAGTCTTCTTTACAGGCTTGCCAGGTTTATGGCATAGCGTGAATATAAAGAAATCTTGCCCTCATCTAGAACAGACACGTGCCAGTAAATGTGGTATAAATGTGTGCACTTTAGTCTAAATAAAGATTTAAATTTCAGTTTTAGAGAAAGACAAAATTCCAAATTTAGTCACTTTGAAAAAAATAAATTAATAATAAACATTCTCTAGATTATTTGCAAGGCATGCTGTTTGAGCAAACAAAATAATTTCCCATATAATCAAAATAGCAGCTGTTTTGCTGTTTTGAAATAATTTTAGAATTGTAGCATGACAAAAGGCAGATGTATTTAATTATGTGACATTTTGTAACGATAGACAACGCTCTATTCTCTTAAATGGATTTATATTGATCGTAGGAATACAAAATCATGTTTGGAACATCAGATACTCAGGAACGATTTATCTCTTTTGGTTAAAAGCCTGTCTGATTACTTCTATACTGGAGCTAGAGAGGGCTGTGTAACATCACATACAACATATATTTCTAATCCAACTTCCAGATCTAGTATTTCTTCTATATATTTATGTAATACACATGACGAACGAGAGAGAGAGAGAGAGAGAGAGAGAGAGAGAGAGAGAGAGAGAGAATTGATTGTGTTTTATGGCCAAGTCAAGAATGCATGTTTAACTTATATCAAGATGGTCAGTTAGGGGTGGTGGGGAAACCAGTTCCCACCAAAAAACCCTAAACTTCGGCATGGCATGGCATGTAAAATGAAAAACTTTCTCACAATAGGATCTATGGAGATGGCATTTAAACCTAGGCAGTGCAAGTCTCTGTTATCCATAAGTATGGTATGTGCTAAGACAACTCAGTCGAAGACCCAAGATACCAGTTATGTTTTATAAGTTTATGGCCATTTTCAGCTTGGTCAATTGTAATGTTTTTGTTAAAGTTAATGCTGTTTCAGTCATATACATGTTTTAGAAGATGATTTTGTTTATTGCTAATGTTTTGTAATTTACAACAGTCTCATCAAATATTACCAAGTCTAAAAATGAGCACCAAATACTTTTTACATCTGTCGATTTAAATCTTTTGATGTATGTTCTTTTGATGAATGTTTTCACATTTTGCAGGAAATCAGGAAATCATTATTTTTGTTTATTTAAATGAAATTTTACAATTTGCAGCAAATTATTTTTTATCATTTAAATTAAATTTTTATCCCACGCCTTTCAAACAAAATGTGGATATTAAATTCAACCTTTTGTTCATCTTTTCTAGACACTTCTTGTCCGGAGTAATTCTGCAAAAGTACGAAGCACTGTTTTTACCAAACTTGTCACAAAGTATTAACAGTGACAGGATATGCATATATATCATGAAGCCCAAATTAATGGTTTGCTCATTTTTCTGGGATTTATATGGCCTTTTGAACACATGTACAAATCACAAAAAGAAATCTGCGAGCTACTGCTCATGTAGTATACCTCCCCTTTAACTTCAACCATTGACCAATGTCAAAATTAAGTTGGTAAACAGGAAGAAAGTAGATGTCTGTCAGACTTAGAAATGGTACTTGTCACATGGGACCTCATACTTAACAAAATATACAAAATTTCAAGAGGCTTTGTTTAGAAGTAGATGAGAAAAATGTTACAAAAATTTTTGTTTGGGACGGAAGGACAGAGGTAAACCAGTATATAACCTCTTGGAAGCAGGGTATAAAAAGTACCTATTGGTGTGTTATCCAGCTAATTCACTGAATTTGTTTGTAGCATTTAATGTGATTTTTACAATTGATAGTCACACACCCCTTGCATGTCAAGTAAAACAATACATAATGCATTGTGAAGAAGAAAGAAAATATAACAATTCTATAAACCTTTGTATTATAGATAACACATAAAGTGTTCAACCTTAATTGTAATAAAACACACGTGATTGACAGTAATTGGGAAAACTGTGGAGTGTCCTGATAAATATTGTATTTATGTGTATTTTGACGGTCTGTAATACAAATAATTTGTTTGCACATTTTGACAGATATATGTTTTTCAAAACCTTCCAAAGCACTCAAAATGTGAAAATCAATTTAAACATAAACTAACCCGTAATTAAATCACATCAAAGTAAAAATGGCTTGTTTATCAGTCAACCAAATACATTCACACCTGGATAAAAATCCAGGTAAAAAAATTATCAAAATATTTAATCCTTATAAAACAAATTAAGCAGAAAATATACAGAAAAACCATGAGGTATGATGTATCTAATATTTAATTATAAATTTCACCATCAATACCTGGGTATTGTGGAACCTAGAGTCACTGGGTGTAATCTCTTTATGTTCTTTATTGTTGGATAATTTTTATCATATTTTTAGAGATAGCATGATACAAAGACAAGAAAGATTTTCCCTGTCAAGGTCATCAGGTGAAGATTAGTTACAATTATAATTAATTACACTGCACTAAGTCGTATCCTGCATCGTGAATGATTGCTACACTGCACATGCATGTTTACCCTTGTCATAGCCAATTTCTATTGATGTATGATTTTTAATAGTTTTGAATTAAATTCGCAAGAATAAAACATGAAAATACCATTTTTTTACCACTACTTTTTACAAATTTTCTCAAATAAAAATGCTGTTGAATCTTAAAAATGGGGTTCATTGCTGCATCATGTGATAGCACATTTGTGCAGAACAATGATTTCCACTGGATATGGAATCATACCAGTTCATGTTTTCCTGTAAAATGGAAATTCGCACACCCAACACACAAACATTAGGGACATTGTTGATCATGCGGTACAGTGACGAACCATTCTAGCAAATCCTGTCTATACTGGACACTTTTCAGACTGACCATGTTGTTGGAATTGGACATGTACATGTATTTAGTTTATACATGTTATTTTTACAATATTAATGATATGTCTTTATAACATAGTTTTCTTGGTTTACTTAGTTTTCAGTTTCAAAGGTTCTATCTACCATAAGCACTTTTTAATCCATAAAAATTGCATTCTTCAATGACAATGTTAGATAGTTGAAAAAAAGAGAGGAAAATAAGCTTACTTTCCTGAAAATCAGTTAATTACCAGAAAACTAGAAACAAGCACTTTAAAAATAAGAAGATTGAAACTCAAGTGGTTACTTGCGCCAGACCTATGACAAAAAGTTTTTCTCTGCTTTGTGTACTGAACAAGCTAAGAACAGCCAGTCAGGAATTACTGCTTTCCTCTCAATTGTGTTTCTGAAAAGTAATTTCCAGACAATTATGTTGACAAACGTGTATACATTCTATTTTTATAGCTACATAAGATTCCGATTTTATTAAAAAAGACAAAACATTTAAATAACAATACTTTTATATTGTACAATTCATGTCCAGAAATTTAATCTAAAAATTCACTTTATAGTTACAACCATAACTTACTCTGAACTTCCAAATAGATTTTACCAATTTAAAACCATTTTTTTTTTTTACAGACAAATACTGGTATATATGCAGCGTCCATTTGCGGTTTGATTGATTAAAATTTTAACATACAGTGACATCGATTCACCAGAGATTCATTTCAAAAAGTATCAAAGCTAGTTAATAGACAAATTAAATAAAAGAACTTCTCTTATTCCATTCAAGATGCGACTGCAATCAATCTAAAACCTAAAAGCTGGGAAATTCCATTGTCCAAAGATGGCAAAAACTGTTAATACCACAGGTTAAAGGTTTGAATCTATGTAAATAAAGTTACTGGCTATGTACAACAGCTGTACATTATGTAATAACTACAAGTCAGAAATTTTCTGGCTAAAAATAAATGTTGTAATTAAGTAAAGTTTGAATTTGAAAAGAACTTACGTACCATTTCTTACCATAACTTATTTTGAAGAATTGCAAATCAGAAAGTTGTCCAAATGATGCAAACACTTTCTCCCTTACTCACATATAAAATTAACATTTTCACCATTGTAAATTAGAATGATTTGGATTAAAGATGTGAAGCTGAATTACAATTAGAATAATTTGGATTAAAGATGTGAAGCTGAATTAACTTTTTCAGAATGAAACAATGATTGGTTGTTTAATTATTTATGAGCCCATCCAAACCTAAATTAAGATGATAAATGTGCTTTACTTCAAGTCTTTAAAATTTGTGAAGAGCTAAAGCATTGAGCCAGAAAAATGACAAGATAGCAACCAGCATTGGAGAATCCGTTCTGGTTTCAAACATTTTCTGTTATTCACAATATTTTGTTGAACCAAAAATTGATAAAGTGGCACCAATGAGAAATGAATTTAAATTCAATCAGTTGGCACCTTAATTCATCAATCACCTAATATGGACAATTAGTGACACTATTGTTATCAATCTTCATTTGTATTATTTTGAAGAACTGTATCTGACATTCCTCTCCATCACAATAAAACATTGTCTTGACCTCTAGTGACCTTTGGAGGAGTTAATTCACTGGACAATTTATCATATCAACGATTAACTCTCTGGATGATTGTAAGGATGATCCTTTTATAAAGCCGTTTTTTCTTTTCTTTTTAAAAAAAAAAAAAACAAAAAAAAAAAAAAACAAAAAACACTGTTATTTTTCTTCTGAAAGGCATGAAACAACACAAACTGATTCATATACATTGTACTATCTAAATATGCATGAAAGCATGTAACAATTTCATGAACTGTTTCTAGGAACTGTTCTATGCACAAAGTGGATGTGCAATGAATTCTGGTATATCTTGCACTGATAATCATTGAAAGCTATATGTCACAACTTGATCTTGAAGATATTTTATAAGTAGAATTGCAATTATTTCAGGAAATAGAAAAACCACTTCACTTACTTCGCTAAAACTTATAAATTAGGTAATACAACAGGTATTTCATTGCCAGTTGGGAACAGTCAAAGCTTTATTCCTTTGTATCAAGGGTGACCTATAGAACTGTTAACCACCCTACCCCACCCAATCATTCTCCAGTAAAAATTCCAAGTCTTTCCCATTATCTCCAGATAAAAGCTTTAACTCTTCCGAAAATGCCACTAAAATAACTGCACTTATAAATTACCCTGAGAATGTGAAAATATTCTGTACCCAATAAATGTAAATAAGAGGTATCATATACACAGATTATAAGTGTTTGTTTCCCCTTGTGTAAATTTTGATAAAAACTTCTATAATATGAAAAAACTTTCACAATAATATAACAAACAAAACATGAGGGAAAAATGTTTTATGGCCTGTTAACCACCACCAAATTATAAAACAAGTCTTCAGGATTCCAGGCGAGATATTACATAATGATCATAAAATTGTATTCTCGGCGGATTTGGTTTCTCTATGAAATTCAATCTAGATCCGTACCATCTCACGTCCCTCTGACATTTATTTATTTTTACGGAAGCGATATATGTATTAAAACTAATGCAACAGTTGAATAATTTACATCTCTTACTCTCTCTGTCTATCTGGGATCCTGGGAGATTCCAGTCATGTAATTAACTTACAAAACAGAGAAGTGCCATTAAACCTAGAGCTTTAATTACAGACTGGGCTCTGCTATCTGGATGTGCCATATACACAACGTAATTAAATCAAGCAGTAGAAACAAACTTGTGATGCTTTTATCATACATATCTCTTCATTACAATGATGACGCGGTGGAATATCGTCAGACTTGATACAGTATACATCAATATACTGGTACCTAATCAATGTTAATGACAATTGCTTTTATACAGGAATATATACGGTTAGTGCATGAAGTTGGTCTTTATATCAAAACCATACACATGACAACCCTTTACCTCAGACCAATGGATAAGGTGTACAAAATGGGGAACAGTTTTTATTATGGGAAGTAAATTTTGACAGACTTTTTTTAAAAAGAAATTCATATGCAAGTTAGTTTTTATATCAACCAAACACACGACAACTCTTTATCCCAGACCAATGTTTAAGGTCTCTTTCCTTAACACATAATTCTGCAGGCACATAATGTGCACCTGTTTTTTATTGTCAGATGTAATGTTTGCAAACAAATTTTTTTAAAGAAATTTATATGCCAACTTGGTTTTTATATCAACCATACACATGACAACCCTTTTTCCAAAACCAATGTTTTAAGGCCTGTTTCCTTGAAACAAGACAAGCCAACATGTGCATAATAAGTACCTGCGTTCAATTCTTGGACGTAAGCTTTGCAAACAGTCTTCACTGGAATAAAACAGTTATTGTCTATACCACAGTATCTACGGTAATAGATGTTACTGTTCTATTGTAGAAGTACTGTTTCTGTAAGGTTGATTTCATTTTACTACGGAAACTCAAAAATACCATTAATGAATCACTTGATGAAATACATATATTTGTATCAGCCATTCAGTAAGTTCAATTTTGGGGAAATTTAATTACATCTTAAACCTTATATCAGGACATGTTGGTTTTCCTTGTGAACTAACGGATAAAGAAGAGGAATGGACTGACAAATAGACAGACAATAAAAAACATTCCTGTTTAATGTGGGTTTTTGTTAGCCAAGTTAGGTGATGTGATTCTGTCTTAAAAACAGTATGTTTCTGAATATAGCTTTCAACAAGCTATATCCCTATAAGGAAATAAGGGCTGAAAGGGTTAATGAAATTGTCAATGAATTATTCATTTCACTCTCTGCAGTTTATGATGCTGCGAGACCTCTATTTAACATTATAAGAAAGTTTAACTGTATCAATTCAGACAAAATATAAAGCTACAAAGTCATTTAAACACTGAATATTCATTTCTCTCTCTCTCTCTCTCTCTCAATCTCTGAAGTTCAAGATATCTATTTAAATCACATACATTTGGACAAATAATCTTGCAAAGTAAATAGTAAATAGTCTGTACATGTATTTTAATTATGAAATTTTCAAATAAAAGTTTTGATGTGATGTTGAACACATAACTAATATTGACAGTAAGACGTACATTAGTATCTAGACATAGTACCTTTAAGTTCAACATTTTCCCCCTCTGGAGCAGTTAACACACACATAAACTTCAATTAAATATATTACACTTTATAATAATATTTATGCCTCCTACATTTAATGTTCAAATAGGGGAAACAATTCCTTTAAAATCAATATAAAACTGCTGGTAATTTACGAGTAAAACCTGCATGTAATTACGACCATAACATGTATCCAATAGATATGCAAATTATATAACAGTTAACTTCAGATTCAGCCAAATTATACTGAAAAAAACGGGAGACAATTTTCTTTAAGACTTGTGCAAATTACATAAAGAAATTCTAAATTGAGAACAATTAAGTGTTTTAATCATAAAGTATGGTAAATTACTGCATATAATCATGCAATTATTGCATGCTAGATGAAGATACACAACAACTGTGTAATAACCATGGCACCTTCAAAAACAATTTACGTGCTTCAAAACCAGACATTTATATGGGCCGATCTTACAATTAAATATAAAAACTACAGCTGAATAATATAAACATAGCAAAAATAAGGTCTTTAAGTCTTGTCTAAATCTCTGATTTTGTACTTGGATATAAAAATGTAATTTTTACAATTTTACCATCAAACCTCGGAGAACAAGTCTTGTCTAAAATCTCTAATTTTGTACTTATATATAAAAATGTTCCCTGCATTTTGACATCACAGAACAAACGTTACAGTTGCTTAAGTCAAAAAGAGGGTTGTTAGGTATGGTTATTTAACATGATGTCTAATCATGATTATTGTTCTTGTACCGGGTCACATAACAAAACTTAAATTTATAAACATACAGTAGAACCTTGGTATCTCAAACAATGTATTCTCAGTCATCATGATTATTATATTGTCATGGTAATTTGAAAATCATTGTCTAAGATACCATATATATTCTTTAACCATGTGCCAAATTGAAAGTCACAATATGGCTGATGTGATATGCAAAACCTTAATCAATGGTCAATCAAAGTTATACTTTTTTTTTGTTTCCATAACTTTTAATGTCAGGTAAATAAAAGTCAAAATTAAAGTCTTATGCAAGTTATTGAAGTTTTACTGTAGTGTATATTTGCCCCCAATTCTTCAAGAGTAGTATAATATAAAGATAACCTCACATATATACTACATTTTACTGGTCGTAGTAGGTGCCCTTTATTGCTGTTCCTTATTAAGACATTTACTATCAGTATTGAATTTTTAGAAAGAGAGCCGTCATAAGAAAAGTACAGTGTGCTTACACATACAGTCCATCAAACCAATAAGATTAAAAGCTTTAACAATGGATGCCAAAGCTCATGTTCATTGACAGTCACGTCAGGTTTTATGGTTAATCATGCCTTGTGTACTTTCGTACAAGCTAGCTTTAATACAAGAATGTGTTATGACAAAGATTTAAACTCACCTTCTTCCTGTCCCCGCTTTCACAGCATCTTTGTTAAAGTTTGTGTTGGCTAGTGAGAAATCCTCAGCATTTGCACAAAGAAGTTTAGGAAATACTGACTGTCTCTCATATCTATCAATATCATCATAGGTATTGCCGTACATAAAGCCATTCATTAATGTAGAGTGTGCATGCAGATCTATGTAGAAATCAACTATGTATTTCTGTCAAAAATCAAATCAAATTAAAATCATTTATTTTACTGTTAACCACTTTTATTGGATTTAACAGGTGTTAGCATTTTAGTCTCATTATCTCAATTATAACTGGGTTTTTGAAGAGTTTTCTTTTTCAATTCCCCTTTATGACATGGTGACTTGAATTCAAGGTATTGATTAAAAGATCTATGGTTTTCTCACTTAAATTTATAGCTTTTAAGGAAAGAAACACACACAAAAGACATATGAGAACAGGTAACACATCTGTCTCCTAGGTAAAACTTAAAATCTTGAATTAAATTCAATATTTTACATAATTTTTTGACAAAAAAAGAGAGACTTTTTTTGCAACTCAAATCATGTACATTATTTAATTAATTTTAATAGAACACTTACATCACTTCTGTCAAATTCCATTAAAGCATTTTTTGTGGCATACAATGTCGGATGTGCCCATGGAGATGGTTCTTGCCAATGTCTGTTTAAATCAAAACCCATCAATGAACATCTGAAATAAAAATAATTAAGTTATACTTCTGTAAATATTTTTCAAGTTTTACAAGAAAACATAAAATATCTACCTGAAAACACTGTCATCAAACTAGAGGATTTTGTAAATCAAGTTCGACTGTGCACCACAAAACTTACATTTCCAATGTATATGGAATTTAATTATGTCCATACTTTGCAATTACAGTGTGTAATTTTATCTAACATTAGCCTAGTTTTTCTATCCGATTTGACAAAATACAAGTTTTATTGAACACGCATGATACAGAATCTGTATCACCACAGTGTGGTGATACAACATTGGCGGTAAAACGCACGTGCACTTTCTCATTGTGACGTCATTAGGGAGTCTTCAATTTGTCAGTCATAACATAGTTCATTGGTTTTCTGTGGCAAAATGTAATTTTTGCGCATAAAGTATTGTTTTTTATTATTTTAAATAACCTAATTGGAAATGTTAGATAAAAATATTATATACAGTGTGTATGTACAACCCTTCGTATCAGGTCTCGTCCTTTTTTCGTAGCTGTATCACTACTCGTTGCGCGACTTGTAGTGATACAGCTAAGAAACAAGAGGCCCATGGGCCTTATACGCTCACCTGATAACTAATGGCTAGCTGATAGATTTAAAGTAAATGTAAATACTAAACCCCAATGACTTTTTTCTTTACATCAAAAGGATCATTGTATCAATACCTACAACATTCTAATATACATGCCTATGCAAAACATTTATAGTTTTCAAGATAATTAACAATTTCAGTATTGTTTTACATATGTGACCTTGACCTTTAAACCCATGACCTTTTTCTATACACCGAAATAAATGTTGTATCGATACCTACAACATTCTAATATACATGCTTATACAAAAAGTTAATAGTTTTCGAGATAATTAACCATTTGGGTATTGTTTTCCCATCTGTGACTTTGACCTTTGAACCCATGACCTTTTTCTATACATCAAAATGATCGTTGTATCAATACCTAGAACATTCTAATATACATGACTATACAAAAAGTTTATAGTTTATGAGATAATAATTATAATCAGAGGTAAAAAAAATTAGGTCACGACCTTCACAATTGACCTTGATCTCATTTTGAAGATACTAACAAGAAGATGTCAAAACTGAAAACCCCATGTCATTATCTGGTCAAGTAGTCAAGTTATAACAATTTGAAGCTATTTTACGATTTTTTCAAAATTAAACGCAAAAACGCGTAACCCATTTTTCGACCGAATTTCACAAAATGAACAAACTATAGGCTTAAGACCCTAGAGAAGCCAAATATTACATTAGATTTTTTCTCCAAACAATACTTTCGGAGAAGAAGATTTTTAAAGATTTTTGCACCCCTAGGTCACCTTGACCCAGTTATTGTAGCCATGGCAACGCCACGAACAAATCTGAATTGCACTGACACAGACATGCTTCTGACCAAGTCTCGTTGAAATCTGCCAAGTACTTTCAGAGGAGAAGTCGAAAATGTGTGTTAACGACGCACGCACGCACACACGCACGCACACACGCACGTACACACATACACACGCTGCACCATACCATAAGCTCACATGACCTTTGGTCAGGTGAGCTAAAAAGGACTCAACCTGATATTGAGGGCTGTACATACACACAGTGTATATAATATGTATATATTGAGCAAAACGAAACATATTCTTTATCTGCAACTTATTGTGGTAAACTTGTATATTGGTACCAAAAATCAGTTCAACATCTCAAATCTTTTAGAAAAAAGTGTGAACTATTTATGATGAGTGGACAGACAACACATTATAGCATAAAAACTATAATAAATATTATAATTTGGTTGCATGAGTATAATTAATTATCATAAACTAATCAAGAATAGTTGGCCTCTGGTGACATTTGTTTTGTTAACATGCACTTTACTTTTAAAGATTTAGAGAAACAATTGGCCCAATTCTCCACCGGGAGAGATGGAATTAAGTCAAGAAGACATATAATTACAAGTAATTCTTAGTTTTAAACCTTGTTTCTCTATTACTAAGGCAAAATAATTTTCCCCCAATAATTCCATGAATAGCTGGCTAAAATAGTCTGTTTATATAGATATATTTGTGTTTAGAAAAAATCAAAGTTAACTCAATCAAAGACAATTAGACTTCTCAAAAAGCTTTAGAGTGGTCTGGGAATACAAAGCCATAAAATGTATTCCAAGAATCTTAAGATATATCATAAAATATATTCAATAAAATTTCTAAGATCTAATAAAAATAAAAGGCAGATGACCAGTCTAGAAGACAATTATTTTTATTGATATTGGCTGCTACCAAATCTTATTTATTTGACTAACTTCATTTTGTAGTAATAACGTATATGAAAACTGACAGTTACATAGAATAAAGAAGAAACAGTCAATATCAGCTCATTTCTGATTCAAAGAGTTTCTTCTTTCAACCATACATTCAATATTATCTTAATTTTTTATTCAAAGACAGTCCATATTTTGATTTTATTTCAGATAAAACCTTTTTGGATATATATGGTTGTAAATCATGCTTTCTCTAGAGAATACCAGTACTTGTAGAAATAAACTGATTGTTTATATAAATCATATTTGTCATATCAATAAAAAAGAGTTTTCTGTCAGTCAATATCTATCCTAGCTAGATTTTAGGGTGTTATTTAAATCGATGGGAACTTTGTACAATAAAGGAGGCTGCTTGCAAATAAATTGTTGACCCAGGGATAATGAAAGCCAAGAGTTATCAAAGCCCTCAAAAACTTTTACAGCCATCATCACCATATTGTTGATAAGTATGATGTCTCTGTGTCCAAAATTACTATGAATATATTTGATGGCCCATAGTTTCATGTTCCTTTCATTCTCAATTTTGATTTTACATGTGGTGGGTGGGAAAAGGGGTGGTTATCCTTCCAGAGCACCCAGTCTCACTTCCTTGATGGAAGTTCACATGTTTCACTTAATTTGCCAGATTCAAAGTTTTTACTTTGCTTTGGGATTGTAATTTAGACACGGATTAGCATGTTTGTTTTGTGATTGTGATTTGGACACGGTCATTGGTATGTTTGTTTTTGCTTTAATGAGACACTGAAGAAAACCACTGAAAATAACAAACTTGTGTATGATTGCATGATCTTATACTTATACTAACTATGATAAAAAACTTTTGTGTTTCTCTGTTTTTCACTTTCAGAGAAATCAAATTGAGAGAAAAATTTATGGTACAATTTTATACTTAATTATGAATAAAATGATTTAGCTGTTTTTAGCTTAAACAATTTACATCAAAATAAGAGGATTCTGTGTTTCATAGTAAAATCGCATAGTAAATTTTTAGTTAATACTAAACTAGACAGTGTTCAATCTTATTCTGTTGTAAATTCAACATAAAATTATTATTTTAGTTTAACTAAGTGTATCCTGGGAGCAAAATATATTATAGGGGTCAATTATTTTAGTTTTAAGTTGCATAGCATTAATTACACTTGACATAACCATTTTGAGTGATTTGAATAATGCAAAACTTTTGTCATCCAACTGGTAACCTTCTATTTAATTGGTGAGCTTTATTGATGAGACATTATGTCTTTCTTGAGTCTGGACATGATTGTTACCTCATGGGATTTGAGTGCTTGGCAGATGATGATTGTCTTATAATAACCATCAACATGTCAACAAGACTATGGTACTATTTTTAGCCAGTCTGTTCTAGTTATAGAATAAACCAAAGGAGAAAATTTGGGAAGCATGGTTATCGGCCCAAATTTGTGAGTAAAATAAATCCAAACAAATCAACTGTTCTTATGCATGTCTTTAATCTCTGTTAGCTATATGAGTAAAGGTACGAGTATAATAAGTATAGATGATTTCCGAGATTGGGCCATTTTTGGTGGTTCATGGCTCAACTCCTTTACATCATGACTTCAATTTGCAGTAAGGTTTAGAGGTTCTAAACCACAGTTTGTATTGTTATAGTTATTAACAACAGTCAACCGGCATTTCAAGGAACTGTTTCACCCCTAATTAATAACAACTTCACAATACTGCTTTTATCATATCTTATCTAAAGTACCATGTAATATTTTAATGTTTATTTCCAATAGAAACTCTTGATCATTTTCCTGAGTGCTGTTGTTTACATTGCAATGATAAAGACTCCTTAAAATTAATACAGCCAAACCTGTCTATAAAGGCCACCCAAGGGAACCTGTCAACGTGGCTCTTAAGGACAGGTGGCTCTTTCATACAGGCTCAAATAACCTAAATAAAGAGCAATTGGAATAAAATGTTACTGGCCTTTAAAAGCAGGTGGCTCTTATATAAAGGTGGCCTTTAAGGCAAGTTTGACTGTATGTATAAGAGTGATGTGAAATAAGTCAAGATATTGTGGGTCTGTTCTGGGATTGTAGAGGAAATTGGAATGCATGTAGAAAACCATCAATCTTTGACAAGCGAAATGACAGAATTCTCACACTAGGATCTGTCCCTGGTGAGATTTGAACCTAGGTCATGAGAGGTACTGTGATCTGTAAGCCAGGGCTATAGACCACTTGGCCACTGCCCCCCAATATGTATAAGGATGTGAATCATATTGAATACTTTTTACATTTTATAAAACCATTCTGATCATACATTTTTCCCATTCATTAGATGTTATGATGAAAAAAAACATACTGCCTGGAAATAATGTAGTAATTTTTGTTACAATACCTGTAATTTCCGAGGTAGACTCCATCAGGATTCAGCATTGGTACAATTTTAAATACAATGTGTTCTCGTAATGTCTTGGCGATTGGATGGTTGCTGATTAAGAAGTCAATAATACCTGAAGTTAAAAACATATAATATGTAAAAACAGTAAGATCAGTTTAAAGTCATTAAAATGGAGTTTTTCTGCATAACCTATGATATCCAGCAATGTTTGTCATAAATTCCCAAAATAATGTCCACTTTTTTCGAGAAAATATCACCTTCTTTGATTCCAAATTTCAATGAAAATAATATTTTCACACAAACATTATGGGGTATCATGTGGTAAATTTTTACAATTCAAGATAAAACACCATGACACACATCAAATGCAGTTCTTTCACCTGGGCAAACTCTGGTGCTGCTCATCCTGACAAACATAGATGCAGGTGTTTTAAAACTGTAAATTATCAGGACTTGCCTTGGCACACATCGGATGCAGGCATTTTACCTGGATGGACTCTTGACAAACATACGATGGTGTTTTACCAGGGGGAGTTATTAGATCTTACCTTGACAGACATAAGAAGCAGGTGTTTCACCTGGGTGGACTCTGGCAGTAATAAACACTATACGTTTTGTTTCTTCTGGGTCTAGGTTATCTGGATTTGTAATAGTTATCATGTCAAGCCGTCTCTGTTGCTGTAATAATAGCAAAATAACAATAAATAAAACAAGATGACCAATGGGCCTGTGCTGCTCACCTGGATATAGGAACACTAACTTGTATATATTTACAGATATTTGGTCTGTGTGTAAATACTGTAAATGTTTAAATCTTTTAATCTTTTAGCCTGTTAATGCACATCTAAATCTCATGGATCATCTTGTGGACTATGATCATGTATGTTTCCATTCCTGGTAGCCAAAATCGCCATTGTGTATGCTTTCAACATTAGAAAATCCAATTATCATACCAGATTATACAATCTCTACAGCTTAACCTCACCAACTTTAAAAACAATGATGGTTTGCTTTTATCTTGTGTAGAACTGATCCAATAAAATGGCAGTTGCCTTGAAGTGAATGGTTAGGGGTCGAAATCCCACTGCGGTCTGTAAGCCAAAAGCTTTACACAATTGGCAAGTGAACTAGGTTTTATGTCGTCAAGATTATTTCACTCATATCAAAATGTCATCAGCTACTTGAACTTTTTGTATAGTGGCAGAAATGTATACCTTTTTAGTGTGTCAATGACAATGAGCAGCAAGTTTGTGACTGGCAAAAGAACAGTCACTTCCCATTTTTAAATGAAGAACATCATTATAGGATATAAATACAAGAGCTAATAGATTCCTAATTCCTCAACAATAGCTATAAAGGGGGAAACGCACAAAAAACTTTAAACATGATGTTTACCATTGGCACTAGAGGGAATGCTAGCTCTCCGTTTTTGTCTAATGAGCTACTGGTAATAACAATGTAAGTTCTTAAAAATATATGTATACATACCACAGTCAAACAAAGCAGCTCTCGTGTAAAAAAATTAAAGTTTTTCTTTTCAAGATTGTCGAGATAATTCTGTAACCGTGTGTATGAGTAGGGATAACAGTATGAGAACTGATATATGTCATCTTCTCTATCGAAACAAAATGCGAATGACATGACGTAATTTTTCCTGTGGTCTGGACATCGGTAGTAGTAAACATGTTTAGCTGGTATTCTCACCCTTTAAACAAAAAAATACATATTTTAAATTTCTTATTCTCATCCTTCAAAACAAAAAGAAATACACATTTTAAATTTCATACAGAATCCATTGCAACCATTTTATCAAAGACAAAACATGGTAGTGTCAAGCAAGTCTCAAAATCTCTATTTAACATAAATGTCAAATTAATTAAAACATAATCCTAAACGAATAAACATTGTAATACTGCCTGCAAGTCTCATTTGAAGTATCAAATAAAGTAACCTCTGAAATTAGAGGGGGCCGTAATGGTTGAGTGGTAAAGTGTTTCGCACTTAGAATCACAGCCTCTCACTGCCTAGATTTGAATCCTATTCAAATACTAGTGTGAGAAAGTTTGTCAGTTTGCTTGCAAAGGTTGGTGGTTTTCTCCAGGTAATCCAGTTTATCCACCATCCCTGAACTGACTGCCTCAATATGAGTGAAAGAATCGTGACTGCCTTGTAAAACAGTTACTCCACTCAATCCTGTAATTAGGTATTAGAAATAGGACTTTGCTGCTGTCACATCAAATAATCCAATTGTTTTGAGACATCATTTGAGACCGTTTCTATAAACTTTCTAATAAAGGTTGTTCCTGTACCCAGACATCATTGATCAATGCAGGTTACATTACAAGGCTTACTGATCATATAAGACAATGGTGTAACTAGTCTGAACACATTACAGGGGTTCAAAATTATATTTTGTAATGGAACGTCCAGAACTTCTTGCCTTTATTTTTGGCAGATCCCACATAAAGTTTTTAAAAGTTCAATATCAACATTGAAAGTTCCATGTAAAATTATCATATTGGAAAAAGCAGTATTACAGAAGCTGCAGGTCCACCAGACTTTTACGGTTTAAATATCAAGAGTCCCAATGTAAAAGCAGAAGGTCCACATGCTCTGACCTGGGGAATTTTGAACCCCTGCATTGTTAATTTCAAACAGCTGATTTACACTTTATGATAAACAGATTGCAGTATCTAGCATCAGATTTCTATTTTATTTGTTATTTAGAATGTGGTGGTTTAAAACTAACTATCTAGACAAATTGTCTTTTTACAGAATACATGTATCGTCACTTTTTATTAATCAGCAAATTTCTAGCTGTTGGCTATATCCATAAGGCATAAGTTTCAGCAATTTAAAAACATCTCTGCCATTGAAAATTTTTACTAAATAGAAAATATGTTACATGTAAAAATTTTGTTGAAAACTTGTGAACATGTCAAATACATTATTTATTAATTTTAAAAAATACAACCTGTTACTGTGTCAAATTTCAATTTTTTTAAATAAAAAAACTTTCAAACAACAGTTTATTTTTCGGCTGACAAATGTCAATGATTGATATGTTTTACTCAAATGTCAAGATAAGAAGACTATTGTGTTAAAAAAATGGGGAATTTAGTTATAATCATCATTATACCATAGATAATTGGAGTCCAATACCTTAAGTCTGCTACTAACAGACCAATGGGACCAAATATGACTAGCAAAATATTTGTGATTTATGTCAATTATCTACAAAAATTGAGTTAATAGATTTACTAGTATGGCCTGTATCAGTGGAGTACAATCATAGTTTTTAATGCCCAAGTCAAATTTCTTTCAATTATTTTGCAAGATGGTGGCAGAAACTATAGTCTATAGCACTGTGAGATGAGAAGACCACAAACTGACAAACCCTCTTACAATATCAACCAGCCCAAGTGGGATTCAAGCCTAGGTAATGGGAGGTGCTGTGGTCTAAAACTCTGCACTTAAGATCACTTTGCCACCAAAGCCCCTGCACCAGTGAACATTTGTTAGGAAAAGTATATCTGTGGTTGGTCCAAGCAAGGTGGTTAAAAAATCAATTTTAAGGGCCAAGAATAAATTAATACATTATACATGTAAATATTACCATTTGGGTCTGCTCGTTGATTTGACCATTGGTGACATTCCATCTCTGTATAAAGACTTTGTTTTACTAAAATTCACGATGTTAAAAATCACCCTCTGTAATAAAATCAGAAATGCAACTTTGAATTAGAAATTCATAGATTTTTTAATTTGTCAATTAGAATGACAATAAAATTCAAAAGGATATGTTACCATGGAAATACAATATACATACACTAATGTCAAAACTGATGTAACAGCTGGTAAATAAATTAGATTGATATATCACTTATTGATAAGAATTACCTACAAAAATAGACTATAATCATTAACATGTCTTACAACATTTTAACCATACCTGTTACATTATATTTTAAAATTTTTTAGACTTTGTAATAAATTGAAATATGAATGTAATGTCCTAGATGCCAAATATTTTCCATAATACAGTAAAACCTCGTTATAACGCCATAATTTGTCCAGGCAAAATTTGGCGGTATAACGAGTTTGGCGATAAACTGAGGGAAACACTCATGGACCTGGAAACCGGAAGTGTATATCGTATTCTAAAATCTGAATCTGAAACGGTAATGGTAGAAATAGGAAAACGGCAATGAATGCGTTATGTTTGTAAGTCGGGATTGAAATAAAATGTATGTAGTGTTGTATTTTAAAGCACAAAGTGTAAAATACAAGAAATAAAGCAAAATACATCATCATATCTTGAGGACAGGCATTATTAAACCACATATCTGAATGCATGGCACTCCTGTGCCGTTTTCTCGGTGTTCCGCCATCATCATTATCGTCAAATTCTTGAAAAGTTTCCTTATTGGCGATTAAATCGCCCACTGTATGCCTTTTAACATAACGATGTGAAAAAGTCAGCAACTGTTGAGGTGCCGGTGGTACCATATCTACTCTTTTGATCTTTATTTAAGAACTGACAAAGTTAGAAATCTCACCTGATCTCCTTTGACATTTTCTACTGTAAAATTAAACCAAACTCTAAACCTAGGATTACATGTATCTGGTCTGATGAACAAATCATACTCAAACTCTGTTATGTAATCAACACGCCCAAGATTTCCTACAAATATAAAGTACGGAAGTTAAAGATAAAGGCAATAGAACTTCCTCATCAATAGAACTTTTTGTTTGAATTTCAAGAAAAAATTTTAGGAGACCTATCTTTATGATAAAGGCCACTACAGTAGCTCAGTTGTAGAGTGCTGGCTTTATATGTGGGAGGACATGGGTTCAAACCCTCTGCCCGGGTCTGACCAAGACTTGAAAATAGGTAGCGACTGTTTTTTGCCAAGCACTTTGCAGTTAGAAATGAAAGTCACAGAGTCCTTCGAAAGAGACCTTAAAAACTGATGTCCCATGTCATGGCAGGCATGGCATGTTAAAGAACCATACCTGTTCATTGCCTTTAGCACAATGCAAAAGTAAAAATTTCTGCCATTTCACCTATAGCTGGGGACCTCTTGATATAAGTAAAATACTCTTGACTGGGACGCAATACCCCATTAAATCAATCAGTGTGATGATGAAACAAGAATTACTTACAAGTCATGCTATCTAAACCTTGTTGGCAAGGTGAAAAATTTCAAAATATGACAAAACACATAATCCTATATAATTGTAGATCTATATCAAATAGTGACACTCGTAAAGTAACACCATGTCTCACCTTTATTCTTACATATAAGGTGGGAGGAAACCCTATAAAAATCTGCTTCTTAGCTACGTGCCAAACCAAGGACTGAACAGACTTGTTGAATGATAAGCAAGTATTCTATCATCCAAACCAAAAATTCCAGGGGTTCAAAATTGTTATATAATGGATGGTCCAGGGCCCTTTTGCCTTTATTTTTGGCAGGAACCATACAAAGCTTTGAAAGTCCAATATTAACATTGAAAGATCTATGTGAAATTATGTTATCATGCAGTATTATCCTTGTAAAAAAAAACCTGTCAGGTCTATCAGACTTTTACAGTTACAGTACCAATATATTATCAAATACTGTAGGTCAGGACCTCAGACCCAGGAAATTTTGAACCACTGAAATCTGGTAGAAAATCACTCGTATACACAACTAATACACACTAATCAGCTCAGTTCCGATACATTGATATAACAGTCGACAAAAGCCATAAATAAATGTAGAAAAAAATAAACGAACAATATGTAACAGACTAAATGCTTTTTTTCATCACCATTTTAAGGAAGGCTTACCACTTTCAAAACAAGCATCAAATATAAGATGCCCTTTCTTTGGTCTGCCATTATATCCAGGCGGTACAACTGCAAATTTGTTTACATTGCCAACAACCGGCTCTTCTGTACTATCCGATTCACTCCCTACAAGGAACAAAATATATTGTAAAAGTAACATCCAATATCTGTAATAATAATAATAATAATAATAATAATAATAATAATAATAATAATAATTTATCTACAAGATATAAGTAGTATAAAGTGTTAGTTAGCATTTGGATTTAATATAAAATAGAAAATCTATTTTAGTTACTACTGTAAGTTCCATATTGTTTTACATTGTACCAAGGCAAATTTTATATCAAAAAGCCTAATTAGTTCAAATTATACTAAATAGTGCAAGTATTTCTGATCAGCTTACAAGTCTAAGAGAATACTTATCTATAATTATAACACCAAAAAGATCTTGAATTTTCCGGCTGACAAGTATATCAGAGCGACAAATCTCTGGTCAGGCTTTATCTGGAATATGGAGCAACAACTTCCCTGAGCATGCCCCCCCCCCCAAAGGAAATAGAAAAAGCAGGGATTTATCAGGGTCTTTTGGGAAAGGGACCTAAAATTGGGAAAAACTATCAACTTTTTGTTCATTTTAGGAAAACTTGGACATCAATTTTGATGCCATTAATGATTAAATCTAATGCTTTTAACTTGATGTACGAGTTTGTCATCATCGCATAATTTTTGCCAGTTTACTTTCAATCTCAATGTCAGGAGTCGGTTTACTCCAGCCTCAGAAGCCTTTGATGTAGAAGCAGTATTTTCATCTTGCCTTGCAGATGTTGTTTTAAAATAATCTAGAATCTTTTTACTTGATTTTGCATCCTCCGTCTTGAGGCGCTTTGTGTAATACTTGCTATTATGTGACATTATGGAGTTATTGAATCATGATCTCTTAAGTGTTTGTTGCTACGCTTCAGATAATGAATACATGTAGTCATACATTTGATACAAATGCATAGCTGTTGCCAGTGTTTAACTGAAAAACTGGTACCAGATGATAAATCACTCATATACTTAATGACCCTGAATATCATAGCGAGGAACCTGTTTATGAATAAAAACAACACAATTTTCTAATTGGGAATTTTCTCAGCCGATTTTGGGAAAATTAAGAAAAATCAATGTTTTTTTCCATTGGGAATGGGGACAAATTTCGGCCCTAAATAGACCCTTGATAAATCCCTGAAAAGGTACAAAAAATCCCACAATGACTTCCATCAGTTCATATCACTTGTAGTTTTGTGGTGGGCACAATGTCTGTATGTTGTAGCTATATAGCTACATGGTATAGTATGTATTACGTACAGGTTAAGAGACGTTACTACTGTCTCACCTATGAGGTACCTTTAAGGCAAAACGGTAGAGCGATCACCTTACAAACGGGCGTCCAGGTTCGATTCCTGGCGCGGGGGAAAGGAATTTTATATCAAATTTTTCATTGTAACTAGCATTTACGTTACAAGTAGCGCCCACTTAGAGACCCTGCCTGAATGGGGGCACCCACCAAAGTGCAACCGCAGGAAAGATACCAATAATAAAATTGAAAAATATAATGTTTCAGTCTATAAATGTGTTAGGATAATGTCTTCAAGGGATGAAGACTAAAGTGGAGGTATGTAAATGTAGCGATATAGCTACATGGTATAGTATCCTCAAGTGCTCTAACTTCGTGGTAGCGTCAAGTTCGTGGCATTTTGTTTACACCGGATATCAATCATAGGAAGCACATCACTGCACATGTTCAAAGTCAAAAAGACGCCATAAGTGTTCAACTTCCTATTTTCGTTAGAAAAAATTCAAAATATGTTTAAAAATTACGAAAATATTTAAAAATATCGGAAATTTTAATTTTTAGACAAATTTTACTATTCCCAAATTATAGTATCTTAAACTATCTCATTATTTTTTCGTCACGTAAAATAAATCAAGATGTAAACTATGTCGTCTGCAAATAGAGTCTCTGACTTATTTATCTGATCCTGGTTTGAAACATTTAGTACCAGGTAAATATAGTTTGTAATGAAATCAAAAACGTGTGATGCTTACGCCATTTTCAGTAAAATATTATGCATTTTCACTATATAATATGATGTAAAAACGGGTGTAAAAACGAGGTCAATTGCTCATGTCATACCGGAAGTGTATGATCGTTTTTTCTTGTTATAAATTTTATTTTTTAACTAATTCTGTTGTTAATCTAAACTAGACTACTTAAAATATATTTTTTCAGAGAAAATCAGTTTTTTAGAAATTGATCACGTAAAATCATGTGATACGGGAGACCTCCCACAAACTTTCCACACATTCTTCAAAATAGCATATAACCCGAGGGTATTGTTTACAAACGATGTTTACCGGTATGTAACGAAAATAACCGAGGTTATTTCCGATTTTGAAACTGATTTGACAAGAAATTTGAAGTAAGACTCAAATGGTTATTGTTTGCTGACGATTGCCCATTAATTTTTTGACACAAACTGTTAGTACCACGAACTTAGGACACACGAGGATATATGTACTATGTATCCTCCAGTGCTCTAACTTCGTGGTAGCGTCAAGTTCGTGGCATTTTGTTTATACCGGATATCAATCATAGGAAGCACATCACTGCACATGTTCAAAGTCAAAAAGGCGCCATAAGTGTTCAACTTTTCATTTTTGTTAGAAAATTTTTAAAATATGTTTGAAAATTACGAAAATATGTAAAAATATCTTTAATTTCAATTTTTAGACAAATTTTACTATTCCCAAATTATTCTTAAACTATCTCATTATTTTTTCGTCACATGTAAAATAAATCAAGATGTAAACTATGTCGTCTGCAAATGGAGTGTCTGACTTATTTATCCGATCCTGGTTTGAAACATTTAGTACCAGGTAAATATAGTTTTTAATGAAATCAAACACGTGTGACACTTATGCCATTTTCAGTAAAATATATGCATTTTTCACTATATATATGATGTAAAAACGGGTGTAAAAACGAGGTCAATTGCTCATGTCATACCGGAAGTGTATGATCGTTTTTTCTTGTTATAAATTTTATTTTTTAACTAATTCTGTTGTTAATCTAAACTAGACTACTTAAAATATATTTTTTCAGAGAAAATCAGTTTTTTAGAATTAATCACGTAAAATCACGTGATCCGGGAGACCTCCCACGAACTTTTCACACATTCTTCAAAATGGCATCTATCTGGAGGGTATTGTTTACAAACGATGTTTACCGATATTTAACGAAAATAACCCAGGTTATTTCCGGTTTTGAAACTGATTTGACAAGACATTTGAAGTAAGACTCAAATGTTTATTGTTTGTTGACGATTGCCAATTAATTTTTTGACACAAACTCTTAGTACCACGAACTTAGGACACACGAGGATATAGGTTAAGAGACGTTAAAACTGTCTCACCTATGAGGTACCTTTTAGGCGATCCGGTAGAGCGCTTGCTTTATAAACGGGCAACCCGGATTACATTCCTGGTGCCGGGAAAGGAAATTTTATATCTAATTTTTCATTGTAACTAGCAGTTACGTTACAATGTGCACTTTTTTTCTTAGAATTTGTATCAGTACATTTTGAGTGGACATCTTCATGGACAGAATATTCTATAATCATTTTGCAAAATAAGTATTTTCAGTTCCAATTAAGGTGTAACAGGTGAAATTTAATTCAGAAAATGTTTCAAATGTTACGTCGAGTGTGCATGTCGGGAGGGGGGGGGGGGGGGGTAGAGAATTTCTTGTCTTGTCCGATTTAGTAGGTTGACAACGACCACCTTATTTAAATTGGGCAATCTATAATGCTTTTCATTCTTATGGACATAGGTCAAATGACTAAAAGCAACATTTTCATTTTCAACCATTAAAACATGTAAACAAACGTGGCTGGAAAGCGTGATGGGGATCCAAGCAACTGTAAACAAACCCGAATCGCCTTTCTTGTCGGCCATTTTTCCTTCCCGTCATTCCCCGATAACCTGTCAACATGGATGACGTACTGTAAAGCACATTGACCATTTCGAAAACACGACAGGGGAGATAACACCTATGAACGAAAACGAGGCTTGGGGGGGCAAGCTACATCCGTCCAGTATAGTTGCAGCGTAGAATATGACGATTGAAACGGAGAAAAAAAGACTTTTGTTGTACCCCAGGTTGTACAAAAGTCTTAAGTATATCACAATCTTCACAATTTATAATCCAAAAATATTTGTCAAACAGTTTTGATTATTAAAGCATTTATTTGATGTATTTATTACAGCCGAAAATCATCTGTCAAAATTACTGGACAGTAGATATCAAGAAAATGAATTTCATCTTCTATAGAATTACTATAACATTTAGTGCATAATTTATCTTTTTTTCTATTTTTGAATAACGTCCAATTTCAATTTTTTATCTGTGATGTAATTCTTAATCTGGTTATATTTAAATAATCAGGCCCCGGTTTCACTATCATTCCTTAGCTAAGATTTTCCTTAACTTAAACCTTGCAAACTAGTTTCAATTTTTCAAGTATAATTTTGTTAATTTTGAAGATATGGAGGAATTTAATGTGTCATTTGTAAGATCACCTCTAGAATAAAACATTTGCATTTAGTTTTGATAAAAATATTCACTAGTAGTTCCAAAAAGAGATTAACAAAATTTGCTAAATTTAAGTTAAGGAAAATCTTAGCTAAGGAATGATTGTGAAACCGGGGCCAGTTTTGTTTTCCTTATATCTGTGTATGGCTAATGTAAAATTTAATATTTTATAATGTATTAAAATCAGTTTGGCAGTCTTTTTTAAGGTAAAATAAACAAAAATTTTCGAAAGAATGAAACTTTACTCTAAAAATCTTCATATTTAATTTGATCAACGCCCGTGACGTTTAATAGAGTCTTTAAAGTATTCTGTGTTCAACGTCGCTGATTATATATATCACATTTCTTCTTCCTTATTTAACTTTTTTTTTCATTTTAAGAGGTTCTGAATATATTAAACAAATTTAAACCGCACAAACATTTTTAACTGTTCATTTTGAAAATTTTATATTTTGATTATTTTTTATTATCATAATTTCATTCTGTAAATATTTCTCGAAGTCAGAACTTCTGTAATAGAAAATTACTGGAACCGAGAATCTTTATTTCAAAAGTGATAGTTTTGACTTGTACGAAAGTGTATATTACATATTTTTACCCACAGGTAAAGGTTGCTAATTAATGTTGATAATCTGCATACCTTATCAACAGACGCGGTAACTTATTGATAACGGAAGCAAATAACAAATTCCCATTGGATCAGATGATAGTATATTATACGTGGAAAATGTACCTACATGGTGTTAATCTCATTAACAGATTAATTAATTACCTTGATTTATGATGAATATTATGATTCTGAATTACTAGTACCCACACTAGTTTTGAAACTGCCGTGAATTAATACTTCTAATTTCATGACTTCGTATAGTTAATGACTGTGTATTCAAATAAATAAATAAATAAATAAATAAATAAATAAATAAATAAATAAATAAATTCATTCATTCATTCATTCATTCATTCATTCATTCATTCATTCATTCATTCATTCTAAACTTACCGTTGAAGAGCACATGAAATAAAATTCTGTGACGTTGAACCAGCTACAATTATAGATGTTTGAACTATATTCTCAAAATGATTTTTAATTTTAATTTTTATTACTATTATTATTTTTTGTTAAAAAAGACTTTATAATGAAATAAAATTCAAATTCTTTAATTTCTAAAACGGAAAACTTTGGGTGTAAATTCTGTAACGATATGCCGGTTACCTGTGAAATACCGGTAAAAATCCGGCGTAGAATTTTGTCATCTTTAACGCAAATTGGAAGCAAAAATCGTTTATAAAAATGTAAAAATATCCTGAGAAACAACAAATGTCGAAAAATGTAACCATAATCAAGATTTTGGAAAAAGGGTGAAATACAGGCAATTTTTTAAACAAAAATAGAAGGAAAGACATCAGATATAAAAATAATTTTTACACCATAGGCACGGGATTATTTCGATCTTTTATAACTTATGATAACAAATTGATGGTTTAATGGTAAAAAATACTTTTTCAACGATTTAATTCACGTTCCTTCATAATTTAATTACTGTAAATCGGAACTTGAGCTATTCGGGGTCTATCGATGAGGAAAAGTTGTAATATGGCAAGTGAGTGGTTTATTTATTTTTTTTAAATAGAAACAATTACTAGTTCTTACTCTCAACTAATAACTGTTTTTACTTATTTATATACCACTTTATTTGACACATAGGAAAGATATATCAACTACAGATAAATTTACAAACGTAGACATCTTTTTTTTTAACAGCCGTGTCAACTTTCGGTTTCCTTTTTGGTTGCTGTAATTTAAATAATTTCTACAAATAAATGATTAATACACACCGTTTCACTTTCTGTATTATTTTATTTCTTTTATTCGTCATAATTGTTGGTGAAAACGATAACGAAGAACTACTAATTCACAATTTTCGACAGCTTAACCGCATCTCAATGTAGTCTTTCTTCAGCAACCTGTTGGACTTGCCCCCCACGAGACTTAAACGAGACTTCGGTAGACGCGAGACTTTGTGTTTTCGAAATGGTGAATGGAAATTTTTTACGGGAAATATTGACATTGTAAATGCACATTCGAATTTGAATATATGGAAAATAAACTAACATACGTTTTATTTGAATATATTAAGGGTTAATTACAATTGTTTAATACAAATAAACCTCAGAAAATTAATGATGCCAAAAAAAATTGACAATTGATTCCCGCCACATGCTTGAAGATTCTGTTCACCGACTGAAAATAAATATATTCATGCGCAAAAATAAATAATCCACCAATTAAACGATTATCGATAAATATTCATTGCTCCTAGCCAATCAAATTACACTGGATTGTTTAAATAAGACTGATTCTCTATGTTGATTCTCAATTATCGGAAAATTGATTTTTGTCATATTATGTTAATTAGATCATGACGTATAAATTTTGCGTTTGAATATTCTTGCGTTTATTTTCGTTCTGCCACTGATGGTTGGGGATTAGGTTTGTGTAGTAGTGTGCAACAAATTTTATTTTTATGTTTTAATTGGTTTAACATCAGTTTTGGTATAATTGGATGATATTTTTACTTTTTCAAAAGTTTATTGGATTCATATTTAAAGAGAATACCAGACGTGATTCACACAAATATTCGCCATTTTTTCGTGGCACCAGTGATCAGCATCATCATCATTTCATGTCCATTTTCTTTGGATTTTTGTTTCTTCACTTCAGCTGATAAAAAATCCGTTTTCATTGAAAGGTAAGTTTCACGAAATATGTCGAATAAAAATGTACAGTTATTTCATTCTCGATTACCGTGTAATCCCATCACAGTAGTGTTGGTGAGTCTGAACAGGAGCGAAAAAAAATTCACAGTAGCAGGTTAGCAGCAAGTAGGCTGTTGAAATCAGTAGACATGTCGAATATCTCTTTACCAAATTATACCATTCCCCTGTTCCCTATCTTCAGACTCTACCTGCGAATATTTGTCCGGTGTCCGTTACAGTTGATTACTACCACGCACGAGCGATTTTAATTTGACAGTCGACCTGGCACGTGGCAAGTACCGTTGGGCGCACGCTGGATATTGGACTATTTTTGTTTAGGGTTTACAATAAAAAATATTATAATTATCGGGTTATCGTTAGCGGCTTTTTTGTATTAAATGTCACTGCTTTTTATTATTTAATAAATTTTTAATGAACTAAATATCTTAGTGTATGTGTTTTTATGTAATTAAAGACAATATCGGTACTGCAATTCAAGCTATCCATTTCATTGTGATGAATAATAGAGGTGTGACGAGAAGTCGATAGACTCGGGAGAAACGCGCCATCTGTTTCATCCCTTGAACAATGACGGATAAAATTACATTCGAGTTCTTTAGAAAATTTGTATACATGTATGCATAGATCGTCCGACGAATATATTGGGAGAATAAATAATGTTATCGATCTTTATTAGCGGTACTTCTGTTTGGGTAAACATAGGTAATAACGGGTGTTTTTCTTTTTAATAAAATTTGATTATGTTCCATCAAGGTAGCCTCTGGGCTCTAAGAGAAAAAAGACTTTGTTTGAGATCATTCATGTAATGAACTATTTAGCTACCGTTGTACGAGTCCGATGCGCTGGCGCGTGCCACGGAAATTTAACGCACGCTGATTGGTTGATTGGGACATCTGGAGGTGTTATCCCACATTGGAAATATTTATTGAGGTCATAAGCTACTGTCACATATGCGTTGCTGAGTCTAAGTAGTCGTTTGAATTTTACAAGACTAGCGTTAGCTTTTCTTTTGTTTGTTTATTTTATAGTTATTTTTTGTGTACAGATTTTTATTTAATACATGCAGGTATGTAACATTAATTTTTATTTCTTATTCACTTGTTTTGTTTTTATCATGTTAAACTTGAAAATAAAGTGAAAGAATGATAGAAATTTTTCATTGATTTTTTTGTGTTCTAGATCATCAAGAAATACCATTGTGCTGATCTCCCATACTAACAAAGAACATGATCTCCTTCAACATGATGAACCTACAACAGCAGCAAAAACTTGTAAATATATTTATTTTATTTCAATAAGTTTAACAATTCTTTGTTCATTAACTAACCGTTCATTTACAATACAAAGAGTTTTTACAATGGTTATAATTTTAACTAATATTTTAATTGTTTTTTTTAATAATAATAATAATAACTTTTATTGGAAAACTGAAATATACAGTGTCATCCATTACATGATATAAAACATAGAAATCAAATATATAAACATAACAGTACATATAATTGTGACAATCACTCTCCGCAATTTAATGAATTACAAACATTTCTGATTAAGGAAATACCTGATGTCGGTCCATCAGTGCAATACTGGATTAGCTAGTAAAAAAATTAAATTTACATATCTTTGACACAATTTTTATACTTTTTATCGTTGAATGGGTAATGGAAGTTTGACTAGGATATAATTATGTTACTATTAGTAATTAACAAGTTAGGCTTTAATTAGTTAAGATATGATTATGACAAATTTAAATCGGTTGCACTTTTTGTGAACAAAGAAATTTCATTTTTTGGATTTTCCTCTAAAATAAGACATTTTCTGCCTCCATTACTAAGTTGATCTTTATCTGTGAATTTTGTACCAGCAGTAAGGTTCATGTTTCATATTTCATCTCTTGGCTATAAACACAAGAGTTGTAACACATCACAGTAACTGACATTAACATATGTTACTTAGATCATCACTTATATAAAATGTTGGGAGAAGATGAGATAGACAAGAAGTTGTAATGTGTAAAGGTGTAACAGCTTGATGCTTCATACAATTTACACATGAATATAATAATAATACACCACATATATGATCCTGGGGGCTCATAATCACATGCATATGAAATGAATTATGAATAAGTATAGGGCTATTTATAAAGATAAAAAGTTTGAAAGCAATTTTTAGAAAGTTTGGAATTTATTGAAAAAATTGCATTGGTCAGCATTATTAAAGTAAAAGGAAGAAAACCCTATTCATAATTTATTATATAAAACAATGGTTTTATTCTAGGAATTAATTGTAATACAAAGAAAATCATAAAGAACCATATTTTTACAATAATAATATATGTAATTGTAAAGAGACCAGTGATGCATTTGTATTGATAATAATTCAAAATGTACTACTTGAAAAATTGGGGGGGGGGTGTATACAAAGATGCATAAGAATATATAAAATAGATGAAAGAAATGGTGAAAATTTCGAAACCACATGTGATGTAAAGAGGTTAAATAAAAAATACATTCATTGTCATCCATCAATGGTTATCGATCTAGCTTCTTTTATGTCCCAGAAAATTGAAAAAATATATACAAATAGTATATACAATGTAGAGGTATTTTAATGTTGAAAATTGTCTTTGATGTTGACCAAATTATGAATTTGACAAAATTATTACCATAATTATTTTCTTCCCACCATTCCTGGATTCAGTGTTTAAAACAAATAAAAATTATATAAACCCTCAAGGGGGTGGGGGAGGGGGGTATTGAAAATATATTTTCATCTTCAGCGTTGTGTGATATGTCTGTCACTTTTAAACTTGTGAGTCAAATATAAAATAATTTTGTGTTTTTGATTAGTGGTCCTGCACTTCTGTCTCGTTTCTTATATTTTGTTGATGCTTCTTTAAGGCACTGTCATTTACATTGAATAAAATTTCCTGTTTCTATATAAGGTTCGAAGTTATTACCAACTTTTTGGTCCAAATAACATCTTCTATTGACTTTGACTTGACTTGAATGCATCTGAATTCCATGGGGAACAAAGGGCCACAACAACACCCATTTTGCTCTATTACAGTATTGAGTAGTCATATATTCACAATATAATACATGTATTGATTTTGTTTGATCATTTCTGGCATTCTTTTACAGATAACACAACCTCCCTGTGAGCTGCAAATGGAGGCACCACTGCAAATCCATCAAAATGGGGGAACAATATCCCCCTCATCAACAGGATCACATGATGATATTAGCAAGACAAATCTTATAGTCAATTATTTACCACAGACAATGACACAGGAAGAAATCCGAGCATTGTTCTCCAGTATCGGTGAAGTGGAAAGTTGTAAATTGATCAGGGATAAACCCACAGGTCAGTAGTATTGATGATATCATACTGTACTCATTAATAGTGGGATGATTTAGTATTGCTTTGGTAATGATTTCAAATGCTTAATGGACTTAATGATTATAGTAGCCAACAGTTATTATTGGTCTAAGGTGATTTGTTGTGGCCAGTTTGATCATGTTTATGAGCTTGCTAATCCGTACCATGAACAAAGATTGGAAAAACCCTCATTAATTATTTATGTCGCCCAACTTGCCAAGTCATCAGAAAGGTTTAATATATTTTGAAATCTGGTATTTGGAATATTATAAATCCAATATTGTGAATTTTAATTTGTAGCTTTTGTGCTACATTAATTTATTTATCAATATATTTTAACCTTCATGTATAAATTTCCATACCATACATGTGTATCTAAAATGCAGAACAATGATGCAATTGGCAGTGAAAGCATTTGGCATGTTTCTTTCAGACAATTCACAATATTGTATAAACTGTCTAAAAATAGAAATAACCACATCCTGGTGTCAGTGTGTCAAAATGTAACAATTCCTAAAATTGACATTCTCTTCATTGCATTGGCATATTATTTTGACATGAGAAATGTTCCTTTCTAAGAAATTCTTTTCTTCCCAAATTCTATTATATCTAGACGGCAAGCATTCTATAAATATCCCAAGTTTAGTCTGTAATCAACAAAAGATGGAACTTCAGTATACCAGTAACTGTAAGTTGTGAATTTTAAAAAATCTAATCAATATTGGGAATTTAGAGCTGTGACATCTCATTTTGTTACTGGTTTTGGAACCCATATAGTTGGAGGAAATGTTATGGGCAAAAATAAAAGTACATACTATATATTACATGTACTGATAGAACAACACTAACAATTTTTCCTCAGTCTTGATTTATCTATGGATGTTTGGTAAATACAGTAGGACATTTCAGCACTTAGCCACACATTTGATCATGATGTGAAGAACAGCTGCTACTACTACAACCATAGTTTATATTTATGTATCATATAATTTTACACCAGCTAGTTATATGCCAGTCTTTTTGCCTACTTAATTATGTTAAATATTTTGTAAACCATATGGTATCTGGGGCAGGTGCAGGCGATTCCCATCATGCTTAAAGCTGGCTACATGGACATGCTTTCATGACCTCATTTATGATAAAATGTTAAAAACCCAGTCATGTGCCAGCAATTTCTTAATGTGGGAAAAACTTGACCCCTTTCTTTCTTTCATCATTTTATATTAAAAAAATCAGAAATCTTGTCTTTGCCATAAATTTGTATGGGAATTCAATTCTGAATGTTTCTATCAGTAGTCATTAAAAAAAAAATTAAAGAAACCGTAGCAGTTTAAACAGAATACAAAAGAGGTTATTCACATGTTAGTTACTGGTACTACACACCACATTATGTGGATAATGTGTAGATGCTGTTTATAGTGCCAATAGTTACCAGTACACTCTCGAGTCATTTATTATTGTATTCATCAATTATTGATAATAAGTTTGCTAAGCCACTAGTTACAGGATTGTATAAATATATATACATCAATAATTCTTTTCAATATATGCATATTTTGACCTGGATTTGTCTTAATTCTGCCTCAAAATCAATGAATACACCTACATAATGGTAGTATATTTTAAACCTATTTTACTGGGTGTACAATCCTATATATTGCAAATAAATGAATTAATTATTCCATTCAGACTCTTTAAGTATTTTTTGGGTACCATAGTTTTTTCCCACTGCCTAGAAGTGAAATGATCTTGGCAGGGGCATGCAATACCATTTCAACACCACCATGACCCCATCAGAAACTTTTCCCCCTCTCATTCACATACTTTGAACATAAATAATGTAACTTTTACTAACTAACATTTTGATATAAAGAATATTTAATATTCAACATTCAGAGACCTACGGTAACTAGAAAGTCTTGTGTTTGTCAAAACTGTATGTTTGTGTTACACCAATATAAAGATTTCAGAAAATATTGTTTGTGGCAGAAAATATTTATTCCAGCCAACCATTTGGACCCCTTATATTTTACCTTTCACCTACATGATTTAATCGAGAAAATTCACACCTTGGCAATCTACATATAACAAAAGGATAAGGAAGTGCCTAATAGGAGCATTAATTGTGTACGAAATAAGCCAAGATGGCCCAAGTCCATGATAAATTTATTTCTGGTCTAGATTATTAAAAATGAAGAAGACCAACTGTCTATGACTTATTAAGCCTGTTTTATACAGAAAAATGATAATAATGTTTTTCCTCATAACATCAATTCATAACCCAAAACGTAGCAAAATAAAATTCAAGAAGTGACCCCTGGTATTGAAATCTGAAACTAGAACTAAATATTAAATGAAACAGGGTCTGAAATTGCTTCAGATATTATCTAAATATGAAATTTGTGGGGGAGAACCCCATGGCATTTTGAAATTTTGTGAAAAATGGAGTTGAATTGATTTAATTGATTCTGCTATATCTGATCTGGTATGACAGTAGGTCAGATGTTGACAATTTTTACAGTTTTACAATGATTTCTTAGATACACCATTACTCTACTTCACTCAGATCTGCATTGAAATTAGCCTCTTGACTAGAGAGCGAATTGTAATATTTTATAGCGAATATACTGATTTACTGACCTGTGTATATTAAAACATAATGTTGCTAAAGTAACAGTAATGTAAGATATTAAAGACAGTATTGATTTTTAAGCTTAGTCAACACTGATAAACATTCATGTCACACAATACCATTGTCAGATACATGTAAATGAAGGCTTGTAGAAATGAAACACTTGTGTCACTTTCTATTGCACTGGTGTTGTGTGCACTGTAGTCGTGGGGGATGGAAGACGCTGTGGGAATGGTAATATATTGAGTGGGAAGGGTAGGAGAAAGGGGAGAATTATTATGGTCTTGATTACATTCACTTTCCAATATTAATGCCTTTTGACAATAATTCTAGCTTTATTGAGTAGCTCAATGTTAGACCACTCTCCTGTAACTATATTACCAGTGATTGAGATACAAATGTACAGAGTTACTAAGCATACCCATCAACAATCAATAAAACACATAAATTGTGTGTGTAGGGATGAAGCTTGTCTATTTTCAGTTGGAGGCCAGTTCATTTCAGAAAAAGACATATATAATAATAATTAACTAAATTGGGTAATTTTAATCTCTGGTGTGCATTAGATTAAGACTAAGAGACCAAGTGAAGCCTTAGTGTGACTAGGGACTCAGGGAGACGCCTTTAATATATTTCGTATGTACATGACTATTTATGTTGTATACTTTTTTCACTTTCAGGTCAGAGTTTGGGTTATGGTTTTGTAAATTATAAAAATGCCACAGATGCTGACAAAGCAATCAACACATTAAATGGTCTTCGTCTACAAAACAAGACAATAAAGGTAAGATTTTCTGCTTGTAATCATTAGCTTTTTGCATATGAGACATAATACTTATATTTTTGGTTCAGAACTCTTTTTTTTTTATTCATTTCATGCTAACCTCATGAATGCAGTGAAATATCTAGATTACTATCCTGATTTTTAATGCATATTTTTATAACATAATTATTTGTTTACAATCTTAATTTGGCTTTTACAAACAACAAGATTACACTTGTATATAAACCTTATTTATGTTGTATATTTCTAATAGAATGAACTAGTAGGTGATGGGGTAGCTTTTCTTAAAACAAGAGATTTTTTTTAACTTTTGTAAAAAGTGTTTGTTTTTTTTTTTTTTTTGTTAACTATTGTTTGTTGTAAGGTACTTTGGTGACAGATTTGACACAATATGGATTGTCTGTGTGTACCTGTAATTACAAATCCTAAAAGCAAACAACTTGTCATCATCCTATAGCCGTCCATGAAATATTATGGAAATGTAAATAGGTCAGTTTTGAAAATGGTTCAGTTTTGCAATGCGTAATGTTTGTTATCCTGAACTGAAGATGTATATGGTTTTCACATATTTATCAGAATTATCGTCAAATTTAGTCTGGAACTTTTAGCCACGTTGTAGTAACTCACTTGCTTTTGAAAGAAAGGTTGAAATCCAGTCTATCCAGCGTAAGTGGAAGTTTCCTCTAGCAATTACTTAACATTGTCGTCCATCAAAATACCCCAGGGTGGTTTTCCTCCCTTTGTTAACCCGATATGGTCATCATATTCATCAACAATTCTTTGTTTCATCCAGACATCATTTCTGTCTTTTTGTCATTATTTTGTTTATGTAACTGTGTTAAGTTATTGTTTCTTATTACAACTGTTAATCAACCTCTGCACATTGACACATTATTCATTAATTAATGCGAGACTGATAAATCCATCGTTGAATAGCAGGACATTAGATTTCCATAAATTTTCTTCCAAGTCCAGCTGGTATTAAGGATCTCTTTCAGCCACCATTTTCATGCTTGATTTATTAAAATTTATTTGTTACTATTTAGTTGAAAGATTTTGACTTTTGTGTTATAACTCGCTATCTTTAATTGACAATATGAATAATCTTGAATAAAAGTTGCTTTAAAAATAGAATTGAACACAGCAGTGTTACTAAACAAAGCCTCAAAGGTAGAAATCAGATGGGACATAAAAGTAACTCCATCATCATAAATATCTGAAGTTTAATACTACCAGGTGATATAGATGTTCTTCATATGTTTTGATGGACTTTGATGAAATAGTTATGCAGCAAAATTGGAATAGTTATGCAGCAAAATTGGGGGAGTGGGGCTGGGGAGGTGAAGGGAAGGAATTGATTACCTGCCTTGTAATCAGAGTTGTTGTTAGTCCTATTAAGTGAATGTTTTGCAAAATAGCATTCCCATTTGAAGTTTGTAACAGTTTTAAAAAATCAAATTGTTAAGTAAAACTTCAAGGTAAGTTAGATAGTACTGACTGTGCTGTTCATACTGTTCAATACATACTGGTATTATTTGATCATAAATATGATCAGCAAAAAGTTTCCAATCTTCATTGAGTTAAAAAGCCATGTAGCAAAACATAAATTAATGTTGGGAGTCCACATATTTTGATGGATATTAGCAGATTTTTTTCCAATAATGAACCCACATAAAGTATCAGTGGTTTGAGTGTCCATTGGACTTAGTTTTTCCTTTTACCAATTTTTAGCCACACTAGATACTGGTATTTCAATGTTGGTTAACAAGTATTGTTTAGTATTGTTTATAGAGATTAAAATAATACTCAAAAATGTTTCCTAATGAAAATCTATGAAATAAGACATAAGACATTACCATTTAATGAAGATTGCAAAATGGGGGGGGGGGGGGGGGGGGGGGGCATAAAGTTTTTGCAACATATAAATCTATATCATTATGTAGACAGAGATGCCCCTTTGGCAAGTCTATGCTAGGATTGTAACACTTGGATTATAGCAACGGGGATTTTGTCTTTGTATATTTGACTTGCTATCATGTAGTTGATTTGATACTTTTGCCTTTCCATAGTTGGTTTGGACTTTTGCCTTTCCATAGTTGATTTGATACTTTTGCCTTTCCATAGTTGACATAGTTGATTTGATACTTTTGCCTTTCCATAGTTGATTTGATACTTTTGCCTTTCCATAGTTGGTTTGGACGTTTGCCTATATGAAGTTGTTTCGGAACTTTTGCCTGTGTATAGTTGAATTTAGTTTTTAGTTTGGGACTTTTTGCCCTAATATAAATGATTTGGATTTTTATCTATGTATATCAACTTTTGCCTGATTTGAGACCGAGTGACCTTTTTCTTTGTATGGTTGACTTGTTTTCATATAGTTGATTTGAAACTTTAGCTTTCATTTACCAGTACACGTATAACGGATATGGATATATACAGTATTTTGTTACTTCTGTGTAAAATTGTGAAGAGAGAGTTATTAATTTTACCATAATTATATGTTATTTATAATTGGTAATTTAACCACATTCATGCATAATCAACCCTGTTGATCACACACAAGTCCACAAAATAAAGCATCTATAAAGTATAAATTATGTACATATGTGGTGAGTCATGATGTAACAAGTTGTGTACTCTATTTACTTTCTAGAATTGTAATAATTTATTATTATAACCAAATCCCCAACCCTGAGTTAGAATAAAATTCATAAATTAGGGAACACATTTTTTCATGTCATTCAGCAAAAATCTGCAACATGTTCGAATAAAATAGTAATAAATAATTGTGATTGACTTGTTGTTGAAATAACAATGGACTATGTTGGTTAACTTGTTGTTAAAGTAACAATGTTATGTTGGTTGACTTGTTGTTGAAGTAACAATGGACTATGGTGGTAACCAATGATGGCGTTTGACTTGTTGAACTTGAAATAACAATCAATGATGGTGGTCAACTTGTTTAAAAGACCATGGATGATGATGGTTCATTGGTTGACTTGTTGTTGAAATACATGTAACAAACAAAAATGATGGTTGACTTGTTGTTGAACTATCAATGGATGATAGTGGTTGACTTGATATAACAACCATTGGTGGCAGTAAACCTAGGTTTTTGAAGAAAGATTTTTCAGGTCATATTCTAGTTTCAGTAAAAGTATTGAATAACAAGAATTGAAATTGGACTTCCTTAATTATTATTCTTGCTACAAAATGAAGACTGGCATTTGAAGATGGCAGAGCTACTTGCTACCAGTACCATAAATGACTTAATGACTAAAATTCATTCAAATTAATAGTCTCCTGTGTCTTTTATTGAATTGATTTTCCCAGTATATATGGATTTTTTGTCTGGAATAGGGTTCCGCCTTAATGGAAGTATTGTAATTGTTGGCTTGTCAGATCAGGTTTTCAGTTAAAGAACATGTACAGCCATTTTAATGACAAACATTTCACTCTTTAATAGCTGTAGATATTGATTTTTATGTTTCAAATTCAAACTTGGGGATTTTCAGACGCCACTGGAACATAATAAATCAATTTCAAATAGAGAAGTTTTAACCAAAGCTGCTTAATTCTGCAAATAAAAATTACCAGTATACACTATGTTGAAAAATAAATATATAGAATTACTGAACTAATATTTTTATAAGAATGTATGAAGAAAATAACTGAAATTTATCATAAGATTGCTTGCTTACTATTGAGACACAATGACAAGAGTGGTTAATGTGTTAACCTTCAAACCCTAACCAAGTGAGAAAGGGATTTCCTTGTCATATGCCTTTACTGGTTGGCTTGGTACCAGAATAATGGACTGTGTGTTCTATCATGTTTATGTGTGCCATTACAGACAAGAGTACTAGCACTCTAAATGCATCATACGTATGCACAAGTGCAAATCAAATCAGAAATACTTGCACTACATGAACTGCAGTGACTAAGAATGCAAGGGGTCCTCACCCATTTAGCAAACCGCTAATAAAGTTGGTCCATTAAATCATGAAACCTTACATATCATTACCATTTTCTCCTTCCTCTATTTTTTATATACTTTTTACACATTTATAGTAGCAAACAAAGGTTCATTTTTCTTGGTTATTATTAATAAAAAGGTGCAAATTTTACTTTCAGATAATTTATTTCTGTCAACTTCAACATTTTTTGATTAACTTCATTATTTAAATTGCTACCAGTAGTCCATTATTTTAAAAGCATTCTGAATACCGGTAAAAAAAAAAAAAAAAAAAAAAAGAAACCCCAGGTCTCCATCCTCTATTCATCATTAAAATGTCTGTGTCCAGCCAGGGCTGTTGTTTAGGTTTCTATATTTTAGTTTTAATTACTTTTGGTTAACTACTTACTAACACAAAAAAAGCTTCTCATTATGTTATGAATCTGATATTATCTTTTAATTTATATATTCCTTCTTCTTTTATTTCAGTTCTTAACAAATTTTTAGTTCTTTGTTTTCTATATCACATTCATTTATATTAATTTCAGGTTTCCCTTGCTCGACCAAGTTGTGAAGGCATTAAGGGGCCACTTGTACATAAGCGGCTTACCCAGTCGCTGACACAATTGGACTTGGAGAAAATGTTTAATGATTGTGGACAAATAATTACGTCAAGAATTCTTTATGACCAAAACACAGGTATACGAGCTTTTCTTAGTGTAACGGTCCCACCGTGCTACCACCTCACTAATTTACATGTATTTTATTGCTCACTAGTGTCTTTTGCGAGGCCCAGTAGTGAAAGTATTAAAGGCGCAATTTGTATATTTGTGGGCTACCGAGGTCTATGACCCAACGGGAATTGGAGAAGTTCTTCTCCCAGTGTGGACGGATTATAACGTCTAGAATTCTTTATGATAATAATACAGGTTAGAACTGATGATTCCGATGATGTTGTTTGCTTGCATGCCTTTTATAATACCTCCAGATATTTAATATGCAGGGCTGACAATCATTTAGTTATTACTATGTTATTATTTGGTAAAATCTTTTTGGTTAGTTTGTAGTTTTAATTTTCTTCTTTGTTGGTATCATTTATTTTGATGTGACACGGACAGCTTAATTTTTAAAACAATTTTATTAACATATCTTTATTTAATTGATCAGTTGGTTTGCTTAAGATATGGATTAATTACTGACAAAGTTTATGTTATTGCATGTTGATTTTCTCTCGGTCCTCAACAAAAATGAGAGAATTTGGAATGGTTTATATGATCCAATCAAATTATACCATAATTGAGTACAATTCGGAAAGAACTGGAGAACTGATAAAATATAAATTACTAAAAATGAATGGAGGTGAACAACTGTCAATTACTCCACAATATTTTATTAAGATTGGATTTTGGAATTTCTCATTTCACATCTTCATTTCATTAGCCAAAATCTCACAAGTGCTTTTACTTGAATGTAGAAATTTCTGAAAAGCTTTTGATGCAGTGATGAAAAATATGATTTGATGATTATGCACATTGTATATATGAAGTTGTTTATCTTTTGGAAGCTTAGATGAATTTGCTATTTAATTAAAAAGTTATTTTTCTGCTTTTCATACGTCAAGTCGTGTAGATGTGTATATAATTTGTGGCCACAATATTTTTTTTATTATCATGTCAATTTGGTATTTTTTCTTTTATTGTTATTCCATTCTGCTTCATAATAAATGTTCATTATTATATATTTATACTATATAGCCTTTCATATTTTAAAACTTAAATATTTAAATGTTTTTGTTTGCAATTTTTTTATTCTAAACTTGAAAAGATATTTTGTTATGCTAAGTTGGGCATAGTAAATATGTGCATATGTGGCAGTCATTGTTGAGAGATTGATTTTTGTACAAATTCTAAATTGAGTTGAAAATTGCAATACATTGGCTGTAAACCAAGGGCAAGTTTGATCTTGGAAAAAGGAGGCTAGATTTAAAATTGAAACTTTTAAAATATGTAATATTTTGTACAAGCTTTGGTCACAATTAGAACTTTTGCGATTTTTATACTTGATTATATTAGGAACCCTATGACCCTTGGGGAATGGAAAAATTTACATTGTGTTTATTGAGAGCAACTACTGGTAAAGTGAAATGCTAGTAAAATTAATTGGCTCCATATGTGGCTTGACTTTTCTCATTAAATCATTCTAATGTGTAGGTTTTCTTATTTGAACCATAATTTACATATGTGCATTTAAAACAGGTAAATATTTAACTAAAACATAGGAAAGACATTTCACAAGAAAGTAGATAAAACATTTCTGCAATTAATCATTGAGTTTAAGCACTTTGTCCTTTTGTTAGAGCCATTCAGTTTGCCTACATTTAGGTATACAAGACTGATAAAACAATCCAGCTGATCTTTCAGGGCTTAACATTTATATAAAATTTATATATGACATGTGCCTTTGTTTGTATTTTATGTAGGTTTGTCTAAAGGGGTTGGATTTATACGTTTTGACCAGAGGGTAGAGGCTGAAAGAGCAATTCAGAAACTTAACGGAGCCATTCCAGACGGTGCAACTGAACCAATCACAGTGAAGTTTGCTAATTCACCGAGTTCCAACAAGAATGCAGCACTAGCACCACTTACTCTAGCTCCATATTTACCAGCACAAACAAGACGGTTACTTGGTCCAATCCACCATCCAACAGGCAGATTCAGGTACAGTCAGACTTCTTTTGCCTTTGCTTTGTACTAGCACATTCAGGGCGACCTTAGATGTTTCAACATCAAGACAACATTTAAGGAATGATGCTGGTCCATTAACCTTACATTACTCAAATCGCTTCATCTCACTGTGTCCCTGAAAGGTATTTAAACTCGGAAACTTAGGTCTGAGTTCTGCACCTTACAGATTGTACCAGATGTTTCTATTACAGACCAAAATAAAAAGAGTTATAAAATTCTGTTCTGTGCATAACTTATTGAGAAATGTCAAGACTTGTGATATTGTATACAAATGTGCACTAAGGTAACTAGAAAAGATCGCAAAACATTTCCAAATTTTATTCTAGAGATGAAGAAAGTTAGGCATGCATAAAACAGACATTAGATCTACTACATAGACTGGTAAAATGAAAACCAGATTTAAAAAACGGGATTGTTGGGATTTCTGGTAGTATGATATAATGGTAGTATTTTGTTGTACACAGTTATATTTATAACACGTGGGAATGGAGCATCAGCCTCGGTTAGTCAACTCTGCTAGTAGTGTTGCTATTGGTATATAGATATATAGGTCATATATCATTATAAAAGTCTGGATTTTATGTTGGAATTTATGTAGTTCTATAAATACAAATAATACCAGTATCTTGGTTGTTATTTATGTTGCAATATTTATGTTGGGACTTGTAAACAACAGCATGACATTACTAATCTGATCATAAATGACATCTAATCTCTCACTGGTCCAGACAGTCTTGATCATATTATCTTGTAATTATGTAACCGTTATGTATAGGATCTTATTCGAAATCTAGTATCAATGACCAGCCTCGGGCCAGTATTAACTGAGGATTCTTAATATAAATAAAAGCTAAGTGCATGCCACAGTTATCATTTTTCTATCAGATACACCACATGCAGCACTACATCAAGAAAATGTGGGAAAGAGGTGTCAGTTTCATTGTTTAGTCATGCACAAATATTATAAGATATAAGGTTAAATCATCATTGAAAGTATTACTCGAGATACTTATGATAAATGATTTCAAACAGTCAGTTTGGCGAAAAATCAAAATATACATAAAGAAAAATAAAATAAATAAAACTAAAGCATTTCATAAACATTCCATAAATTATTAATTTTTTAAGAAGATGTGCAATCTATTTCACCAATTAAACCTCAAGTCATCTAGTTTGTCTAAATATGTTTTTGGCTTATGTATTGTTTTATCGGTAATACTTCTTTGTATTGATAAATGGTAGAACCTGTTATAACCAACTGCCTTTAGGACCAGTGATTTTCTTCAAATTAGACAGAACTGTGAACAGTTTCAGTTTAGACAGGTGTTTGGTTACACTGTACTTTTCTTTGTTTAGAGAAGCGTTCTTAAGTTGGTTGTTTTGTGTTGTTTTCAGGTATTCACCGCTGGATCCAGCAGGATCATTACTTGGTACAAATACCATTATTCCCACAGCAGCAGCAGCGGCAACCACAGCAGGGAATGCCCTAAATGGAGCTGGATGGTGTATATTTGTTTATAATCTAGCTCCAGAGACCGAGGATAGCACATTATGGCAGTTATTTGGTCCATTCGGAGCAGTACAAAACGTCAAAGTGATTCGTGATTTTCAGTCTCAAAAGTGCAAAGGATTTGGCTTTATTACCATGACAAACTATGATGAGGCCCTTGTGGCGATCCAAAGCTTGAATGGTTTTGCTCTCGGCAATCGTGTATTACAGGTATCCTTCAAAACCAACAAAGTCAAGACATAAATTTAGATTTTAACAGTAAAACAATCTGTCTTCTCAGTAGCCATCTTGGATTTTTCGACATCTTATATATTCGGACATTTTAAAAATATTTTAATGAGCTTTTCATACTTTAATTTTCAATAAAGTATTATTATATATTTCAGATGAATTTTTAGGGTGTCGAAAATTCAAGACATGGTTGATGTTAAATCACACATAGTACTACATTAATTTATATTAAAAAAAACATCTAGTCAGATATAACAAGTTTTTTTATTCCTGTTAACAGTTTATACCAAAACTTAAATGTTTTTTAACATGATAGATGCCAAATCATCTCAAAAAAAGTGTTAAATGTATTGGAGACTTTTTACATTAAAATTGAGGAGTACTGAATCTCAGCATGTCAGTTTTCATTATTTAAGGAAAAAAGTTTGGCCAATTATTTTATCTTATTATTATTATACTTTATTTAAATATTTGCACCTTGGTTTTTCTTTTTGGGGTATATATTTTATTTATATTTAATTAAACACGTTATGTCTCCTTGATTTGGGGCTCCTAACCTGGCCAGTTTTAAGATGAACTTAGGTACCGGTAATTCATATATGAACCAAACAGGAAAATTTATGAATTTTGATTAAATAAAAAAAAAAAAAAAACCAAAAACAATCATTTAGTGCAATCGGATATATTTTGATGAAAATGAAATCCAATAATTAGAGATTTACAAACATGAATTTTAATTAGCAATATCTAGAAAATTAAACCAAAGATGAAACCAAATGAATTTCAAAACCATATCCTATCTTATTTGGTTTGAACAAATGAATTCAAAATTATACCTATAAATAACCACTCGCCCCTATAGATATGTGATATAGTCAAATTAAAAGAGATTTGGTTATGCCATTGTAAATGTAGGGGTGAAAAAATAATGAATTTCAGAACCATGATCATGAGATGTATTTTGATGTTCAAATAAATTCATAGTAAGTGTTTAAATGAAATTCTCCTCTTTGAAAAAAAAAACATCTTGAGGGGTAAACCAAATTGCCGTGCAGAAATTTTCAGGTTAATTATGAGCCTATTTGTTGTTGTATTGAGTAGCAGTATCTATTTAATTTTAAAAATTTAAAAAACAAAAAAATTATATAAATATATATTATATATATTAATTAAATGATGTTTGTATTTTATTAAGTCCCTTAATTTATATTGTGTAGTTTTTGTTGCTTTATGTTAGGATTAGATGGGCCCCAGGCCTAGATTCATTGATGGATTGCAAAATTTTACACATAATTATTATTATATAAGTACTCTTATTATTACATTTCTTATTAAAATTATTATTATATATATTTACTTGTTTAGAGATCCACAATTTTTTTTGTGGTAAATTCAAGATTTACGTTAAATGTTTTTTTTTCTTTGGTATTTTGTTGCTTTTATTTTTGCTGCGTGGATTGTTTTCCGTTTTTTTCCCTCCTTTCATATGTTATCTTTAGTATGTACTGCTGCTTAACAACACACATTTTCTGATTGGTTCATAGGCCAGTAGATCGTTCGTTCGTTCGTTCGTTACTTTCTGTTGTAATAACTTTGTTTTTGTTTCATATTTATTAACAAAAACACATTTTATGTCAGAGCGTGTATATATATTTGTATATATTATATTATATAAATATATATCCGTCAACATTGAGGGTGGAAATAACACTTCATATTGGACAGCTTTGGAATGGGAAAGAAGTATATATAAAAAAATGAAGAGTTTTATCATTGAAAATGAAACCATTTTACAAAAGTGGGGAAATAGCAAATCAGGGATTTGACATAAATGTGTGTAAAAATAATTTTGATTTTAGTTTTATTTTGAATATAATTTCGTATAACTCTTTGGTTTACAATTGATTCAATCATTCATAACTTTTGTTTGTCTTTTGTTGGGAGTATATTCATTTATTTCTCGTTACTTATACATAATCAGTTACTACACCATTGTTTAAGTTCTTAAGTTTCTTCTTACATCCAATAATGGACACACGACAAGGAGACAAGTTTTAACTACGACAGGAATTCACGGTTTGCTTATTTCAATTAATTTAAATTACAGTTTTGGTTTAGTTTCTTTTACTTGTTTCTTATTATTATTATATTTTTTAATTCATTCATTGGTCACTAATTCATTTGTTTCAGAAAAGTGACTTATAAAAACTTATTGAGATCTGCTGAAAAGCCTTGAGTGGCTCTTTGTGTATTGAAATTTACATGCATACAATGCCAAATTGATCTTCCAATTTTATAATTGTGGTTTATTTAGGGTTTTATGGGTGGGAATCTTATAAAGGTCACAAACTTTGATGATGTAAATATATGTTGTTGATTTGTGATGACGACATTCTGTTACAATGCCACACAAGGTTCAAACATTTTTTAACGACTTTTGAGCATTATACCAGAATGCAAAATGTCAAAAATTGAATTTGATCATGTGACACGCAATACGTCATGTATTAAACGTTGAGTGTTCTGAATACATTCCGCCAGACAGTTGTTCTTTCAATATTCCTATAACAAATATGTAGATTAGAATGATATTGAGCCAGTAATACCGGCAGGTTACATTGTTGTTGATTTCTTTGGCAGTTGAGCCGAGATATTTTTGATGCATTGGCACAGATTTATAATGCATTTTTTATGGGAACAATTTAAGACTGATATATGTTGACCAACATTGAGGATTTTTGTAAGACTTTTTATACTTGTGAAAATTTAAAATTTTAAATATATATGTTTTGAGACTTTATTTAGCTCTTTTAAATGGAATCAGACTAAGTTTTTTTTTCTTCAGTAACAGTAGGATCTCTAGCTTTATCAAGTTTATATGGATCATACATAATATACATATATATAGTATATATATATTTATTATATATATTGGTTGTTTTTGCAAACCAAAGGAAAATTCATTATATTTAATACTGGACTTCCTTAATTTTAACCAAGCAATTGATTGAATGAAGAAACATAAATGTTGATTATAAACAATATGCAAATTTATACACGTACGATCTTGTACTCTTTTGAATATTGATTTTAAGTCTTTGTCTAGATTATTATATCTGTGGTGTCCCATTAAAAATGAATCTGTTAATTAATAGCATTTTTTAATCAGCAATATTCTGTTTGTGAATTAATTTTAAATTGACTAGCTATGTGCAGCTAAATGATAAAATCAAAGTGTGCCAAGCACATTCAAAACGGTTATGTTTTGTTACATGGTATTTTATTTAGAGAACTTGTGGTTCTCCTGTGTGTTTTAATAATAATAATAAATACTCCTGTTTGTACATTTGTTGCTAGTGGTTTTAAGGAATGGGATGATATTATGATTGACAACAAAAGTTATGATTGCTTGAGTTTTTAAAATTTGAGAAAATAAAACACAATAAAGATGATATATGGATTATCAAAATTATTCCCACCTTTTTGCAATTTGTTTTCATTGTTTGTAATAAATTTTAAATGATTAAACTTTTTTCTTCAATTTTATAAATGTTTAATATTTCATTCACTTTTCAATTTTTCCCTTTTTCAAATTAATTGTTCATATGTTTATTGTTTAATATGTAGTTGTTTCTCTTATTATCATTATTATTATCTTAATGTTATTCATTCCATTTTTCTAGGTAAAGTTCTACTGGAACAGGTCTAGCAGTGGTTTAGTGGATGTCGGAAACAAAGTGTACGCCAGTTTGAAATTGGAACCAAAAATTTACAAGACCAAAATTGGAGAGCTAAGTTAACACCCTGAATAATGTCTAGGTGTCGACAAAAAACATTTTATTTATTATTTATTTATTATTGATAAATGCCAAATAGAAAAACAATTTTTGTGAAATATTTTTAAAATATTTGTAGATATTTAAAAAAAAAAACCTAAAAAATGAACAAAACCAGGTATTTATTGCAATAAGTGAGAAAATTGGATGGACGTATTGTAATTTTGTAAAATGTTCACTACGGCTCTCCAATTTAGTTTGAACTATTTCTTTGGGAAATTGAGCTGTTTACTTCAGTGCTAAGGAAAGACAGAACACCCAACATTCAAAATGGCAAGGTATGAAACGATCATTTAAAAACTATTGTTTCTCATGTTGGATCAACATTTAGTTTTAGTTGTTAACACTACACGGGTGAATTAGTGTGTAACTAGCAATAAATCACAAGCACAAAATGGTGTTTTCAATAGTTGAACATAGTTATAATTGGGTTGTTCAATTCTTGAAACAAATATGGTTGCATTTGTAGAAGGTGGTATCCTCCCATTAATCATTCAATTTCTTCCTGAAATTGCTTCATTTATGTATATATCTCTCTCTTTCTATAAAGTATATATACACATGATTCATAAAAACTTAGTTTGTGAAACTGCTGATTTGTGTGAAATTTAAATGAGCCAGTAACATTTTAGGAATTTAAAATAATCTTTTGTTTTTGACTCGTTATTTAAATAAAAAAGATCTTTTGATTTGTTTATTTATTTAAAAAAAATAACAGAAAAGAAAGGGATTAAACTTTACAAAAATCCAACATATTTTAAAAGTGATTTTTAACTCCGAAAGATGCCAAAAATTTTATAGCAAAACCATTTTTATAGACAATATAAATATTTGTTGATTTTAGTTGAGGTAAAATGGTAGGTGTTGTTTTAGGCATTTTTAGCCAGTGTTCTTAATTTTCCCAGCACTGTAGTAATGGTGTTTTTTTCAAAGAGTAATTTTTATTATGTTATTTGCACTTTTTAAAAAACAAAAGTGGAAATCACTTACTACTAGAAATCCATCAAAACCATTATTCTAAATTATTTTTTACGATTATCTATATTTAGATAGATATATTAAAGAAACTGGCTTACTCTTGTGTTAGTAACAAAGATCGAGTAAAGGTGTTATAAAAACCTTCTGACATTGAAGACCTGTTCCAAGACGTTACTATTTTTTAATTCAATTTAACTATGGTTGCCATATTTTTAAATCATCTTTTTTGTATACTGCTTTTTGGTGTGCTTTAGACATGATTGCTTTGCATTGGTTCGGTCTTGTCCCTATGTTTCTTATGATGTTCATTTCAACTTCCTACAAAGTGGAATCAATGTGATATGTCCAATTATGGGGCCACAAATGGGGATTTGCTCTATTGATTTAAAAGTAAAAAAAAAATAAAAACAAATCATGTTGTTAATTGATATTCCATGTTGGAAAACCTGTACTATTAATGTTAAAGAGAAAAAAATATAGAAAAAAATATTATTTAATATTAAGACAAGGTTGTAGATTTATTGTGGTTGTTGGAAGATTATTTTTAATTTGATATTTTTGTTTATCTATGGTGTAACTCTCCATTTGGGACCCCATAAAGCACTACAGGCTGATTGTCAGTTATTATGTAGTTTGGTTGTCAAGCAGTATTTGTACTTTTTACATGTGAAAGATTAATAAAAAATACTTAAAAAAAAATTAATTGTATATCTTATTATCATATTGTTTCTTTTCATCTTTGAGAACAGAGGATTAGTTTTGGGGAATTTTTGTCTAGCTGATATCTGTATATCCTGTAAAGCAGGGAAACCTGCACTGCGACTAATGTAGGTCAAGTATAAAAGTTTAGATTGTGTGCCGATTGAAATAAGACCAATTGAACTTAAAGCATTACCAACAAATACTGGGAGTAGAACAGGCATTCAACCTTTGTCTATGAAATACTATGTACTTGATCAGATATATGATATGGGCTTACCCAAAAGGTTCATTCTAACCAAAACACTAAGCATAACGAGGCTGGACCAGTTAATCTATGGGGTTCGCCAGTGTAACATGTGATACCCCATAACATTTCTGTGGTACAATTATTTCCATTGGAGATGGAATCGCTTTAGTTTACGATTTTTGTAAAAATGACATTATATTTGGGGATTTTTGACACAAAACCAAACATTTTTCAAAATGTTCTGCACAAACATTAAGGGGTATTGTTCACATGGTACACTGGGGAATTCCATTAGTTGAAGTCTCAAAAGGACAAGTTCTAATCCAATGAACCAGAAGAGATCATCCAGTGTCAGATTGTTCAAAACAGCTCTTGAAGTGATAAGACATGATAATAGAAAAGGGCACCCTATGTTAACTATAACTACATGGTCGAAAGCCCATTCTTCCCGATCAAAATGCCTTTTACCACTTAGGTTCAGATCCTACTTGGGTGGATCATAGTGTGGGGCTTTCTGTGGCTTTCTCCAGGCACTCCAGTTTCCTCCACCATCCTAACAAATACATGCAAAATGAACCGTCATTCAAGTACAATGATCGTTTCTACCAGAAGATGAAAGGATTTTGCTTTCAATGTACCAAGAAATGATGATTCTCAATATACCAGTGATGAGTATTTTGTCGCAAAACTTTCAATAAATGTTCAAGTAGAAGTCAAATTCAAGAAGGCAGCAAGTAAAAAGTATTACTGCAAAATGTTAACTTAGTGGAAGTAGGTGTCAAACGTAATCCAAATCTAAACAAGAAGCAGACAAATTTTGTTGCCTTGATGCTTTACTTAAAACCACTGCTACTGCTGTTAAAAAATGCACTGGGCTCTGTTGCTCATAGCTGGATTAGTTTAATCAACTGATTATGGTAATCAAAATTCAATCCTTCAAGTGTGTTTGTGAAAGGACTGAAAATGATTAGAAATTAGTCAAACTGAAGCATAAAACTATTAAATATTGGTATTTGTGGTTTGAATTTTTGTAAATCATTGATTGAACTAATCAAGCTTTGAACTACTGAGTCCTGAAGTGGTAAGGGTCTGTTCAAATCTGGAAATTATGATGACATACTGTTTGCATAATGTACTAGGACTAATAAAGTGTTAAACGTGTGCTTATGCACTACCGGTACTCATATCAAATGTGATGAGTGATAAGGTTCTGCTCAAAGTGATAAAGCCCTGCACACAATGTACCAGAAGTAATCAGTGCGTAATGGTGTTATAAGTCCAAGTCAAGATTTTTTTCAGTTACATTGAGGCATTCAGTCCAAGAATGGTCAAGAAGACGGGAGAAAACCACCAACCTTCGTCAAGCAAACTGGCAAACTCTCGTACTATGATCAGACACAAGTGGGATTTGAACCCAGTAGAAAGGTTCTGTTATCCATAAATGCACAAAGTGGTAAAGCCCTGATATATTAAAAGTGATGATGCCCTGTCCACAATGTATCAGAAGTGATAAAGCCCAGTCCACAATGTACCAGAGGTGATAAAGCCCAGTCCACAATGTACCAGAAGGAATAAAGCCCTGTCCACAATGTACCAGAAAGAATAAATCCCAGTCCACTATGTACCAGAAGTGATAAAGCCCAGTCCAAAATGTATCAGAAGTGATAAAGCCCAGTCCACAACGTACCAGAAAGAATAAATCCCAGTCTACAATGTATCCGAAGTGATTAAGCCCAGTCCACAATGTATCCGAAGTGATAAAACCCTGTCCACAATGTACCAGAAGTGATAAAGCCCAATCCGCAATGTACCAGAAGGGATAAAGCACAGTCCACAATGTACCAGAAAGAATAAATCCCAGTCCACAATGTACCAGAAGTGATAAAGCCCAGTCCAAAATGCATCAGAAGTGATAAAGCCCAGTCCACAATGTATCAGTAGTGATAAAGCCCAGTCAACAATGTATCCGAAGTGATAAAGCCCAGTCCACAATGTATCCGAAGTGATAAAACCCTGTCCAAAATGTACCAGAAGTGATAAAGCCTAGTCCACAATGTTTCCGAAGTGATGAAGCCCAGTCCACAATGTATCCGAAGTGATAAAACCCTGTCTACAATGTACCAGGAGTTATAAAGCCCAGTCCACAATGTATCAGAAGGGATAAAGCCCCGTCTATAATGTACCCGAGGTGATAAAGCCCAGTCCACAATGTACCCGAGGTGATAAAGCCCAGTCCACAATGTACCTGAGGTGATAAACCTCTGTCCACAATGTACCAGAGGTGATAAAGCTCTGTCCACAATGTACCAGAAGTGATAAAGCCCTGTCCACAATGTACCAGAAGTGGTAAACCTCTGTCCACAATGTACCCGAGGTGATAAACCTCTGTCCACAATGTACCATAGGTGATAAAGCCCCGTCCACAATGTACCAGAGGGGATAAAGCCCCATCCGCAATGTACCCGAGGTGATAAAGCCCAGTCCACAATGTACCTGAGGTGATAAACCTCTGTCCACAAAGTACCAGAGGTGATAAAGCTCCGTCCACAATGTACCAAAAGTGATAAAGCCCTGTCCACAATGTACCAGAAGGAATAAAGCCCTGTCCACAATGTACCAGAAAGAATAAATCCCAGTCCACAATGTACCAGAAGTGATAAAGCCCAGTCCAAAATGTATCAGAAGTGATAAAGCCCAGTCCACAATGTATCAAAAGTGATAAAGCCCAGTCCACAATGTACCAGAAGGGATAAAGCCTAGTCCACAATGTACCTGAGGCGATAAAGCCCAGTCCACAATGTACCTGAGGTGATAAACCTCTGTCCACAAAGTACCAGAGGTGATAAAGCTCTATCCACAATGTACCAAAAGTGATAAAGCCCTGTCCACAATGTACCAGAAAGAATAAATCCCAGTCCACAATGTACCAGAAGTGATAAAGCCCAGTCCACAATGCATCAGAAGTGATAAAGCCCAGTCCACAATGTATCAGAAGTGATAAAGCCCAGTCCACAATGTATCCGAAGTGATAAAGCCCAGTCCACAATGTATCGGAAGTGATAAAACCCTGTCCAAAATGTACCAGAAGTGATAAAGCCAAGTCCACAATGTATCCGAAGTGATGAAGCCCAGTCCACAATGTATCTAAAGTGATAAAACCCTGTCTACAATGTACCAGAAGTGATAAAGCCCAGTCCACAATGTACCAGAAGGGATAAAGCCTAGTCCACAATGTATCCGAAGTGATAAAACCCTGTCCACAATGTACCATAGGTGATAAAGCCCCGTCCACAATGTACCCCAGGGGATAAAGCCCCATCCACAATGTACCCGAAGTGAAAAAGCCCAGTCCACAATGTACCTGAGGTGATAAACCTCTGTCCACAATGTACCAGAGGTGATAAAGCTCCGTCCACAATGTACCAAAAGTGATAAAGCCCTGTCCACAATGTATCAGAAGGAATAAAGCCCTGTCCACAATGTACCAGAAAGAATAAATCCCAGTCCACAATGTACCAGAAGTGATAAAGCCCAGTCCAAAATGTATCAGAAGTGATAAAGCCTAGTCCACAATGTATCAGAAGTGATAAAGCCCAGTCCACAATGTATCCGAAGTGATAAAGCCCAGTCCACAATGTATCCAAATTGATAAAACCTTGTCCACAATGTACCAGAAGTGATAAAGCCCAGCCCACAATGTACCAGAAGGGATAAAGCCCAGTCCACAATGTACCAGAAAGAATAAATCCCAGTCCACAATGTACCAGAAGTGATAAAGCCCAGTCCAAAATGCATCAGAAGTGATAAAGCCCAGTCCACAATGTATCTGAAGTGATGAAGCCCAGTCCACAATGTACCAGAAGTGATGAAGCCCAGTCCAAAATGCATCAGAAGTGATAAAGCCCAGTCCACAATGTACCAGAGGTGATAAAGCCCTGTCCACAATGTACCTAAGCCCTGTCCACAATGTACCAGAAGTGATAAAGCCCAGTCCATAATGTACCTGAGGTGATAAAGCCCTGTCCACAATGTACCAGAGGTGATAAAGCCCTGTCCACAATGTTCCAGACGGGATAAAGCCCTGTTTACAATTAATGTACCAGGAGTGATGCAGTCCTGTCCACAATATATTTGAACTCAGAATTTATAAACCCTTGTCCACGATGTACTAGAAGTAATAAAGCCATGTCCACAATATAACAGAAGTGTGAAAATGTATCTGAAGTAATTACAAGATGTTGCAAATGATGATGAGGTCCTACTCACAATGTGCCATAAATGATGGTGAGGCCTCGCTTGCTCACAATTAACAATAACCAGTGAGATCCTACTCACAAAACACCATATGTCATAGTGAGATCCTGCTCACAATGTACCATAATTGATAGTAAGGTCCTACTCACAATATACCATGGGTCATAGTGAGATCCTGCATACAATGTTCTAACTGGTGGTTATGTCCTACTTAAAATGTACAATAAGTGGAGTTGAGGTCCTTCTCACAATGTACCATAAGTAATGGCGAGGCCCTACTCACAATGTACCAAAGTGATGGTGATGTCCTACTCACAATGTCCCAACAGTGATGGTGATGTCCTACTCACAATGTACCATAAGTGGTAGTGAAGTCCTACTCACAATTTACCATTAGTGGTAGTGAAGTCCTACTCACAATGTACCTTAAGTGATGGTGAGGTCCAACTCCCAATGTACCATAAGTAATGGTGAGGTCCAACTCCCAATGTACCATAAGTGATGGTGAGGTCCAACTCGCAATGTACCATAAGTGATAGTGAGGTCCTTCTCACAATGTACCATAAGTGATGGTGAGGTCCAACTCCCAATGTACCATAAGTGATGGTGAGGTCCAACTCCCAAAGTACCATAAGTGATGGTGAGGTCCAACTCCCAATGTACCATAAGTGATGGTGAGGTCCAACTCCCAATGTACCATAAGTGATAGTGAGGTCCTTCTCACAATGTACCATAAGTGTTGGTGAGGTCTTTCTCACAATGTACTATAACTGGTGAGGTCCCTCCAACAATGTACCACAAGTGGTGGGGAGTTAACAAATATACCAGAACTGACATAAAACGTGATAAGGTCCTGCTCACGCTTTATTTTACCTAGCTAAACAGGAGGTAATTACTCTTTCGGACCACACAGCCTCGCTTCCCTGATTGAAGTTCTCCCGTTGAACCTAATCTGCCAGCCTGAAAGTTTTTACTTTGCTTTGGTATTGTAGTTTAGACATGGATTGGTATCTTTGTTTTTGATTTTTTTTGCCTAATACATGCAAACCAGATTTGACAGGATTGAAAAAATCTTCAGTATTGTTAATCATATGAGGAGAGGAATCTGTGTTATTCAATGTTGGATAAGCCAGCTGATCATTGTAAATTAAAGTGATTTGAGGTTACTGGGAAGGAGATGGAGTTTTAACAATTGATGGCAATAGTAAATTTGCATTTTATTTTTCTGTAAGTGTCTTCTAATGGGCATATACAATTTCTCTGAATGCTACCATTCCATTAATGTGTCTAGGATGCTTTTAAGATTGTATTTAAGTATTGAGCATGGTTAAGTAGAGGACATAGTGGAAATTACTATGTGAGACAAGTTACCACAAATAATGGTCAGTCATCCATTTTTTTTTTTAATTAAATAGCTTAATATTCAGTGTTTGAAGCTTGGAAAAAACATTCCAACAACTGTAATAATGAAGATGATGAGATGTGTAATGGTGTTTTACACCACAGTCAAGATGGTGACAGTCAGGTCTGGAATGGTGGAAGAAACTGGAGTACCTGAAGAAACCCACAAATCTGATAATTAAACTGACAAACTTTTTACAAGAGACTTGTCCCAATTGGGATTTGAACGTAGGCATCAAGAAGCACTTATCTGTAAGTTTTTTGACACTCATTGTATAAATCCTTCTTGTAAAACAAAGACAAATCAAGAACTTGGACCAGCATAACCAACATCTATTCCATTATAACTTGATAGATTACAGTCAAAATGTGTACAGTACATGTCATCAACAATATGAAGACTTCAATCTCATTTTAATTTGACCAAGTGGTCTAAAGTGCTAGCTTAGTGATCAAAGTGCTTGGTCTAAAACCCACTCAGGAAAGATCTTAGTTCAAGAAAGTTTACCAGTGTATATTGTTGAAGATTGGTCATTTTCTTCAGTTCAATTCATTCCAGAACTGACAGCCCCACATAAGTGTATGCATACAATACTGTTCCACCACATTCATCTTCACCATTCTTGCAATATGGGCAAATCTGTTCAACCTTCATGCAGCAATATTAGAATTTGTATTGTATTACACAAATACAGTTGAACCTGCCTTAAAGGTCACCTCTATATAATGATCACCTGTTTTTAAAGGCCAGTAAAGTTTAATCCCAATGAATCTTTATTCAGGTTATTTGAACATCTATATAAAGATAACCTGTCCATAAAGACCACTTTTAAGGGTTCCTTTGACTGTACACAAGAAGAGATGGATATAGGCACTTGGGCCAGCTCCTAATGTGAGGACATTAATCAGTTCGCTTGTCGATGGTTTTCTCTGGGCACTCTGGTTTCCTCCAACTTCCTGAACTGACACCTCAATATAAGTGATAGAATCTTGACTGGAGCATAAATATATGTCTCATTTATGGATGATGTGGGAAGTTAATTTTATTATTCTGATGTTAGGGCCTACCTATCACTGGATGAAAATAAAAAAAATAATAAAATTTGAATTAAGTCAGTAATAGCATCTACATATACTTCAAATATATTTGCATGAATTAACATGTAACACACAGACAAGAGTTAGCACATTGCAATACTTTCATGAGGAAACAAACAAGTTATAAAGATAGGAATGTATTATGGAATTAAATTTAAATATTTATTGATTAGCTATATAAAACAGACAGCCATTGATCTGTAACTCAATACAAACCAGTAATGTGTCTGTGTTTAGAAGATCTTGAAGTATGAATCAATAAATTACAACCTACACAAAGAAAAATTACAGAAAATTATGAGGTGCTGTTTTACTATTAATTAAATAAATAAATAAATAAATTTTATTTATATTCTCTTGTACAGCTGCAAATGAAAATTATTTTTCATAATACAAAGTGAATAAGTAAGGAACTGTTGGTTGTCATGGAAATGTTTGATTGATTGAATGGAGGTTTTATGTCCGAGTCAAGATTGAGACGTCACCAGCTATATGTTGAAGTGAATTTTGACCTTTGCAGTGCGCTCTGGGCAATGTGCAAGGAGTGTTCCTTAATATGCCAGGCCTGCTGCAACACCTAGGGACATAAGTTTTTAAGGTCTTTTCTTAAAAACCTCCCGACTTTCATTTCCAGAAAGAACAGTCACTACCTATTTTTTAAGTCTTGGCCAGACCTAACAATGGTTGGAACCCATGACCTCTCACATACCCAATAAGTGAGAAAGGTTTGGTTGTCATGGAAATGTTTGTATAGAGTAGAGTACTAAGTAATATTGATAAGATTTTGCACTAACATTGAGGTGGCAAGTTCTGGGATGGAAATGCAGTAACACAAAAAAACCATTAACCTTAGGAAAGCAAACTGACAGTCTTCTTCACACTAGAACCCAACAGATTTTGATTTGATCCTGAGCAGTGAGAGGCATACCCTTCACACCACTCGTCCACCAAGGCCCCAGAAATTTTCAAGGGAAAACTAGATTTTAGGAAACAACGGAAAACTAGTTTTTTAGGAAACAAGAACTTATTCTACAAGCTACAACCAAACTTCCTGGAGATTATTAAAATTGTGTATCTCTCATCACTAGCTGAAAAAATTTCTAATAAAACTAATTATGCATCCAACAAAGATTAGAATGGTACACAAAAATTAATAATGAAAAGGCAACTATTTCAGAAATTTAATGAATTCTTAAAAATGTTTTAAAACTTTGGAAGAACATATATCAATATTATGGAAATCTTAAAAGATGTGTTTCACTGTAATTTCAACAGCAATAAATTTTGAAGTATACATTTCATCAAACAAAAGCCAAAACACTTTAGTTTGATTAAATAGTATTGGTTATTGGTTTTTTTACATTCCAAAACCAATTTAAGATTCCAGTTTATCAGTGTTGTACATTAATCAGTAACCGATGACTTTAAACAAGCACTTTATTCCGAGCTTAATACCATGTGTATGTCATTATTTAATCAAGCTTGTCTAAGACTGTTTGGCATCCGCCAGAGTCTGATGTATAAATTTTCTAACACGTCTTAAACCAGCCCTTGGCAATATTTTTGAACTTGTTCGCTATTCTTTGTCATTATTTAGTCTAAGCTTGTCTAAGATTGTTCGACATCCCCCAGGTTCTGCCGTATAAATTCTCCCAACACAACTAGCCCTCACAAATATTTTTGAACTTGTTGGCTATTCTATGTCATTATTTAGTTTAAGCTTGTCTAAGACTGTTCGACATCCCCCAGGTTCTGTCGCATAAATCTTCCAACACAACTAGCCCTCACAAATATTTTTGAACTTGTTTGCTATTCTATATCATTATTTTAGTCTAAGCTTGTGTAAGACTGTTTGACATCCCCCAGGTTCTGTCACATAAATCTTCCAACACTTGTCTTCAACTAACCCTAAGTAATATTTTTGAACTTATTCACTATTCTATGTCAATTAAAAATCAGGGTTGTCTAAGATTGTTTGAAATTCCCCAAGTTCTGCTGATAAATTCTCCAACACTTGTTTTAAAACTAGCACTCGGTTATATTTCTGGACTTGTTTGCTTTAAATTATGCTTGTCTTAAACTATTCTACAACCCCCAAATTCTGGTGTATAAATGTATAAATTCACCAACACTTGTCTTAAAACTAGCTCTTACATATATTTTTGGACTTGTTCAATATTCTATACATGCAGCAAGCCATGTAGATTTCAAACGGAAATATATTAGATTTGTGTTTCAGCTGATCATATTAGGAGGAGATAAGATCAATTTGAATTATGTATTGACTGATATCACTACAGGTTTGCGTTTTTTTATTGTAAATTCAATAAATAAAATCAATAAAGTCTCAGTGTGTTTAACAGACTTCAAAGAAAACCATTTTAGCATGCTTAGAAATCTTTTTAAGCATAAAAAATGTTTGACAGAAAATAAAATTTACTGACACAATTTCCGCTCTTTAGACTTCAGTGATTCATCTGGCTTTGATAACGGTATGGATTTTTAAATTTTTAAAACAATATTAGTTCTTTTTTGTCAAAGTTTTGCCTTTGCTTTGAAATATGCATTAAGCTTCGAGATAAAAATATCTGTCTACTCAACTGTTAACTGCCTATAAACATGCTATATATTACAACTCAAACAAACTCTTTATCCAATATGGTAGCTGAGTTGGTAGAGCGCTCGCTTTGTATGTGGGAGGTCATAGGTTTGAATCCCGGCCAGGTCTGACCAAGACTTGAAGATAGGTAGTAACTGTTTTTTCTCCAAGCATTCAGCATTTTGAAATGAAAGTCAGAGGGTCCTTCAAAAGAGACCTCAAAAACCAATGCCCTGAGTCATAGCAGGCATGACATATTAAGGACCCCCTCCCCCCCCCTCTCAAGGTGATCAGTACATAAATATGAATAGTGGAGGAAGCTGGTGTACATGTAGAAAACCATCAAACTCTGACAAGAGAACTGACAAACTTTCTCACACTAAGATGTGGGATTTGTACTGAGGAGGTTAGAGGCATTAGGTTTTAGTTGGGGTTTTACAGAGATAACTCTTAGAGTATGGGGCTATTCTTGAAATCATTTATCAAATTTTAAATTAAAATCACCATTTATGTCCTACGTAACCCTATAAATTGTATACATTGGACATGTACAGAATTCTTTGTTTGCAGATTCATGATAATTATGCATTAACCTTGTCCCTGTCATCTGCAATTTATGTGCATGATTTGACTGGATTTCAACTTTTAAGATCAACATTAAAATTGAATTACCTGGTACCATTTATATGTGTCAAGTATCAATATATGGTTTTCTTTTTTAGTATGAATGTTTCTGTCAGTATAAGTAAAATTGTCATGTCATTCCGATAATTATGTTAATATGGGAGCATGATTCCGTGATAATAACAATACCATTAAGCAATTAAAACATGCTATCATAAATTTATACTTTAATTTAAAATCGACAGATAATCTGTTCTCCTAAGTGCAGCATTTCTCATTTAGACATAAAGATAAGAACAAAATTACCCAGAAGCCACGAAATCTAATCCATTTCACACTAAATTTGATTGGTCGACATTTGATTAATTGCATGATAAAACTCTATTATGTAATGAGTCAAACTATGATGCGTTTTTCGTGTTTAAATAAAACATGCAAAAAATCATATTTGAAGATATAAAATTTCAGCTTTTGAAATATCTTTTTACATCAATTAACTGTCAGTTTTATTGACACCAGTTGAGTACCAGTATTTCTGGAAATCACAACTATCGGAGAAGGCAATTTCATTTAAACTTTACATGCCTGCTTAAGAGAATCATTCTTGTCATGGTTTTCAACTTTCATATTTAACTCTCACTGTTCATATACAACTCTCACTGATGCATCCGGTAGATTAAATGTCAACTACTGAAAACTTGATAATTTAAACAGTATTCTAATTTTAGCAATTTTGCAATGCAGAACTAATTTAAATCCACTGCCAAATAATTATGATCATAGTGCACAAGATATCTGTGTGTTTCTTTGCCACTTTGTTGTGTTTCCTTTGCCACTTTGTTGTGTTTCCTTTGTCACTTTGTTGTGTTTCCTTTGTCACTTTGTTGTATTTCCTTTGCCACTTTGTTGTATTTCCTTTGTCACTTTGTTGTGGTCACTGTCACAGCATTTGTTGTATTTCCTTTGCCACTTTGTTGTATTTCCTTTGCCACTTTGTTGTATTTCCACTTTGTTGTATTTCCTTTGCCACTTTGTTGTATTTCCACTTTGTTGTATTTCCTTTGCCACTTTGTTGTATTTCCTTTGTCACTTTGTTGTGTTTCCTTTGTCACTTTGTTGTGTTTCCTTTGTCACTTTGTTGTATGAATCCTTTGCCACTTTGTTGTATTTCCTTTGTCACTTTGTTGTGGTCACTGTCACAACATTTGTTGTATTTCCTTTGCCACTTTGTTGTATTTCCTTTGCCACTTTGTTGTATTTTCACTTTGTTGTATTTCCTTTGCCACTTTGTTGTATTTCCACTTTGTTGTATTTCCTTTGCCACTTTGTTGTATTTCCTTTGTCACTTTGTTGTGGTCACTGTCACAGCATTTGTTGTGTTTCCTTTGCCACTTTGTTGTATTTCCTTTGCCACTTTGTTGTATTTCCTTTGTCACTTTGTTGTGGTCACTGTCACAGCATTTGTTGTATTTCCTTTGTCACTTTGTTGTGGTCACTGTCACAGCATTTGTTGTATTTCCTTTGTCACTTTGTTGTGGTCACTGTCACAGCATTTGTTGTATTTCCTTTGTCACTTTGTTGTGGTCACTGTCACAGCATTTGTTGTGTTTCCTTTACCACTTTGTTGTGGTCACTGTCACAGCATTTGTTGTATTTCCTTTGCCACTTTGTTGTAGTCACTGTCACAGTATTTGTTGTTTCCTTTGCCACTTTGTTGTGGTCACTGTCACAGCATTTGTTGTGTTTCATTTACCACTTTGTTGTGGTCACTGTCACAGCATTTGTTGTGTTTCCTTTGCCACTTTGTTGTATTTCCTTTGTCACTTTGTTGTGGTCACTGTCACAGCATTTGTTGTGTTTCCTTTGCCACTTTGTTGTGGTCACTGTCACAGTATTTGTTGTATTTCCTTTGCCACTTTGTTGTATTTCCTTTGTCACTTTGTTGTGGTCACTGTCACGGTATTTGTTGGGTTTCCTTTGCCACTTTGTTGTGGTCACTGTCACAGCATTTGTTGTGTTTCCTTTGCCACTTTGTTGTGGTCACTGTCACAGTATTTGTTGTTTCCTTTGCCACTTTGTTGTGGTCACTGTCACAGCATTTGTTGTGTTTCCTTTGCCACTTTGTTGTGGTCACTGTCACAGCATTTGTTGTTTCCTTTGCCACTTTGTTGTGGTCACTGTCACAGCATTTGTTGTGTTTCTTTTGCCACTTTGTTGTGGTCACTGTCACAGCATTTGTTGTTTCCTTTGCCACTTTGTTGTGGTCACTGTCACAGCATTTGTTGTGGTCACTGTCACAGCATTTGTTGTGTATTTATTGCATTTCCTGTCAGTCTTTTTGGGTTCCCCGTGTCTGTATTTTGTGGTTACCTGTAACAATATGTTGTATTCCATGTAACGCTATTAAAACCATGTTTGTGATCCATGCGACAAGTTTTGTTTAGTTTTGTGTGTCGGTATTTGTAATGGGGTCCTCAGTGGCTGTGTGGTCTAAAGCTGTGTTCAATGATCACATTGCCTCTCGCTGCCTAATTTACAATCCAACTCAGGACAAATCCTAGTGTCCAAAACTTTGTCAAGTTTGGTATGGCAGTGTTGATGGGTTCCATTTGGTTTGTTTTATTTTTACAATGATCTAGGTCTCTATACCCTATGTCATTATTTTGCCACTATATGTTGGTTTTCCTACGTCAGTATTGTTAGATTCTCTGTGCCAGCGATGTTTGGTTCCCTGTGTTGTTGGGTTTCATGTGCAGGCATTTTATGCTCAAAATTCTGTTTAGGGGCACCATTATTGATATATTACTGTGTCAGTAAGAACATATAAAAGAAATGAATTCACAAATATATTACAGGTCAAAATGAAATGTTAACAGGTACAAATGAAAGTTAAAAGGTACAAATGAAAGTTAACAGGACCAAATGAAATGTTAACAGGACCAAATGAAAGTTAAAAGGTACAAATGAAAGTTAACAGGTGCAAATGAAATTTTAACAGGACCAAATGAAATGTTAACAGGTCCAACTGAAAAGTTATAGGACCGTCAGGAAATTTATAAATCTCTAGATGGCATGAAGGCAATCTGGTTTAATGTCTCTGGCCACAAAAAAGTGTAAGATTTAACCATTTGTTCTTGATCATCACAGCTTTGCAAACACTAACTGGAACAGTATATGCAGCTTCATCCTGGGATCCAACATCCAAATTAAATCCTGCATTGAACTGTATCTTCATTGAGGTTTGTATTGTTTGTATAGTAACCATCACAAACCTGAAATTATACAAACAATATTGACATTTTGAAATATTACCAATATAGAGAAAAATGAGAGCAGTTGAGAAATTTGATATTAAATAAATAACCATGTGAAAATTACTTTGAGTTTTTAAACAATGTCTAAAATAATGGTTTTGGGATGATAATAATGGAATCGCTGTTGTACTTTTTAAAAATAATTTTAAATAATGGAATTGCTGTTGTTCTTTTTAAAATAATTTTATATTTGTAAACAAGTATGCTGTGATTTAACCAGATTTATCATCACTGCTATTTGCTTAATTTCAAAAATTCAAACACTGGAACCAAAATCTAATTCTGTTGTAATCAAATTATTCTGAATCAAACGTTCGTGTTGCTTTGGCAACCACAACAAAAGAGTTGGCTTTGTCATTATGAAAATTAACATATAAATCAATACAGAAAAAAATATAGGTAATTATTCAAAATCATTGTTCTAAAAATATGAGGACAAACAGGATGGGGAAAATATAAGCACCTTTTGATAAAAATGCTAATTTACACGTTATTTGTCTAGAAAATGTTCTAAGAAATATGAAAAATATGGTATGTCAAAATTTTTTATTATTCTACAAATCTTTCCATTTAAGCCTGTTTTCATATTTAAACGTAAAAAAATATTTTCATTTGTATTTCTGCTTCTGATAAGAGTTGCTTAATAAAATAAACAGGCCCTTCACAAGAAAAACTCTATCCTTAAAGGAGTTAATTATTAACTCTATTGTAAAATGTATGTAGACATCCTGCCTGACTCTAAAATAGCTAATTACATCAATACATTTATTCAACAGGATTCCGACACCATGTCTCGAAAAATCTTTTCTAAGAGCATATCCAATATTTCTGCAAATGACGCTTTTGTTAAAAGCCGGAAAAATATTTTGTTACATTGTGCCACTATTCAAATTCATGACAATATGTATTCGTACAAAACGAAATTATCATGAAAATATTCTCCGTATAATCCATCAGTATCAACAAAATGCTTCATATTACCAAGCTAGGAGAGATAAAACCAATTGTATTGGGAAATGTATTGAATTGTTTGGCATCCTTCCTTACTTTTAAATTACATTACCATACGTCATGCATAATATTTCCCGCAACAAATCCCTAGGAACATGGAGGTTTCTGTTTAAGCTTGAAACATTTGATTCTGAAGAGAATTTTCATCAGCGACCCAAAGTTATATTTAATTCATCTGTCATACCAGTCAAATCTTTACATTACAAAGAAAAACACCAGAGATTAAAATAATGTCACAATTATACATAATTTCTTATCATCTATCAGATATATCACAGGGGTTTTATCTATCCTGTCATTTATTATCTTCAAACTTTGTTCAGAAACTGTAAATCAGAAATTTTGCTATCTTTTTTTCTCTTGTTTTTTTGTATTTTTATTTAAAGCTCATTGGAAGTGTAAAATTTATATTATTTTGTCAATACAATCAAATTATAATTATACAATGATCATAAATACTGTATTATCACAATTTGCTGAATTATGCTTAGACTTAAGTTTTTTTTTAAAACATTCTATGCTTAAGAAATTTGACATCTCATTCGAAGTTAACATTCCAACACACTTATGGTACTTAATATAGCAAGTTAAATGATGCAGATCCTACAAAGGGTTAGTTGTTGACATGACAACCATAAACAGACCCTACGAAAAGTTAGTTGTAGGCATGACAACCATTAACAGATCCTTCGAAAAGTTAGATGTAGGCATGGCAACCATAAACAGATCCAACAAAAAGTTAGTTGTAGGCATGGTAACCATTAACAGATCCTACAAAAAGCTAGTTGTAGGCATGGCAACCATTAACAAATCCTACAAAAAGCTAGTTGTAGGCACGGCAACAATTAACAGATCCTACAAATAGTTAGTTGTAGGCATGGCAACCATTAACAGATCCTGTAGGCATGGCAATAATTTTAAAAGCAAAATTTAGAAAAACTTTCAATATGAAGAAATGAGACAAACCCAATATCTTTAGTTTGGACATTTAGGTAGTATCCACTTGACCACTGTGGATTTTACAGTAAAGATAATGACCAACTCTGTTTTTTTTTTCTAAAAATCATGACATCTGCAGATGAGAGGAATGCAGAGTCAGAAAAGGCCATTCTTAGTTTTTGAATCATTCTTGACATTGCATTCTCTGATTATAGAAATAATTAAATCAATCAATATTCATTGATGATTACTGTAGCTTACACATTCTGATGCAATAGACTTATTTCTAGCATGTGTAATGCCAATAATTATCTACTGAAGAAATATCCCCATCAATATTTAATCCACTTCTCTCAGTGACATCATCAACCAGCGAGGAGTCAGGAATCACAGACAGCTTTTTTCCATATCATACAAATATAGAACCTTTAGTAATTGAATTAGGATTTTCTTTAAAAAGTCTATTTATACATTTCAGGTGTGTCAGAAAATGGAAAGTATTCCGTAGTCAAACAAGGTCTCTACTCTATGACTGTCCCAATAGTAGCATGACTGTCCCAATAGTAGCAAGATGCTATCTACTCAACATTTATCCAGTTTAACCTAACATATTTTCATTTCCTTTTTTAGATCAACTACTTTCAATAAAAAAATAAAGGGGGCCTCTTTGGGAGCCAAATAATGGTCAACCCAGATGATCACTGCCTGGGGTTGAAAGAGTTCCACATGTAACAATAAAGGGGAGAGAGCAGTGGCAATTATGCTCTTAAACCTAAGACCTTTCCAATAACTCTAATGTAACTACTACTCTAATGTATGAGCCATCTATGGGGTGCTGCCTGTCAGCAACAGGGAAAGGTTTTGTTCTGGAAGGACTGTAGGTAAAAGCACATCTCCATTATAATTTGAGATAGAAAATATAGTTGCCCTGAATATGGTTGCCCACAGGATACAAAGTAGTGCTTTATTTTCAGGTTTCAAATTGGTTTTTTTATTTCTTCCTTTTTTTAAAGTCTTCTAATTTTTGCTTTTAAAACCTACCCATTACTTTGGGTAATCAGTTATCATGAAATAAATATATTTTCATTTACACTTGATCAAAATATATATATGTCATTTTTTTCTTGTTAGATGAAATATGTCACAGAAAAATTAATAAAACTGTTCAATAAAGATAAATCGTATTTGAATGTCGTTATTTAATATTCTAACTCAATTATAATGTACTTAATGGATTATCCTAACAACCAGAAACTTGTTATGGGAACCAGGCAGATAAATCAATGTCATAATACAGTAATAAAACAGCAAGATGCCACTTATAACAAAGAAAAAATCTATGTACACAAAAAATGATGATGTCATACTTAAAATGTCATCCAATCAAAAGAAGACAAAGTATAATCCATTTACATTGTAGGTGTGTATTGACGTTATGTAAAGTTGTATTGGAAGTTTTGTGGTCCATATTGAAAGAACTTAGAATATATGACAAAAAGATGATAATTTTAATTATAGAATTGATTTAGTTTTTTGTTATGTACATGTAACATATTGTACAGAAATAGATAAAATTGATTCTTATTCTCCGACAAAATCACCACAGATGGTTTTCTTTAAACTTGTGATACAATCATTGAATAGATCGACAAGATAAAACTTGTATATTTTTTAACTATAAATCTCAAATATACAAGATCAATATAAGATACAACAGGCTTTGTCTGAAATTTCAAATTTTTAATTCCGACAGCAACATGCTTTTTTCATAAAAATAGAAGATAAAATGGCAGTCAATATGTTTTACTGACAAAGACTTCCTGTTAAGTCTGGATTTTTGTAATACTAGATTACAAAGGTAAAAGCTGTAAAAGTAAAACTCGGATACCTTAACTGGTTGTGTAGAGGATTTGTCTTCAAGTTAACCAGGAGTTCAAGAAACTGAGTTTCAATACTTGTTGAAACAAAATAATGACTTAATTTGTATTATTCTGGAAAAGAATGTTTGAGTAGAAAAGTTCTACTGTATATATACAATGCAGTTTCTTTTCTTTCTTTCTTTCTTTTTTTTTTGGAGGGGGTCATTCTAATGCATTCGTATGAATCCTTTACATACGGTGAATTTTCAAATTTTCATAGCAACTACAGAAAAGAATGTTTGAGTAGAAAAGTTCTATTGTATATATACAATGCAGTTTCTTTTTTTCTTTTTTTTTTTTTTTTTTTTTTTTGATTACAAAGTTATCAAATCGATTCCGTTTTCCCAAACACTCAAAACCCTGGCATTTCCACACATAATTGTCAAATAAATCTTCTTTAGATAATGGTGCAATCTTGACTAGACATAAAATAGGAAAATATACTGCCAAAACAACATTGATGCAAATTGTTTTGCACTCCAGTCAAATGTTCCTAAAATTACATTATGTTAAATAATGTCCAGGGTTTAAAATTAAGAAGGTCCGAGGTTTGGGACTTTTTGATTTTACATTGGGACCTTTTATGGACCTGTTATTTTTCCCAGGATATAACTACTTTTTCTACATGATAACATAATGGAAAATGGACTTTTCAATGATGATATTAGACTTTCAAAACTTCATGTGGGACCTGCCAAAAATAGAGACAAAAGGTCCTGGACCCTTCACTATAAATATAATTTTGAACCTTTGATATTTTTATACATTTTTGTTTGTCCCTCAAAATATTACAGCAGGTGGATATCTGTCAAAAAAAAAACAAAAAAAAAAAAAAAAAAAATATATTGACTGCAAGGCAAACAAATAAGTAACATAAATGTAGGCAATCAAAATAAGAACATTTAATCATTTTCCTTCAGAAGATTTTAAATTTGGCATGTATTACGATCATCATCAGAGCGAGCGTATTAGAACACAGCAGTGTACTATCTTGTCTTTAATGATATAATAACTACTAATATGTGAAGTTTTAGAAGTAAATTTATTTTATCTGAGAACACATCGAGAACATAACCAAAATAACATGTTATATCAATTGTTCCTGATCACAACAAGATGTTACTACAGGAATCCATGTAAACATCACCAGTCGTATACATTCCTGACAATCTAAAGGACCTCAGTACAAATTTATCTAATACCGGTATTAATGTTGCAACTATCATCTCCATGGGTAAACTATGTACGACATGCATAACAGCATGTGTAAACATTTATTAATTATCCATCCATACCAAAACAATGATTGGTTAAGGTGTGCCTTGGTAAAAAACTGGAGGGATATATAAAGGAAGTGATGACCAAACAGAAGGTACAAAACTGAACAATTCTGCTCCATGGTTAAACTACGAGTATGACAACCGGTGTAAATACTTACTAATTACCGATCCATACCAAAACAATGATTGGTTAAGGTGTACCTTGGTAAAAAACTGGAGGGATATATAAAGGAAGTGATGACCAACAGAAGGTACAAAACTGAACAATTCTGCTCCATGGTAAAACTATATCCAAAATGCATTTTCACAGGTGTAAATACTTACTAATTACCGATCCATACCAAAACAATGATTGATTAAGGTGTACCTTGGTTAAAAAAATGGAGGGATATATAAAGGAAGTGATGACCAAACAGAAGGTGCAAGAACCATTTTCCTCCAAAATTGGTAACCTATGTCCAACATGCATTATCACATGGTAAACATATACAGTAAAACCTCAATTCCTTGTCACTTCATTGTTCAGTCAGATTTTGGCATTAATTACATTGAATATTGAAGAAATCATAGAAGAAATGCACTTATGGATTTCCAAATAGTGTGGTGATGAGCGAGGTGGCAAAATTATTGAGAGGGATTGCAAAGAGGTTTTACTCTACTAATTAACTCATCCATACAAAAACATACAGATTTATTAAGGTATGCCATAGTAAAATATTGGGAGGTACATAGGAGAACATTGAAGAAAACATAACTAGCTGACATTTAGCTCTGAATGTCTTTTATGTGTCAATTTTGTGTGATAGTGAAATAACAAGTGCAAACACTTACTTTATTATATACATGTATATACAGAAACAATCTATAATGATAGGTTAAGGTGTACCTCAGTGAAATACTGGAGGGATATAAAGTAACAGTCTAAAGATCATGACAAAGCTAGATCTGGTTTATTTATAATTTAGAGCTAAAGATATTTGAACACTGGCAACACATTTTAAGGACTGTTATTCAACCCTTTCTGGAGCACCCAAAATGACTTCCCTGGTTGAGATGGTCAACTTAATATTTCAGTTTTTATAGTTTTTACTTTATAAATTGGATTGTGATGATTTGAACAAGGACCAGTATGTTTTGTGGTTGATTGAAAGATTGACTAATATAATTGTACATAAATAAATATAAATGAACCAATGAGTGTGCCAGTTAATATAATACAGTACAGCATAGACTCCTATTGTCAAAGTTCCTGTCAACTGAACCATTTTGTTCTATTAAGCAACATTAGCCAATATTTGATCTAATGGTAACCATATTTAATTTGTCAATTATTGTTACATATATTAATTATAATACATACTGGAATCCAGAAACAATTGTCTTAGCATTTATATTGATCTGTCTCTTGTATCCATTACATGTATTTACTCATGTTGAAAAATTAGGAAATCCAACTTAAGTTATCAGTAACAAGTGAGCCATTTTTATAGTATAATTTAAGCTTTTAAAGATATATAGAAAAATTTCACTATAAACCAAAGTAGCTTTGAACAATTGGGTCCAGTTGGTTACATGGTAGTGAAGCTGTCAAAATCCTATAATACACCCAAGACATTTATAGTTGTATGGATTAAGACCTTTTGAAGAACATAGACTTAATTTACAACCAGTATGTAGTAAAAAATATTAATATTTCACTTGACAGAGAAAAAACTACAAACAAGTGTGAATCAAATGATGTAACAAAAACTGTTTAAAACACCCATGACCCACCTAATATTGCTTCTGTATGACTTGCTAGCAAAACCCAGGAGCCAATATTGCTTTTACACAGTGTTCAATTAAAGTGTCAACTTACTTCATAATTTTTTTCATCAGATTGATAAAATACAAATATTGATTAGTTTAATTTTATTAAGCTTTTGCTACCATCATGCTCTTAATATCTGCTAATCTGTCAATCGTCCTCATCTAAATTATTAAAACTGCCATTAAAATGTTGAAAAAAAACAATGAAGTTATCATTTGAAATATTAATGTCAGTTTTAAATTGCTGGAAAATACCCTGATATTTAAATATTAATTTTTTCAAAATATGAAAAAAAAACAATTAAGTTACCATAGAAACATCAAATTTTAATGTCGAGTAATATTTCTGATTGTAGAAAAAATGTTGACATTTAAATATTTAAAATTCTGAAACACGAAAAACAGTTATCTTACCATAGTAATATCAAACTTTAATGTTGAGTAAAATTTCTGATGGTTAAAAAAACTGTTGATATTTGAGTTTTAAAATTTGGAAATATGAAAAACAGTTATGTTACCATAGAAATATCAAATTTTAATATCAAGTAAAATTTTTGATGGTAAAAAAATTGTTGACATTTAATTATTTAAAATTTAATTGTTAGTGTGTAAAACAGTGATGTTACCATGGCAATTCAAATTCAAACATCTACATAAAATTTTAAATTGTTCTTAAAAACGAAATTCAATTTAATATTATACATGTTAAACATTTTAAAGTGATTATGTATTCCTTAAATAAAACAAATGTAAATATATTGTCAAAAACAACAGATAGAATTTCCTTATCATTTGATTACAATACAGAAAACAGACTTTTAAGTTGACATTTTTATCTATTCTGGAGAACAAAACCATCTATTCTCTGAATCCAAATTCTTAAGTTTATTTTAAACTTATTATCATGAAACTTCTATGTACAAACAAATATTTACATTATTTTGAGAAAAAAAAATAAAGCTTGTTAAATCCACAAAAAGAATTGAATTCCATTTCAGAATTCCATTTGGTTACTAGAGAAATGTTTATTAAACATATGCCACTGCACCCCAATATTTTCTAAACTTTGAATTTCATTGAAGCTGTAAATATTCATCTCACAGGATTCAATTTTCGCATTTGTTTTAAAATTCCAACCTTTTCATGTGGGTGCCATTTTCGCAGATTTATGTATCTGATTATAAGATGACAAAAGTTTCAGAAGTTTTAAAAATTCATAAAAGCATTAAATAAACTTTGAACAAACTAACATTCATATTGTGCATGTGAGTGAATACACGTACACTGGAAGAAGACGGGACAAAACAAGTGCATTGTTCAGTACATGACCAAGTTTTAGGACTATGGATTTGCATCTGTCAAGCTGGTGCATGAATATCCTCTGCTTTCACTGCCCAGGCTTATTTTTTATCATGAATTAAACCCATATATATATTTGATATTCAAGAATAGAAAAAAATTAAGCGAGCTTTTATGTTTAAGTTTAAACAATTTATAATAATTATTTGTGTATTTATTTATAAATATATATATATATATATATATATATATATATATATATATATATATATATATATATATTTATTTATTTATTTTTTGTGTATTTATGAACTAATTGTAAAATAAACAAGGTAGCTGTAAGTTCTCCAAAAGTACAATTTCCAAACTGTTTATTGCCTATACACCCTTCTAATAGTCTTTCACGTTACCTATAGCTGGCGACATCTCAACATAAGTAAAATATTCTTGACTGGGATGTGAAACCTCATTCAATCAATCAGACTCTACACTAGTACAATTTTCAACCTTAAGTGCCTGTACCAAGTCAGGAGTTTTATACCTGAAAGGTTATATGTTTATCTTGTCCTGGCTTTGTTTTTGTTGTTGTTGTTTTGTGTTTTAGCCTGCATTGGCTAAATATCTTGGTAACAGCCAGCAAGTGTTACATTTACGCCAGTCGCCCATCCTTGGCCTAACCCTCTGAGTGTGTTTTTGCTGGTAACAAGGTACCTCTCAGCCATCATTACCGAGAGACAGTGCTATGCCCAATGTTGATCCACAGCATTTCACTGTGAGTGAGTTTTGCTGGTAACAAGGTACCTCTCAGCCATCATTACCAAGAGACAGTGCTATGCCTAATGTCACTCCACAGCATTTCACTGTGAGTGAGTTTTGCTGGTAACAAGGTACCTCTCAGCCATCATTACCAAGAGACAGTGCTATGCCTAATGTCACTCCACAGCATTTCACTGTGAGTGAGTTTTGCTGGTAACAAGGTACCTCTCAGCCATCATTACCAAGAAACAGTGCTATGCCTAATGTCACTCCACAGCATTTCACTGTGAGTGGGTTTTGCTGGCTACAAGGTACCTCTCAGCCATCATTACCAAGAAACAGTGCTATGCCTAATGTCACTCCACAGCATTTCACTGTGAGTGGGTTTTGCTGGCTACAAGGTACCTCTCGGCCATCAGTACCAAGATACAGTTCTATGCCCAGTATCAATCCACAGCATTCCACTCTGAGTGAGTTTTGCTGGTGACAAGGTACCCTTTAGCATCATACAACAAGTCCCATGTTAACTTTGACCATTCACCTGCAGCCATCCTATCCCAAAGTACATGTTTTTCTGCCTATAATTTTTTTTTTCTATTCCATACATTACAAATGAGTTAAAACTCTTGAAGCATTATATTGGGATCAAACAATATATAATCAAGTTAAAATTCTAAACTTAGTAATTACTGAACATCTGTTACCACAGATACTCAATTAAAAACTTTTTTAATTACTTACTGGCAGGGCAGCCTACTTTGAAATAGACATATAAATTATTTTAATGCTAGTTATTTTATTGAGATATATACTTCGCATTTACATAAATTTTGTATGTTATAATCTACAAACCCAGGACCTGGTTGTTTAAAGCTTTGTTAGCTTAACCAACTTTAAAATTGTTATTACAGACATAGAATTTTGACACAGAAAACCCCATCTAGCAGAACAAAATGAAAGTGGTAAAAGTTCCTGTTGTAACCCTCTCTTTTAAATTCTAAATTGAAAAAATTCAATTATTTTCTACAGAAATGTTCAAGATGGTCATTTTTCAGTATTTTCAGTAAAAAGAAAATAAGATTTTTATGGGAAGTGCAAATAAAAATCTTTTGTTGTATAAGACACACTTCAATCAACTTCAACTGTAGCTGAATTTGTCATTATAAAGTAAAATATACATCAAATGTATGGCAAACTGCAATGCAGTAAAATTTCCATAAATCGAAAAAAAATTCATAAACTCATGGATAAATTATAATTTGTTCATGTTAAATACAATTTGAGGAATGAATGTAAAAGTTATAGCTTCAATATTTATTGTCTGGTATACTTCTGTCTGATATATGCACATGAAATATGAGCGCGGAGAGAATGCAGATAGTCGTAATTTTAATCACTAATACAGGCGTACCTGAATTTTGTACCTGTCAGACTTGAGTAACAGATGGTAAACTTATCAATTTTTGTCAGAAAACAAGCTTTATACACCTCATACACAACTGAAATCTATTACCAAAATAATTTTGATACGCTTAGTATTCTGTTTCCATGGAAACTAAAGATGTTTTACATTGTAATCTGGAAACACTTTTAATTTGTAATGCAATAAGTTTGTTTTTCCTGCCTTTAAACCAAAGGAAAATCTTAATGAGGATACAGCCATAGATTAAAGCATTTCTATGTTAAAATCTCCCATGTTATATATATAAATTACTTACATGTGGAGATATTAAATCTTATGTGTATAATATAACTTACTTGATAAACCTTGTTTTAATCTGATTTTTAATTGACAAATACTCCTGATTTTCCCAATTTTTTAAAAGTGTTTTTGGCTAGAGAGTACCTTTCAACAGGGATCCATGTGAAAAAGTCATCAAAAGTTATACATTTCTTTCCTTGTATGTGTTTGTATAAACAAAAGTTCAAATTGCATATGTAGATGATTGTTTTCATTAAATTACATGTAATCAACACCTACCAACATCAACTCCAAACAATGACAACATCCTAACAACAACAGGGCCTCAACAACAAAATGCACAATTAACTCCTAATAGCATACACTCCCAACAACCCCCTTAACCCCATCAACTTCTAGCAAAAACAAACACTCTTAAAAACAACATGCATCCCTAACAACATTAACTTACAAATACTTCTTACAACAACATGCCCCATAACAAAATCAAATCCTTACAACATAAACCCCTAACAGCCCCTACTTAACGACACCAAGAGAGAGAGAGAGAGAGGGAGAGATCTGGTGTGTTGAGGAGAAAAAGTGAATTACCAACTGACAAGATTTCCATGTACATAGTACCATTAACTTTTCTTTCTTATTACTACTGTAGTCACTGACTTCTCTCCTACTCTCTCTATCTCTCTCTCTTTTTCTCTCTTCAATATAAGTTTTAAGTATTAGGTGATGCAGAAAAAATGAAAAAGAAAAGAAGCATATGGTTTGATGAATGCATGGGACTTAAATTCAATTTCCAAGTTTCAAAGATATTTTAGACTACTAGTTATCAATAAGTTTGAATGAGTGACCACAAAATACCTATGGTTTATGAAACAGCAACATTCAAATTACCGGTACTGAATCGAAGTTCTTGTCAGTGATAATATCAGGATGCAACAGCTTTAATCATAAGAGAAAGATGTAGAAAGAGTGAGTCGGATATTAAGTGTCGGAAAACGTTATCAATAATTCCCGAGTTTTATTATCTTATCAGTCCGTGATAAACTAAGGAAGTAACAGCCTAATCATAAAATATAATTTTCAACAGGATACAGTACATATATCACATGTTTTGACTGTACATTCATAGTTCAAGTAATGTATTGATAAACTTAGAAATAATTACCTAGACCTTGTTTCAACAACACGCTGTACTGACATATATTCAGAAGTTATCAAAAACTCAAAAATCAGGAATTTACTTTGAATGAGGTTGCTATTCTTTGAAATTGTAAATATCTAGTGTCAAATCAAAACATTTCGATTTTGTATGATTATGATTCATAAAAAAACTATGTTTAAGTATCTAAACAGAAAACATGAATGTAGAAACAATGTATGAACAAGATTATCTGTGTTCTAAAATAGCTGCGGGTCTTATTTGTTAAAACCAAAAGGCCATTATACAGAACTTGTCAATGAGACAATTAAATAAGATTGAGGTGGAGATTTCTGTGAAACATTTAAAAATTACACAAGCAAAAGTCAACTATTCACCAATCTTTTATACAAAATGAGTGAAATTTCTCCATAAAAGTTATCCTTTGGTAATGGTTATGGTCCCCAACAACCTGAAACAATGTCACTGTAACAAGTTTCTAAAAAACATATCACCTGTGGTGCATCAGAAATCTTAATTGTGTCGTGCATCAGAAATCTTAATTAAAAAAATAGGTCACAGTGATCAAGCATAATAATTTATAGATTAAATCATTTCTATGTTACAATCTGCAAGTTTTTTCATCCTGGACAAGATTACAAATACATTATCATGAAAGCTAGATCTACATACATGATGTAGTTGTCATTCTGACAGGCAGTATATAATACAGCTTTTTACAAAAGCTTTTTATAAAAATAACAGATGTTTCCCCATCAATAATTTGAAGAATTTTCATTTTTTTTACACCAACAGATCGCAACTCACACTTTTTTTTTTGTAATTTACAGCTGAATACCACAATAAATTGTACATAGCAATTTGCAACTTTAGTCAGAACAATGAAGAATACCTTATAATAATATTACACTTGACAATTTGACAGCAACAGTGACAACACCAGAACAACCAAGAACACCTGAAATCAACAATAATAATAAGGGAAACAAGCAAGGCACAAATTAAAACACATATCAGTATCCAAATTTAAAGTTTACTGACAATTAAAACTAGTGCCAGATACTAACAGCTAAACTTAACAAATAGTACAAAATTAAGACTGTTTTATAAACAAATAGCAATTGTTGCTGACTCCAACTCTACCAAAGATCAGTCAAGAACATGTCAAATGATTACAAACAGGACAAGAACTATGTGACTGAACAAGATAGAACACATATTTATAATCACACATTTTTAAAATCTGATCATTTATTATAATGCCAGCAATGGCCAGATATTAAATAGAAAACTCCATTCTATATTGACAAGTAATTTTTAAGCAAACAGCTAAAAGTAATTAGTTCAATGCAATTTGTCAAAATTCTGCAATATGATAAAATTGATATTTTCAGCACACATCATTGTGCCAGGAAGACCATTTACAAAATATTTGAAGTTTTAACAGGAATGGTTAGATTAAATGATTATTGGATAAAAATAATGATTGGGACTTTTACATTATACTTAATGGACAAACAATTTAAGCTTTACAACTCCATACAGACCAAACAGAAACTGAATACAGGTCTTTAAGTAAACATATATATTTGCAAGTTCAATAAAAAGTCTCTAAAACCCTCTAATGTGTATTTACATAAATGTCAATATCTGCATAGAGAAAATGGTCCATTATGTTCATGTTACAGAGCCCTATCTGTACAAAGATGGTGTTACAAGCTACTCTACATGTTAATATAAAAATCTAACAGCCATATTGAGTAAAACCAAATTGTAATTTCAGAAGCTTTTTAGATGCTTTAAATTCCCTGTTGTATAAAACGTTTTCATGACCAAGACAATAACTCATCTTGAAACAGGCACTTAAGAGAAGTTTTATTTCTGTTCTGGTTTTAAATAATGTCAATTCTGTTTTAACATAATACAAATAAATTTAGAGTGCATTAACAAACTGATATTTGATGTTTTGCAGTTAAAAGTCGGGATTCAAGATGTGTCAAAACAATAATAATAAAGTGCATTAGAAAATATTGCTTGTTTTCTTAAAACAACATGAATAACATGTTTTTATGGATTTCATAAAAATACTATTTGCAATGTAAAATTTAAATGTGAATTATCAGAACATGTAGATAAAAATGGTAAGGTAAAAGAAATTATAACTACGGGGAGGAAACCAGTGTTCTCGGAGAAAACCAGACATATTCAGCTAACAAACCAACAAAGTTTCTCACAATAAAATCTGTTTCTAGTATAGCTTGAACCTAGGCAATAAGAGGCACTTTTATCTGTAATTGTATGCTTCAGACTACTTAGCTACCGAGGCCTCCTAAATGAACTGAATTTACTCACAGAATGGGTTTGTGTTCTAATTCTTGTTATTATAAATACTGCTAGCTAATGCCAAACTAATAACATTCTTTCTATGGCATAGCAAATTTCTGCACTTTCGCCTATAGCTGGCAACGTCTTGATATAATAGAAATATTCTTGACTGGGACGTTAAACATCATTACTCACTCAACTCGCATAGTAAGGATTGGCAAAGAATTTCAGTATGCTAGCATTATAGAACTTTAGAAAGGGGTAGTTCTAAATGAAATCTTGTATCTATCTTAACAGATTAATTTTAGTACATGCTTTTAAAGTAAAGGTCATGGCTGAGGTCAGCATAGAAACCTAGATATGTATAACCTCTGAAAACCTTTTTTCTCAAAACATGCAGCGCATAATTAAAATTGGCCCAACTATGCATCTGGAGTAATTTAAACTGTTTATTGCAGCAATATCACATCAAAGAAGTCAAAACAGAATTCCAAAACAGAAGAAAGAGGGAAGGCAAAGATAAGATAGAGGCATCCAGTATCAACATGATGTAGAATCACTTAAGACAAGTGATTTAAATATTTAGTTACCGACACATTATCACTTCAAGTCTAGTACCATGAGTTGTGGTCGGCCATCTGATGTTCCTCTTAACAGCTGGAGAACTAGGATCAATATGGGGATGATAGCTGATTAATGTATTGCCAATATCGTAAAACAAATCTTTTTGGCCTTGTTTTTACAACACTATGAGAAGTTGTATAAAGTCTGTTAATATCTTAGTCTTTGAGGTTCAAGAGGAGGAAGATTATAGAAAATGGCATGAAAAGTATCTTTAATACATTTTAAGAGAAAATTGCAATAAAAGAACCATTTTCAATATTTAAAGGATATGATTGGATTGGATTATTGTGTTTTATGCCTTAGTCAAGATTTTTTCTTTTTTATAAAAGAGGTCAGTTCATGGATGGTGGAGGAAACTGGAGTACATGTATTTAAAGAAACCTACTGACTTTTAACAAGCAAACAGACAAATTTTCTCACACTAAGATCTGCCTAAGTGGGACTGGAACCTAGGTAGTGAGAGCTTGTTAGCACTCTATTATAAAAGTGTGCACTTTATCCACCAAAGCTTTCTATGTTGAAAGGACTCTGACAACAAATAAAGGGCGATATAGGTAAACAACATTGACCTGTCCGCTTGACCTTTAATTTAAATACATTGTATTTATCATGTATCAGTTCATGTATGGGTAGGGAATACAGGCATTTATTTTGTCTACTACATCATGAGTGATACTCACTTCATAGAGTAGGCATGTACACTGTGTATGTATTAACAAATCATAATACATGTATTACCCATTTATTGGATGGATGATCCTATATTAATATGCCTAATAAAAGGTCAAGCAGACAGGTCAATGTTGTTTACTTATAATAGATATGGATTAAGAACTGGAAAATGTTGATTAGTTGGTTGTTTTGCAATGAGAAAATATGAAGATAAAGTATTTTGTAAAGCTATTCACAGTTGACTACACTTGACTTCATTCAAAATTCCCTGACAGGATTCCATTTTTCACCGACATTATAGCCACTTCAAGACAAGAATGCCGATGGCAGTGATAGCAAAGTACCATGGGACATATAGTATCATGTAAAAGGGACACAATAACTAAGGCTCTAGTCCATAATGTATCCTGTTCTGTTCAGTAGTGTGGGAGGAATACCGGTAGGCAGGGTAAGAAAAAGTATAATTTCAAAGGGGGACAACTCTTGAGAAATATAAAATTGTCAAACAAATTCCCTAACCTAGAAATTTTTTTATATTTCCTGACTTTTCTCTGGTGTGTGGAAACCATGCAATTAACAGACATTATCAAAAGGTTTTATTTAACAGATATATTTATGGAATCAAGTAAATGAAAAAGTCAATCCTAGGCAGAAACAACCACCCCAACTCCCTCCCCCAACTGCATAATTTAACAATTTGTAATGGTTACTTTTCACATCATAAACTAAGATTATCTTTTTTCTTGGTAATTTCACTTATTTTAAAAACATTTAATCTTTGTTCAACATCAATCTAACTTCCGCTGATCCAATCTAATACTAGTATATTTAAGAATCACACCTTACAAGTTTTTACCAAATTTATCAAAGATTTAACAAAAACATTTGAACATCTTCTATCTATTTTAATAGTTTCCATGAGTTGAAACAGACTTGATTTTAATCTTTAAATGCCAAAAACAGACCACATACAACAAGAAAAAACAAAAAGATAAATTGTCAATCTGTATATTGAATCAACTACAGTTCTGTTAAAAACCACCCCTTTTTTATGTCTTTGCTCATTTTTTGGTGTTATGATTTTTAACGCAAGTTTGTAGCAAGGATCTTATCATATGACTAGCCTGAATTTACAAATTCAGTAAACCCTCATCAAAATGCCCCTCAATAACTTAAGTATAAGTATCCTCTAATTTATTCCAAAACAATTTTATAACAAAACCAGACTAAAATGGTGGCAATGAATAGAGGTTTTACTGCATGTCCATGTGTATGAATCTCCGATTAATTAACTGTAAATCGGCATTTATCACTTATATCTATCTCTCTACATCTGGTTAACCCCCTGTTCTCTGATATATAATCTGATGTTAAGTGTATTTCTGGTGGTTATTAAGGCTGTACTCATCTTGGCATTAGACTGGACATTATATAGTGGTCATCTAAATTAAAAGACCATGTACATAATGTAAAACAGAGGTCATTATTATGTTGCGATGCATGCTTACATAGTGTATCTTATAGTTATTACTGTAATGAGATGTCTGGATGCTGGGTGTCATAACACGAATCATCTCACTGTTGTCTTATATTTATGAGTTCAACCTTGTAAAATCAGACACAAATGCTCTTGCCAAATCATATCCATTTATATTATACATGCATGCATATTGTCATCAATGGAAAGAGAAACAGGCTAATGAAATTATATAATGCACTTTATTTAACACAGACAATGAAGAACAATGTGATATACTAAACTTTGGATAAAATTAGGTTTTTCAGAGCTGATTGTTATGCATTGGTTGATTGATTGAATGGGGTTTTGAGAATATTTCAAGTACCGGTATATTTCACTTATATAGAGACATCACCAGTTATTTGGTGAAGTGACAATTTTTTTTATCTTTGCAGAGCACTCAGAGCAATGTATAGGGTTTGCCTGCTTTAACCTACAGGGCATTAGTTTTAAAGTTCTCTTCTAAAGGACCTTGTGACTTTCATTCCTAAATGTCGAGTGCTAGTCACCATTTATTTTCAATCTCATCCAGATGGCACATTAGACATTTATTTTTTGTCTTTCAGTTTTTGAATTTCCATTGTTTAAAAAAAAATTAAAAAAAAAACTTTGTCATGCTAAGTGTTAAAATATTCACTATATGGGGTAACTCTACCAGTAGGATAGGATTGTTGCATTTACTTTTTGTGGACCAAATTCTAGCTGCTATGGAATATTTTATGAACTGTGAGAATGTTTCTATTTAAAAATATAAATGTTAAAATCATGTTTAACAGTTACACAGTATCACATTTTGATTTGATAAGATTGTTGACATAAAATTGATGAGAAATTTGAAATAAAAAGTTATTTAAGTAAACAATATATAACACTTAAATCATACTTGTGTAAAATTCAAAAACCAGGAAATGTATCACAGTAAAACATGGAAAGTCTTTTAACTCATCTTTATGTTAAATTTATGGTAGATTCTAGCATCAGCATAACAGGAAGATTTGAATCTGTATATATATCAAGATGAAATCTTTACCTGTAGATTTTATTTACATCCATTGTAACTTAAGTTTATATTTAAATTTTATTATTCATTTTTAATGATTTGGATCTAAAATTCTATATATTGAATTACCAGTATTTAATGGCATTTAACACTTTCATTTTATGCTATTTCCCATGTTAACTATCAATTTTAAGTGTGTATCAGATCTGAGGTATCTAAATATTTAATGTCCTGCAACTAAATGTGTGGTGCTAGCAACATGGAGTTGAATCCTCTTCCAGAGTGTATTTGAAAGGATGAAGGTTTTCTCTTGGCACTCCAGATTCTTCTATAACCCTCCAAGATATGATCATCTCGATATTAGTTGGAGAATCTTGACTGGGACTTTAAATAACATTACTTAAAACTCCACTCTTCCAGAACACCTTGTCTCACAACAAAAAAAAACTCTTCTTGTCACATGATAGAAGATACCAACTCTTCCAGAGCACCTTGTCGCACAACAAAAGAAGACTCTTATTGTCACATAACAAAAGATGCCAACTCTTCCAGAGCACCTTGTCTCACAACAAAAGAAGACTCTTATTGTCACATAGCAAAAGATGCCAACTCTTCCAGAGCACCTTGTCTCATAACAAAAGAAGACTCTACTTGTCACATGATAGAAGATACAAACTCTTCCAGAGCACCTTGTCTCACAACAAAAGAAGACTCTTATTGTCACATACCAAAAGCCAACTCTTTCAGAGCACCTTGTCTCACAACAGAAAAAGATTCTTCTAGTCAAATGACTTGGTACCAGATCACATGGTCTCACTCTTATTTATTAAGGATTATAATATAAGCTTTCAAAAGCTACATATTACACAAAAAATAATTATCATCACAATCAAACTATACTGTAGTCTAGGCAAGTGCCATTGACCTGTCCGGTTGACCTCTAATTTAAATATTTATTATGGATGAGTATATTTATGTATAGGGAACACAAGTGATTATTTAGTCTACATTATGGGAAGCATGCTTGGTTATGTATTGACTATGATCTTAACACTACCCATATATTGCTTGGGTCATCATATGAATATTCCTAATGAAAGGTCAAGCAGACAGGTCAATGTTGCTTGCCCAGATACTCCCACAATGAATATCAATATTTCTTAATATTTCCATGTCTTTAAATGCCAGTCAATACTGCATAATGACATGTGTTACCTTGAATTAAAAACAAACAAACAAGATCAAAGATAAAAGATAAAAAAGTATAAAATATGAAACAATAAAGCCAATACATTAAAACAAACAAACAAACAAACGAGATAACAGATAAAAAAGTTATACAACAAAAAAAAAACAATAAAACCATGGCAAACAAACACGATAAAAGTTATTAATTACAAAACAATACAACAACTGAATTAAAACAAACAAGCAAACAAATAAACAAAAGAGATAGAAAATAAAAAATATAAAACAATAAAAAATAAAATCAATGAATTAAAACAAACAAGATAGAAGATAAAAAAGTTATAACACAAAAAACAATAAAATCATTGAGCTTCTGATATACAATAAGGATAACACACAGCAAATAACAACAGGAGTTAGCTAGCAGACAGCTGTTGTCTCTCTGTCACAGATAAAATAGATAACAAGAAGGGGAAAGAAAGAATATAGGCAAACAACATTGACCTGTTTGCTTGACCTTTCATTAAGAATATTTATATAGGAGAATCCATCCATGAAGTAGTTTTAGGATTCATAATTAAAACTTGAATGGTTTTCATGTTAAGCGTTTCTCGTAATGTAGACGAAATAAAGATGTGCATTCCCCAATACATGAATATACTCATTCATAATAAATATATAAATTAAAGGTCAAGCGGACAGGTCAATGTTGCTAGCCTATACCGGTACATGCATTGGCGTATTGACAACTTCAAAAGTATGTAGGTAAAGTTTTGATTGATTGAGATAGGTTTATTTCTTGGTTTTCACGAAAGAGCAGAGCATGTAACTAGATAAAGATCAAGTTTAAATTGTTTTGTACCGATAACAATGACATTGGAAGTTCTTTATTACACCATTATTTTGTAACATGGATGAGAAAATGCCAGGAAAAAAATACAGTGCCCCAGTTTATAATTGCACTGCTTGAGCAAGCACTCTAACACAAGGCTTAAATATCAAGACCAGAAAGTCTTATCACAGTAAATCAATCCCTCTATTATACCACGACCACATCACAACTAAAGTCAGATCTGCTACTGAAATCTGAATAGTTTGAAGGGCTCGCCAACAAATCATTTTTCTTATGTCTGCAGGTAAGCTTCAATTTCATGGTGCAACAGTACTAGTAATAATGTAATATATCAAAACCATAAAAAGTTATGAAACACCTTTATGAAATATTTTGTACAAAATAAAGAGAAATTCAATAAATGGAATGAAAGATTATGCCATAATATACTGAAAACATCAGTCGGGACAACATATTGTCATCTGTATCTTTCAAATTGGAAGCATACATACTGATCTAAATCACAATCCCAAAGCAAAGTAAAAACCTTTGAAAACAAGCATATTATGATAACCATGTGAACTTCTATCAGAGCTTAAAAAAGGTAAGCACCTCTTTTTTACCTAACTACACCCTCCGTATGTGAAATAAAAATTGAGAATGAATAGAATATAGAAGAGATAATTGCTGAGACCATAACAGTAGGTCAGTGGGTAGAGTGCTTGCTCTGTATGTGGGAGGTTTGAATTTGAACCCTGGTTGTTTTTAATGGTAGTGACTGTTCTTCTGTCAAGCACTTGGCATTTAGTAATGAAAGTTTTTGGTCCTTTTAAAAAAGACCTTAGAAACTGATGCCTCTGTGTCAGAGTTGGTATGGCATGCTAAAGAACTCTATCAGAAAAATGCCCTAACCATACTGCAAAGGTAAACATTTCTGTCACTTCACCTATAAGTGAAATATTCCTGACTGGGACATAAAACCCCATTCAATCAATCCATCCATCCATCCATCAATCAATCAACTCTTGTTTGAATACAACTTTGTTAGGTAACAAGGCCAAGACTGGAGATGTAAACAGCTAAACCGGTACATGTAAACTATGTTTCTGTGTTGTCTTGTTAAAGATAAACCTGCCACATATAAACACAAGGAATAATGTTGGAAGACTGTCATTTACAGTTCATTTCATTCCAATATTTACAAGATAAAATTCTGATTTATTTTTATCTATAATGATTTCAGAAAATTATTCCAGCAGTTATCGAAAATACTTGGAGCAAAGACAAAAATTCTGATAAACATATCATTATATGCAAGCTATTACCTCCAGTAAAAATGTCTGATTGCATTTAACTGCATGGTTTTATGGTGCTGCATGCCAAGATAAAGGGATGGGCTCAGCATTTAAATGCAGTTCCAAATCTGTATGTATAAGTTATATTTATCTAATGGTAAAAAGAAATATTAAATGCAGTAATTCAAAACAACTGCCAAAGATTAGCTGAACAGTTGGAAATAATGATTATTTAAATTAAGTTTTGATAGAGTGCATATGATGAATTAAAGGTGAAAAAAATTGTTACATGTTTAAAAGGAAGATGAAATTTATGCTGTTAATAATGTTGTATAATTTGTATTTAACAGTATAAAATAAAAAACTTATAAATTTATGGGTCAAATTTATCAGATTTTACACCACATGGAGAAAATCTTCTTGTGTATTGGTTGCGCTTTTTTTCAAATGAGACCAACTATAATAAGTACCAAGGTTGTATCTAGAAAAAAAGTTGAACCCGGACTACTAGGTTGACAACTAGTGAACTTTGACCTATGAATATTAAATAATGAGAAACTGAAAATTAGAAGACCAAGTTTGAGGTCAATGTGCCTCATGATTTCAATGCCTATTTCAAACAAATCTTAGCTATTTCAAACACTGATAAACAAACCTGTCAGGGGAACTACCATTCATTCCCTAAAATACCTGCCCAAAAACACTTGTCTACTTAAAATTTAATACATTGTGAATAATTCTGAAACCAGGGGTTCTGATCTGGATACAGGTGAGCTGTAAAGGGGACTGGTAACTGGAGACTATTGGATCTTAATGCTTGTCAATAAACCCACATCTACTTGAGTGGACTATAGACACTTCCAGAAATACTTAAACAATCCTGTTTTCTCTGGTTATTAAAACATTAAAAACATGGCATACTATTAAAGCAAACAAGCTAAAGAGAGCAATGACGAACAAAGAATCCAGAAATACGCAAACAAGCTAAAGAGAGCAATGACGAACAAAGAATCCAGAAATACTGGCTCTTGTATGTCAACCTGCTTACACCTACTGGAACCCACTCAAATTTAACCAAGATATGACCATCCTCTAGGTTCATTAATTATTAAAACCATATAAACATGCCATATTGTCAATTCAGGTTATTAAAGGATAATCTTATTTCTAGAACTCGATAATCTCTCCAATTTTATTTCTTAATTATTAATTAATCAGTGAAATGTAAATTTATATTCATTATCTAAGTTAAATTTCCTGATACAACTTCAAATAAATACCATGGTTGCCATCTGAGCACCTGGAGAAAAATTCAATTATCTTTAGAGTACAGTCTCTTAAACCTTTGCAGTATTTCAAGTAGTTTCCGATATCAAAACGAGAAATATGTTCAAAATGTCTAGACATCGACCATTAATAAAACAATCACATGTCAATATAATGATCTTAAGATAAAATAAGTATTTTTAAACAACGACAATCTGCACTGGTAATGCTTCTAGGGAAAGACTTGATGATAATCTTACTAGCTCCAATTTCACAATCACTCTTTAACTAGCATTTTTTCCTTAACTTATATCTGGCAAAATTGAAATCTGAATAATTTTGTGAGTTTTCAAGACATTCATAGGTTTAAGGTGTCATTTTCAAGATCATTCAAAGCCTATTACATCTATATGCCAATTTGTTGAATCTTTTAAATTGTAGTACCCTGAAATATAGACAAAAGCTGCCAAATTTAAGTTAAGGAAAATCTTAGTTAAAGAACGATTATGAAACTGGAGTCTGATAGAAGAAATATAGTTTTTCAGACGTCTTGGAAGGTCTGATGGTATAGCAATCACCTATAGTGTGGGAGGTTTAAGGTTTCACCATGCATTTTTTCTCCCTCTAGTTTATTTAAGATTTCCAATGTCTCTTGGGAAGTGGTGTACTGGTAATTGTGGCCATATTTTGTCCATCTGAGATAATTTTGAAGTGGGATTCCCCAATGTGTGAAACTAAGAAACTCTGAAAAAAAAGCAGCGAGGAAAATAGTGGTAAGTGTAGTGTGGCTCAGATACTAAAGCATTTGCTTATAGTGTGAGAGGTGGCCTCATGTTCCAGTCCTGTTGTTTTCCTACTGTTTAAAACTGAAGCTTAGCTGGCCTCTTTTTATTGTTGGTAAGCTCAATCTTTATTGGAGACTGAAGATCTTTACCTATGTTATTTATGGTCTGTGTTTTTACTCATAATTCATGAAACACTCACAAAAACCTCATGAAGAAACTCTATAATTTGATTCAAATATTTCCTTCTTTTGGAGGGTTGGTTGGTTAGAATTGTACTTAACAACCCTACCAAGAAAATTTTCTCATGTTGAAGTGTTCTGGGTTGATAGAAATCATGAACCTCAACAAGCAAATTTTCACAAACCTAGGTACTGTGATACACAATCAATCAATCAAAAACATACCAATCTATATCCAAATCTTTGCCAATCCTAAAAACAAAGTTAGAACTTTGATAATTGACAAATTAAGTTAAAAATGTGAACTTCCACTGGGGAAGTGAAGCTGGGTGCTGAGGAAGGGTAAGCACCTGGCATGTAAGAGAAATCTTTAGATTAATTGCTCACAGAGGCCCCTAAATTGATGTATCGCCGGCCATGCCTTTTATGTTCCAACACTGGCTGCCATCATGGTACCAAAACAGCATCACAGAAACTAAGAATGACGTACTAGTCTCAGTGACGTCATTAAATGGCAAAAATCAGGTAGAGTTTTCATTTTTTTTTTTTTTTTGTTTTTTTTTTGTGTGAACTTCAAGCATGCAGGGCCTTTGTCGGAACATTGTGGGCATGGCCAGCGATCCGTCAATTGGCTTTAGAGTAATATATCTAACACCCTTGTATTATTGTAGTCAGCTCCCAATATCAAAACCTAATACTAGTACCAGTATATGTACAAAATGTCTAGACAATTCCTATTTATAAAACAACCACATGTCGATAAAATGATCAGACCAAATAAAGTGATTTAAAACAATCTACAGTTAATGGTTCTAGGATCAGATTTAATGATAATCTTACTGAACAAGAAATACACTGATACAATGAATCTTAATTGTATTCTTTATCCTCAGCTTTATAGCTCAAACTTAAGTGGTTTGTCTCTTTCATTACAGCTATCTTCATTGAAAACTTAATTGTTTTGTATACATATATCCTCATATTGAAAGGTTTAGATTTGGAGCTCTGGATTCGTCTCTCTCTCATTTTTGCTATCTTCATTGTTTTGTATATATATGCATCCTCATTAATGAAATACAAACTGGTAGCTCAATTGGTAGAGTGCTTGCTCTGTATGTTGGAGACCATGGGTTCAAACCCAGCCGGGTCTGACCAAGACTTGAAAATAATCAGTGACTGTTCTTTTGTCCAAACATGTGGCATTAAGAAATGAAAGTCACTAGGTCCTTCAGAAGAGACCTTAAAAACAGATGTCCTATGTCTATGAGGCATGTAAAAGAACCCAACCTGCACATTGCCCTGAGCACACTGTAAAAAATTTTGCCACTTCACCTATAGCTAGTGACATCTCAATACGAGTGAAATATTCTTGATTGGGGCATAAAACCCAATTCAATCAATTAATTGATCATTATTGAAAGCCTTAGATTTTTACACTAAGATTGAAAGACAGAATGATGTGTTTGTTTGTTCTCTTGTGTCACTGGACTTTTAACTGCTTTCTTGCTCATTTAACTTTTGACATGTATATATATGTATCCTAATATGGTATAAAAAGAAACGTTCTGCAGGGGAAAAATTTTTTATACATGTAATTTTTTTACAGTGACTGACTTGTACCACAAATATATCTTCTCAATGTATACTTCTTTTTTACCATGGTAACTTTTACCTTTTTACAGTTGGAAACCTGAAATTTCTTTCTGTGAAATAGAGAAGATCAATTTCGCAAAATTTTTCTACCTCCAATGTTTCTTCTTATACAGTAATTGAAAGCTTAAGATTTTTACCCTGAATAGTGTTTAAGTTTGTTTGTTCTCTTGTGTCATTGTTCTTTTAATTGGTTTCTTGCTCATAATTTATAAAACTTTTGTCACAACAACATCTGTGTCTGGAGGAAGTTAATATCCACCATTTCAAATTATATTTATGAAAGATTTATAATGCTGTTTACTCATTATTCTGGGGTCATGGGGTAAAGTTTCAGCCTGGCTGCATTGAGCAAAATATATAACTGCCAAATGTGGGGTACCAGCATTCACAATGGGGGTAGGGGGTATGTTGGGTGTTAATGGACTAGTATCCCACCCAAAGAGGAAGTTCTTTTGTTCTCAGATGCTTCATATCACTGGTACAGGAATGGTAATAAAGAAGGATTATAGTGAATATTTTTAAATCTAGGCTCCTTATCAAAATCCCCAGGTGCTAATCAAAAATTTTAGTAGCCAAAAATGAAATTTTAAAGAAAATCTAATAAAAAATAGTCAAATTCAGATTTTGATGATAAATTTTAGAAGCCAAATTGGCAACTTATAGCAAAGAAATGTTTGCAAAATTAAAATTTTAGTTTCCATGGCTCCTATTTTAGGTGCAATTTTGAGCCCTGATAAACATCACCCTAATAAGCCTGAAGGACAACAAGATATCCCACAGATCTTGATTTGGACATGGATTGTTATGTTGTTTTTTTTTTTTTTGGCAGTTCATCAGCTGTAGGTGAAGTGACAGAAATTTTTACATTTGTAGTGCACTCGGGGCAATGTGCAGGCAGGGTTCTTTTATTTGATATGCCTGCCGTGACACGGAAATCTGTTTATAACATCTCTTCTGAAGGACCCTGTGACTTTGATTTCTAAATGCAAAGTGCTAACTGGCGGAAAAACAGTCACTACCTACTTTCAAGTCTCAGTCAGACCCAGCTGGGTTTTGAAACATGACCTCCTTCATATAAAGCCAGCACTCTACACACTGATTTTTTTTCTACAGTGTTTTTAAGTTACTGGCAGTGATGGAATAAAATAATAAAATAACC